>MU223974.1:158912-172038 GCA_018584345.1 Thuja plicata | reverse complement strand
ATGCCAAAAATGGCATCCATTCTCATAGAGATTTTAAATAGGGCCCAGCCCTATTTACGATATAGGATAGATTTATTTTAAATTAAATATATAAAATAAATAAGCATAGCTAGAGCCGACTAGCTAAGTCAACATAGCTAGAGCCGACTAGATAAAATCAACATTACTTGGAGTTGAGGGTAAAATGAAAAACTTCTGCCAAAGAACAGTGCATGATTTTATTAGCATATGATTTTGAAAATGAAGAAGAGAAAACTTTGCATGTTTAGAACATTGTTCTAATGAAGTTGCTATTTTCTAACTCTTTGTACAAGTTACATCATAGGCACAAATAAAACATTTTACCCCGTTGTGTGTGCAAGACAATAATATGGATCCAAAGATAAGCTTTGGATTTTCTAGAATCAATAAATATTGGCAATCATGGATCACATTTACATGTGTATAAACATGAAACATTTGCAGAACAAAATAAACAGATGCCATGTAGGATTTCCAATAAGTAATTACTGATTGCTGATTGGCATTGAGGATAGAGGTTGCAGTAAAGTTTCTTTCTATAAAATATTAAAAACCATCTTTTTTAAAACATTAAGACAGCAAATGTGGAGAAGTAAAACTGCCGAGACCAGAAAGAAATGCAGTCAAAACCATGTTGGGCTTGTTTCTTTTTTCTTGTATTATGTGAAATGAGTATCTCTGTTTTCATTGTCCATCAGTATCAAAAGTTCTGATGCAGTCAAGAGGGCTTAGTTGATAATAAAACATCAGAACATATATTTCCTTTTTCTCTATTGAATACATTTTTAAAAGTAAATATTTTCAGAAAATTATAGTCAAAAATAGAAATTACCGGAGGGGGGAAGGAGTCTTCCGCAGGCCGTGGAGGAACCTCAGGCCTTTGAGGAATCCACTAACATTACGGAGAAGTTGAATGATGTTATACTCCAACCAGCGACGATGGCATGGGTGTCAATTTTAATTCGAAAAGTATTCATGTACACAAGTTTTTGATACCCCTGTAGACAGAATGCAATTTTGGTCTGATTCTGTAAAAAAACCTAACACTGAAATGAATCCTCCTATATAATTACCAAATCTGAAACAATTTTCTAGGGTTTCAAAACACGGGAATCTGTATAAAAATTTCAATTTGCCTCTGAAACTGCTAAATAAATCCAATGCATGAATCAAAGCTGGAAGCAATTAATTAAATATAAAATAATTTTGAAGAGTTTTAAAAAAGGGGCATAAAAATATAATCCAATGCATGAATCAAACTTGCCAAAATCAATTACACTTGAGACAATTTTCTAGGGTTTCAAAACACGGGCATCTAAAAATGTAATCTTTGTGTAAGACAGAATTGCTATGCAGGCATCCCGTAAAATTATAGTTGCCCATGCAATTTATCGAACATATGATCTACATCATTGCTTGCCATTATTTAAATAACAGTAGAATCTGAATTATAACTTGTCATTATTGAATATAACAACAGTATATGGATAATTTCATTATAGTTCAACGAACAGAGCATACACCAGGTCACAGATCTCATCTTGAAAACTTAAAAAAAACTAAAGCAGGATCACAACCGACAATATAATAACTGATGCTAACCCTAATCTTGCCATATGTTGTGCCCTAATCACTATGCTAAATGGGAATGGGTAGAAGAGGGGAGTAAGGTGGGTGGTGGTAGAAGTAGATGCGCAGGCATTGGTCTCCTTGGTCCCTGGTTGGCAGAGCGCTTCGATTTGGCTTTGGCAACAAATGATTAAGACTTAAGCTTGCTGAGATTCGAAGCTCAAATGCCGAAGCAGACCAGCACAACAACAATATTCTGTGTACTACAACCGTATAAAAAATATACTGTTGATTTGAATTGCAGAGCATTCATATAAACCCAGTCTGTATTTAAGCATAACCACGGCTGGAGATAGAGCAAATAAGGAAACAGACGAAAATAAAAAATGGAAAAACTCAAATAAAATCTGATAATGTTTTAATCAAATCAAATCTTTCCAATAAAATAAAATCAAATATAAATCTGTCTGACAAAATTTAAATCCAAATCTGTCATACAAAATAAAATCTTACTTTGAATCATATCTCCCGCATATACAGCAATCAAAATCTGTTTACCAGAATCGGTTTACCATGAAACAATGGTTTAGGAGCGTCGGACAGGTTTGAAGTGAGATCCCCACTTATAATAGCCTATTGGCTAATAACACACTAACCACAATGCAGAATACTATAAAATTGTATGTATAGATATAGATTTTTATTATTATTCATGTTATCTTCCCAGCAGTGAAGACTGCATAACTTGCAGAAAGGGCCTTTGCTCAGTCATACAGAAAAGTAAAGGAAATCAAACAATAACTGGGAGTGGGAGTGTCTAGCCACTGAAATATGAACATATATTAATAATAAGCCACTGTAAGCAATAATTGCATATAAATTAAAAAAAGGAGTAAAACTTATGGCACAAATGCAGCTCTATACGAGAAAAACACGTTGGTTAATTCTCTTCTCTAGGTTTGCAAGAAGCAGAGAATTTGCACACGAAAACAAAAGTGGGGGTTTTGACTAATTTGCTGAAAAGCAACAAAAGAAAAAATATGTTAAGGCCATAAATAACAACCATTAAAGCAGCTTATCTGAAAAACAAAAGGATAAGAAGTATTTATGTTATCAGATTCACTCAGCTCTAACTCAACTCAAAGAAAGCAGCATTCTAACACCTTCTTTCTGTCTTTTAAAATTTTCTGTTTTTGTAATTCCCCAAGACAATTGTGGAGTTATGTGTGGGTGTGTGTGTGTATTTACTATTTAACAAATTGCAGCTTAAGACAGCGAATTCTGATGTTTATACATTCCAATAAAACAAAATTGTAGTTGGGCAAAAAGCAAAAATTATTGGGGAGAGTGTTTATGATGAACTCTGCTGTGACCAGAGGTGAAAAAATCAAAGAGTTGAAAATAGCGGACAGGGCTTCTGCAAAGTTTGCAAACTGTACAAAATTCATTCCCATTTGTTATATACCTCCAATCGGAGATGTTACGACAAGGAAAAAAACAATAAACAAAGCCTGGTTGGGCTTTAGATTGTACAAGTACACTTGGGCTTGGGTATCCTTGGACAGGCAGCAATTCATTGATTGCAGGTGGGTTTCAAGATTTCGCTCCCATCTAAATACGGTGAACTTAATGGAATGAAACATGGACATGGGTTCTTCAGCAACGGTAAGAAATTTTATACTTTTTATGATCAAGATTCAAAGGTGATAAGCATCTAAAACCTTAAGTTGTATACTGACTCTCTAAATCAGGAGTAACCACAAACATCCTGCAACACAAATCATACTGGATCTGGATAAATGTGATTCAAATTTCAATTACAAGCTAAATAAGGCAGACAAGTACATCTCAAATCTAAATGATATGAGGATCTTAGTGGAGTTGGGGTTACGAGTTTAGTGATGCTATCCAGGCTAGGCTTTCACCTAAAACAGGCAGGTCATGAGAATGAACTGCTGGGCTTCTTTTCTATAGTCTGCTATTATCGGGGGCCACATGCCCTTCCATCACAGACTTCCTATCTCCAGGTTGAAACTGTCGAGCTTATCTTTGTAAAGGGGAAGCTTCATGCATGTCGTTTGATGTGGGCATGTGGACAGCTGCAGTGCCTGATAGATAGGTATATGGTATCTCTGTTGATCCATTTACCAAGAAAATAAATCTAGACCTCTGGCACTTGATGAGACATTAATGCCATAACACGCCTTTGTTGTGTTAAGAGTCTGATGAGTGTAAGAAATAGATGTAATGGCATTCTTAGGATTATTTACCTGCCTTTGTTTATCTGGCACTGATGTTTTTTTTGGTGGCTTGAGACAAGGTTTCAGGCTGATTTTGGACTTGTTCTCACACTAAATTAAAATAGCCTATCAAATTACAGGTTTATTTCAAGGTAAAGGAAGCCAGGCTTAGTAAATATTGGTGACTCTTTAGGCGAATGCACTTCAATTACTAAAAAATAGATTTGTTTTATATTTGGACCATCTGATGCAAGGAGATCCCTATAGATTTTAAGAAAATGCCAAATTTGTAGGGATTACATGGTAGTATACCATAATATTTATGTAGGTTGCGGTTAAAGATTTGATTTATAGGTAGATTTGATTTTTGAATTTTTAGTTTTCTTATGCAAGGAGTGCACTTTTACTGTAAGAAATCTTTTATGTACATATGATATTTCCACAATCCATGTAGATCATTTGAGTGCTTTTGATAAAAACCTTAATTTTTTTAATGAACGTTTTGGATCACTGCGCGATCTGTAATTCCTGAATGATGGATCATAGAGTGTGATCTGAAACATTGATAACAAAATCTCACAGTTCTGATAAAAACACTAAAATATCTTTTATATCTATTGTTACAAAGATTCTCGCTAACTAGAGACGTGATGTACAATGTCACAATAATATGTATAGTGGATTTTGTGGGGTAATGCTAATATATTATACTAGAAGGAAGTTGTTCTATTTAAGCTCTAGCAATTCGGTAGATGTTATTTGAGATGTGTAGTGTTACATAACTTCCATACATTGAGTTGCTGTTAATACATTAATCAAAAAATCTTAAGGGCTTAGAGAATAACTGTTTAAAAAAAGAGTACAAAAAAATGGATATGGTCTAATATAGCTAACTTAGATATCTTAAATATATTTATTAGAAAACATTTTAAGAGTGAGATGTTAAGGTGCTTATGATACTAAAGACAAATGTAAGATAGCCTTAGCCATCTGAACTAGTTGAGAGATCTTATATGTATTTAATTGTAGAAGGCAAAGGAAATTTAGTTATGTTTTTCTCTCTTTTGATGTTTAGCCATCTGAACTAGTTGAGAGATCTTATATGTATTTAATTGTCAAAGGCAAAGGAAATTTAGTTATGTTTTTCTCTCTTTTGATGTTTAAGAGAAGATCTAATACTGTATTCAACTGTGTTGATAAAATTGTTGCCAAGACACATCTTTTGCCTCAATTTTTTGTTGTAAAGAACATTTATTTTGTTTAGAAAAGCTTTAAATTTTGATTTCAGCTCCTGAGGGCTTAAATGTTTGTCCTTGTTTTCATATCATCCAAGTTTGAACCTTGGTCACTGGTCACTGGTCACTGGTCACTGGAGGAGCTTGAGGAATTTACACTACAGACCATCACTCCTAGTGTGTGCTACTGCAGTAGTTGTAACGAGGGGTACACTGCTCAAAAATACATTTCTTTCCTGCAAACAGTTAAGGCCCAACTTTTTTTTGTCAACATAGCTAGCAAAATGTTTTGCTCAACTTGAGGGTTTCGTAACAATCCTTCAATTTACATTCCCCTGTTAAAACTTCGGCCGATCAACTAGTATCATTTTTTTTAGAGGGGTAAATGCTTTTAACTCGGAGCTATGAACCAGTGAGGTCACAATGGCCTCATCCCCAACATAAACACTAAACAAAACACCCAAGTGAGGTTTAAACCTTGGCGGCAAGGACAACACGACCACATTTAAACCATCACACCATGCCAATACCAGCCTTTAAACCAGTATCATTGGTTACCAGTTAAAGTGAACATTTTTGATCCATGGGGGCTGCCCCAAGACTTGTGCTTTTCCAGATCTTTGACCTTTTTAACACAGGTGTATGTCATTGGCCTCTGTCCAAAAAGGTTTAATGAAAACTAGTTTTTCGTGAAAATTGTCTTCCCTGTCTCATAGCTCAAGGTAGCCTGACATTGTGTGAATTACTAGTAAATGAAAGCCTTCTAATTCCTGTTCTGTTATATGGATATGATGGCCTAACTTCATGACTGCAGCTTGATCTTATTAACAATTTTCATCTTGCTAAAGGAAGAATAGTGTTATTTTCTTATTTTTCTAGTCATCCGTCTACCATGCCATCTTCAGTGTATCTTTTTGTCTATTTTTTTGTAGTTTAATGTAAAGTTGTTGGAAACCTTGTTAAATACAAGTGTTTCAAAGTTTTCTTATCCTTGGGCTATTTGTAACAGCAACCACGGAGCTCCTTAAAATGTAATCCATGTAGACATCATCGTTTTGACATTTTTGTAAATGAAATTTTAGAAGTTCTGAACTATTTAAAAATGGATTCTTACATTTTGACACATTTCTTTTGACTTACAAATTTTAATTTAAACTCACGAGCGTTTGCTCCTGTGCATAATGTTTCAAGGTGGATGATTATTTTTTTCTCCTGATATGCAGGATAAACAAATGAAAAAATTCAAAATTGACTGGAAACGAGTTGCTACTACAAGCATGTTTGGTTTAGGTTTTGTAGGACCCGTTGGCCACTTCTGGTGAGTGTCCTTGCTTTCTTTGCTAGAATTTAAATTTAGAAGATAAAGATAATATCATCTTTTCAAATTTGGATTATGAAGATTATGTTCAATATTTGATATGGGATAGGAAGGTTGCTACTATTAATAAGGAGATTATGTCTATTGTTCTTCTTGATGAGGCAAGCCGGGAAGGTATTTATTGGAGATTAGGTGGGGAAGGAAACTCGAGGGTGGAACTTTAACAGGAAATTAGATTGACATATATTTCACTCTTTATATGCAAAGGCAGCTGTGCATTTTTGGCAAGGCTTTTAGATAATTTATGATATGTTGCATCCTTCTTTGTCCTTTCCTGTATAGACCAACCTTGTCTTTGTTGTGACTTATTTGACTGTTATCTAGGTTGGCTATAAATGAAAGAATGTTTTTAATGCTGCAATGAATGATTGTGTTTTGCATTTAGTTTTACCATTTATGCTGCACCATTGAGACACAGCTTGATTCTGGTTGTAGGTATGAAGGCTTGGAGCATGTAGTCAAGCATCGTTTACGATTGCGTCCCAATTCTTTGCAGTTTGTGACTGCTAAGTTGGCTGCAGACACCCTTATTTTTGGACCTGTGCATTTGCTTGCATTCTTTACATATATGGGTCTTGCTTCTGGAAAGAAGCTTGATCAGGTTAAGGAGGATGTTAAAAGAGATTTTCTCCCAGCTTTTATGATGGAAGGATCCACATGGACTTTAGTCCAGACAGTAAACTTTCGTTTTGTACCTGTTCAATATCAACTTCTTTATGTCAATTTCTTTTGTTTGCTTGATAGTGCTTTTCTTTCATGGTTTGAGCAACAAGAAGATGCCCCATGGAAAAGGTGGTTGAAATCCCTCCTATCAGCTTAAACACCATAGAAACAGAAATCGTGAGATTGGTCTTACAGCAACAATACATTTCTCTAACTCTGCAACCCTCAACGATTCATTTGCTGCCAGTGAGCAACTTTTAGAAACTGTACCCGTCTTCTTTATCAATACCCATGGTATCCTCTTTCATTTTCTCTCATTTTTTAATCTCGACAGATTTATCCATGGACAAAATTTTGACATTTGCCTTTTTTGTGTAATTCCAATGCTACACATCATACATTATAATTGTTAGATTTACCAGCAGTACTACCGGTTTGAGTCTTGTTGACTATTAGATAATGTGCAGACGTTGGGTACAATAATTACTCGATGTTTGTTGATCTTCTTGTTGTCTTGTCTTGTAGAACGTTTTATCATATTTTTAGAGTACAATTTTATACATTATCAAGACACTGTAAAGAAAGCACATGTTGGTGAATTTCTAGAAGTCCAGAAAGTTTGTGGAAGTAACTTTTAATTTAAATGCACAGAGATGCACCTCGGTATACGTGTTGAACTATATAAGACCTCTTTCAATGGGCCAGGAAATACTTGATCCCTGCAAATAGAATTGAATAAATTGAGTTACTAGCATATTGTGCTCACTCAAGCTTTGACTACGATCTGAAGGTTTCACTATTTAGAATTACAGATTGCTATCTTATGGGTGAATAATATCATGAACGTAATTGATATATATTAAATATTAATTATTAAAAAATGTCACTAAATTGCAAGATTAAGGATGTAAGGAAAATTAGAGTCATCCACTCTAGAGTTAATTTTTAATATGAAAAAAGGCTTCTTGAAGTGCGATAAGGTATTTATAGAAATTTCAAGAGGCCAATTCTTAAAGTACACTATTATACTTTTTTAAATTTTATTTCTTAAGCTACATAAAACAAGATGACCCTATTTTCATATCACATCAATTGAACTTGAGATTTAATTGAAATTGTAGTGTTAGACTACCAACAAAGTGCAATAACTAATTATTATAATTAATATTCCTTATATTCTAGCATTTTGTTGCCAACATTGACAATGAAGGATCAAGTGATGGAAAATCACCTCTTACAATTCAATTATAAATTATAAATGAAACATAAAAGAAAAAGTGAAATACATTAGGTATTTAGAGCCAATATATTATGAATAAAAATACAGAGCTTGACAAAGGTCCAATTAATGGGGAATTCAAACAATGACCTAGAAGTCAATTACAACACACATTTGAATCATTCTTGGTGAAAACTATATTAGGGAAAAATGAAAGAAACAAATACCATGGCCACAACATCAAGAATTACAATTAGAATCAACTTTGGGCCTGTATTCTCAACCATAAGTATCTTCTAGGTGTTAACGTGTTTGATGTTCCTCGCTCTCCTTTGGTGGGAAGAGGTTCTATGATTTGGAACACTTCAAAGCTTGGGGCTCAGTTGGTAAAAAATGGTCTCTTTTGGATTTGTCATTTAGGATCTCAAGCTCTTTTTTGGTTGGACTCTTGGGATGGTCATCCTTCTATCCTTTCTACCCATCCCCACCTTCAGGCCCTTTGTGATGCCTTTACCACTACTTACTGGGACACTGTCGACAATTATAAGATTGTCCATAATTGTGTGTTGGTAGTATATTTTCGTTGGAAACATCCTTATGAATGACCTCTTGGAGGATCTGAGGAAAATAGGTAGGAGCTGGCTCGGATTCTGGAGTCTCAAGAGTACACTACCTTGGTTGGGAATGATGTTTTTGCTTGGGCAAGCATTGATTTGTTTGGAAAGTTTTTGGTTTTTGTAGGTTATGTTGAGTTGGCGTGGCAAACTTTTGGGGACATTTAGGTTCCTTGGTGGAAACAAGTTTGGTACAAGTTCTCATGGACCAAGTGCATTTTTTTCATGCGGTTGGTGGTCCAGAATTGATGTCTTACTTAGGACAATTTATGTAAGTGTGGCTTTCAGGGCCCCTTGATGTGTGTGTGTTGTGTCATGATAGTGAAGATACTGTCTATCATCTCTTTTTTTATGCAACTTCACTAGACATATTTGACATTTTTAGTGGGATGTGTGGAGTCAAGCTTGTTGGCATGTCTCTTCTTTGGCTAAGTTCTTGGTTCAATGGAGCAAGGCTCCTATCCGACTTCTTTTCTTCAAGTTGCTTGGACTCTTGGCCCTTCTTTTATTATTTGGCATATTTGGTTGGAGAGGAATCATAAGATCTTTCAAGATGTGTTGTTGGGGGCTCACCACTTGTGGTAGAAAATTCTCCATTCTTTGGGAGAAACAGTTGCAATCAAATGTGATTTGACAGAGGCTATGGATCATGATGATGTTATTTGCTATAACCGTCTCCATATTCCTCCTCTACAAGGCCAATTCATGAGAAATAGATGCAGACACCCCCTTTGGAAGATAAATAGGGTGGGGAGGTGGAGTCCTCTGTAGGGTACTCTAAAAATCAACACGGATGAGTCTTCTCAGGGAAACCCATGTCCCGCGGGTATTGGTGGAGTCGATAGAGATAGCTTGAGGGTTGTTGAGTTTATGTTCTCATTTTATAAAGGTCATCATACTAAAAATTTGATGGAGGATATTGCTATTTTGTATGTTGTGGAGCGTGCTTGTGCTCTTGGATGAGTCAGGCTCATTTGTGAATCAGATTCATAGGTGGTGCATTTGTTGACTCGGTAACATTCTGAGGATGTTAGTTGGAAGTTAGCTTTGGTTGTTAACCATATTCTTAATTTGTGTGCTTCTTTGGATTCCGTTACTTTCACTCATATCCCTAAGGAGTGGAACGATGTAGTGGTTTGTCTGGCCAAATGAGTCTCTGATCACATGCAATATTGGAATATTGTGGATAAGGGTCAATTACCTTTGGGTTTGTCTCAATAGTTAGATCACTTAATAGATCTTGATAGGGTTGTTTGATGCCCGTGCTTTTTTATTTCTTCTTGATTTAATAGATTTTAATCCCCTTTTTATTTCAAGAAATACAATTGTCACATACACAAGGTCAAATGATTAAGAAGAAACATATTAAGCCATAATTTAATTTTCTTCTAGACTCAATGTCGATAAATCCCTTAGAAAACATGCTCAGTATGTGGATAACAATTGTTATCCCGACTACCCTAATATTGAGTTTTTTTATGAATCATTATCCTCACAACCCAAGTCTTGATCTAACATTCAACGTACTAACCCATTTATATATCAATACCATCATAATTCTTTGAGGAGATGTCTAGATTCTTTAATTGTTATAAGGACGGGTGATAGTTTGTAGTGTAATCCATCCAAGAGGTGAACATGAAGAGGTGATAAAGATGAACTAAAATAGACAAAATACTTTCTTTCCCATGTAAATATTGAGACATTAAGGGTCATTTATAAGGAACCCAAGGTTGGGAAGAGAAATGGTGTCCATTTGGAGATCTAAATAGTCATTGGGAGTTACAAAGCACTCAAAATGTCTAAAGTATAAGTGGATTTGGGTTTGACACCCAAAGAGTCGTCACTTGAAGAGTTTAATTGTTTTATTACGTCTCTTAGCTATTCATTCTTCAAGGCATGGGTTTTTGGCAAGTGCTCTTTCCCCTTGTTTTGGGAAGGCAATAGTGGGTTTTCCTCTCCCATTTGGCTATAAATTAGAGCCAAAGCATCGTTATTTTATCATAGTTTAGTTGAGGTTTCCAAGTAGTCAAAGATTAGTGGGAGAAGTGAAGTAAATTTTATTATTGCCACAGTCTCTTTTTTGAAGATTAATAATATATTTTCCCTTGTTCTCTAGTGGAGTATTTCCCGAAAGGGTTTCTCCATGTAAATATGGTGTCTCTTTTGGTATGGTTGATTTTGTATTTATGTTGAATGGTGAAATTTAACATGTTCATTTCAGATTTAGTTTTATATTTGTAATCACATAAGAATTTTAATATTGCAATCTTTCTTCACCTTTTTTCTCAATGAAACCTACATGGGAAGAAACCAATGTTAGGGTTTAAATAGATTGGAGAAATACACAATGTTAAATATAATTAAAAAAAATTAAATAAAAATAAAAATTCAAAATAACACATAGATTTAATGTGGTTCATCCAATGTAGATTACTTCTACAGAGAAACAACCATCCACTTTTTCTATTATCTAGCAAAGAAGAAAGTTTTACACTTCACAACCACTTATTTATCAAGCCTTTCTAGCACTTAATAAAGGTCAATTTAATCCCAAAATAATGATCAAATCCTTTATTAAATGTAGGAACATTTTTCTTCAGGTGCATTGCTCCTAGACTGCTACCCCGAGCTTCACCCCCAAGCCTTACATGAGGGCCTTGACCCCTTGCATTCCCCCAATAATTATTTTGGGGGGATATGAAATACATCAAAGTAACCAAAATTTAAGCTTGACACCATGATAGGTTGCCACATACCAACACTCAAAGCTTTAACACAACCTTTCCAATTGTTGGGGGCATGTGCGAACCCTAATTTTTAAATGAGATGTAAATTCACACTTCAATTTTTTTTTGTCAAATTATACTTGTCGTAAGAAATTACTAAAAAAAAAGTCATGGCATAGTGCATTTGTTAAAATGTGGTATTATTGTTGTGCTACCAAGGTTTAAACCCTACTAGGTTATTTCAACTGGTAAATTTGTGCCCTTGCTAGCATTATGCTTGTAGTTTTGAAGCTTCTTGTTGAAAGTTGTTAGTGTTCAAGCTATTGACTTCATGTAAAAAACCCTCGCTAGGTTGATGTGAAAATAGGGTTTGTAACTTTATTGTACTATTATTCTTGGTAGTGCTTTGCATTCATGTTAAGATGAGGTCCTTTTTGTATAACCTCCATTGAATCAGGACAAGCAAAATTCGCAAATTACAAGTGTTGAAATATAGCTTCATTCGTGTTTAAATATGCCAAATAATTATAAGAACTGCTATTTATCGGCATACTGTAGAAACCGATTGATTACATTGTTGAATGTATAAAGCACTGTTACGATGTATATTGCATTGCAAACACGATGACCGTAAACATATTACAGTACATGATAGTATCGTGGACTGTAATGTTATTACAGCCACGATAATTATCGTGCATCTATAATAACATTACAGTACATGATATTATCGTGTAATACAATTAGTAAGAAATGACACAAGTCATTTAAGATAATCGTGCCTCTCTAAATTAATTCGATTGATTATAATTTAACGTAAGGTCATGACCCTACATGGAAACCGCCATGTATGGTCATGACTTTACGT
Organism: Thuja plicata; assembly: GCA_018584345.1. Taxonomy (NCBI): domain Eukaryota; kingdom Viridiplantae; phylum Streptophyta; class Pinopsida; order Cupressales; family Cupressaceae; genus Thuja; species Thuja plicata. Next base: position 159,502 of record MU223974.1, on the reverse strand, counting down.
ATGAATATATATACTAAGAGACATTTGTGGAATCAATCAATCACCAAGGCAATTGTATTCTACATCAACATATAAATTCTAAGTAATATATATTAATCTTCTGATCTAATATTCTTTAACATGGTATTAGAGCCAAGTTATTAAAGAAGATATATTTATTATTTTTTGATATTTCATATAAACATAATTAAATTTGTGTTTATTATAACAAAAGGAAATGACTCGCGGTATGAGAATGGAAGATAAACTTGCGGGTGCATCCAACTTTATATCTTGGAAAACCAGAATTACTTCTCTTCTTTTAGAACTTGAATTGGAGGACTATATAGAGAAAGAACCCAAAATACCTGAAGATGAAGTAGAAAAATCCACTTGGAAAAGGCGAAATAACAAAGCCAGGAAGTTGATTATTGACTCTGTAAAAAACTCTATACTTCCTAGCATTTCAAGATTAACCACTACCTTTGAAATATTCAAAACCATTCAAGACACATTTGAAATCAATAATGCTAGTAGATTGTTGACTCTGAAACAACAACTTATGAATATAAAAATGAACAAAGGGGAAACAATTACCTCTTACTTTCTGA
>MU223974.1:104657-147423 GCA_018584345.1 Thuja plicata | reverse complement strand
GCGATGGCCTCTAGGTGGCGCGCGGGCGGTGCAGTGGCAGTGCCCAATTCTTATGCAAAAAACATATTTTTAAAATTTTTTCTTAAATTTTTGCCTCGAGTTTTGAGCCCATACGACCCTAATAGGCCAGGAAAAATTTGCCAGATGCTCCGGTGTCCAAATCAGACATGTTTTATATGAATCCTAGGGTTTTTCGGCCTTTCAGACTCAACCGTGAGGTCGGTTTTGGTCCAAAATGCTCCAAAAAATAGAGACCTCCCAGAACCAATAAACAAAATCAAAAAATGATCTGACAACTTCAAACCCTCGGGATGCGAAGAGCTTGCTTTAACAGAACTCGAACAAGCCGCAGCAAGAAAGCTCTGATACCATGTTGGAACTGATAAAAACAGTACCGAATCCCAGAAGCAGCTGCATGCAAGAAAACATGTTACAAGAACGAAGCAAAGAAGCAAAAAACTAGAAACAAGGGTTTGGAAAATCTCAGCGAAGTGAGAGCAAAATTCTTATTTCCCAAAAAGTAAATACAATAATTACAAAAGCGGCATATAAGGTGAGAAACCCTAAAGCCGGAGAAAGTTAGGTTTGTGCATTTATTAATTATTATGCACCTACAAATGACAAGCTTAAGTGAATAGAATAATAGTTAGCTTTAATAATTAAACCGAAGTGATTTAATTATAAAGGCAAATAAACTATTACTCTAACATGGGTCCAATTACCAAAGAAATAAAATTATTTCATATTTAGGCGATGTTTCAATAACCCCTACTCTTTTTAATGATATTTTTAAAAAATATAAAAAATACCCTTTTGTAGAGCTCAGAGTCAAGATTATTTTCATATAAATTTTATAGTATTTTGATTAGATCTAATATATTATAATTTCAAAATACAAGTAGGTATTTTAACTTTCGAGAAGATGTTGCTTCAAATAAATAAATAAATAGTAAATCATATAAAAAAAATTAAAATTTATATTTAACACTAGAGGAGAGAGTCCTCTTCAAGAATATGTAATTTTTTTTCTGAGTGGTGTAGATTGATAGGGGAAATTTGGTGGGAGATGAAAACTGTCGATTTTAGATAAGTTCAACTTTGAGCAATTATAACGGAGAAAATATAAATTGAAAACCAATCTTTCTTCTTTTATGCACTAGCTATACATTTTATCTATAACATATTTTGAAATTAAAGGAAAACTAGATTACTTGCATATACTTGTTTGGTGGGAACTGGACCCCAGATTTTTAGCAGTTTTCAACAATTAAAAAATGGACTTCAAAAATTGAAAAACTATGTCAATTCTTTTTCAAAAGAAAATTAAAAAATTATAGGCCTAAAGTTCATCCATTTTTACACATTTCATCAGTTTACACCATCCTCAAATTCTAAACACAAATGCCACTTTTATGTCGTTAAAGTTGATCAGTTTGCGTGCTATGGACCTTTTCCTTTATAAAAGTGTGACATTGGTTTGTACTTCTATCAAGTAATGCAACTAGAGCTAATACACCTTGAATAGAAATAAGTTCAATAATAGACAATTTGAAATTTCATGAAAATAAATACCTTCCTTTTGAGAATACCCTTTTCTACTAGTCTTGCTTTGTACGTTTTAATTTTATCATCAACAACCTTCTTCAGTTTGCAGACTTGTTTGCAACCAACAACTTTCCTACCCTTTAAGATTTCTAAGTTAGGTCCCATATTTTTTTCTCCAAGGCATTCATTTCTTCTTTCATTTATAATTTACATTTAACATTTTTTAGTAGCATCCATTTACTCTTAATAACAACTAGGTTCCCCATCATTAGAAACTAAATCAATAGATGAAACACAAGCATCATACCTTTTATGAGAATTCATAACATGTGTAGACCTCCTTAGAGATAATTTTGGTATTTCTACCTTTTCTTGCATATTTTTAGCATCTACATCTTCATCTTCAAAAGCTTCTTTTTGCTCCCTATTTTTTTTGTAGATCAATCTCTAGTCACCGCTACTTTTAGTGTGAATGTTTCTATGTTAGATTTCCTTCACACCTCTTGTTTCATTCACAAACTATACAATTGCCTCTTCAAGTAGATTTAGTTTGTAAAGGATTTTTTCATATAAAGAATCTCCATTTTGCTCCATAAGCTTACTTGCATTTCCCCTGACAATATCGAAAAGGAAATAATTTTCTGAACGCAACCAAATTGTGGTACAAACTCTTATATCCAAATTCTCCGATTCATCATCAATCATATTTGCATAGTTTCTATGAATTTCTTACCAACACCATGTTGTATTGACAAATCACACATCTTGAGCTTATACAACTCAAAGTTACTCTTCCCATTGATTTTATCCACCTTGAACTTTGCATTCAAAATTTTCATTATTTGATACTCTAAAATAAATACCAAAACATAACATAGTTGTTGCAAAAAATGCTATGATGTCGCTTGTTGTGGAAGTGAAAAGGTAAACCTACAAATTAAATAATATCGAAGCACAAATTAGTTGCAAAGAAATAATAGATAAAATGTGATAGCGGATAAGACACAAATTTACATGGCAAAACCTTTACAATATGCCAAGGAAACACCCATCGAGCAAGATATAGCTATTCTTGTTTCTTAGAGAGAACACTTGCACTATTTATAACTGTGGCAATTATAATTTCTTTACCTTTAAAGCAACAAAATTATATAGAACAACTTTTAGATAACAACCACCATCAAACTTTAAAAAATAAAACTCAAATTTGTCTTAAAGAAAGTATATACTATCTATTAAGAAAGAAATAATTGTAATAAACAAGTTAGTCCTTTCCCTACATGAGTCAGGATTGCTAGGAAGAAGAATTCTCTCATGCTCCTTTAAATAAAAAAGCTATTCTTTGATGATGGCGAGAAAGTAGATCTAGAATCTAGTATTTGTGCAGGCTAACTTTGTCAACAAATAGTCGTTAGTTGTCGTAGTGAAAAATGTTATTCTAATGTGTACAACCATTGGGGTAGAAATGTTTATGCATCATAGTATCTCATATTAATAATTTGTCCTATCACAACACAAAAGGTGAGCACGATAAATGCCTTGTATTTTCCTTGAAATGTGAAGAATTCTAAAAAAGTTCTAGTGTTCAACTATTGGTCTATTTAAGTTGGATGTAAATTGTATTTTAAATAAAAATATGATATTCTATTACACAAATGATTTTTTTGTCCAACTATTAGGAAGTTTTAGATTAAGTTTAGTCAAATTTATAAAACTCATTTTTAAGACACTTTACACTGTAAGCATTATTTTGACGAGTTGCATGATGAATCACACCTCCAAAGTAATTGTAGATAGAAGTGTCCATTTTACATTTATAAAAAAATGACGGTCTTATGATATTCCATATAATAACTAGGGGAAAAGTACCAATTACTGCCCATATTCTAATAGTTGCACACTCTACACGCCTGTGACCACCCACTTACCAACTTTAAAGAAATAAAAAAATGATTTCTAAGAGCCCATTCATAAATATATTATGTCTAAATATGCATCCACTTGTACCACTAGTAATGATTATTTTTGAAGTACTACTGGGACATTTGTGCATAAGTATTGGCAATTTTTGAACAACTACTAAGACATTTGTGTAAAAGTATTAGTGATTTTTAATACCAATTGACACTTTAAAATATCACCTTTTGACCCTTGCGCACCCAACAGATCCCATAGCGTGCATCTTGACTACTCAAAAAATGAAACAATAACTATAAACAGTTGACATATAAAGACAACACAAAAAATCATTATCCTATGGTACGCTTCCCCTACAACCCACACTACTACTGCCCTTTTATGCTTCCCTATCCTTTCTTTGTGGTTTTTGGATTCAAGAGTATAAATGCTTCTGTCAAATGTTTTCATGGTCTCTATATGTTGAGTTGCTTTGATGGGGAAAACCTGTGCAATCCGTAACAAATGTTGGATAACGTCAATTCTGGAAGATGCTAAAATTCTGGAAGATACTTATCTTGAAAATGATATCCGAAATATGGGTTGGACCCGTTTGGTTCACCCGGAAGATGACTGAGAAGATGCATTTTCTGCGTTTGGGTGCCATAATCTAGAATTGGAATACAAAATGAATAACGATTTTTTTAATTGTTTATTTCTTAATTTCTTTTAATACGGTTAATTTTTTATTTTTAAAAAAATATAATTATGTTTTTCATTTGATATTGAAGCTAACTAAGAAAACGAACCAATAAATCACATGAATACAAAAAATCACAAATTTTCATGCTCCTACAACAATTAAAGAAAGTGTTTCTGAATTTTTGCTGCTACGATGCCTCTTGCTCCTGTTCCCACGCTCCTTTCTCGTCCTCCTCCCTCCGCCGTGTCTGTTGCAGAGCCTGAGGTCGGTGGTTTTGGCATTCCTTCAACGGTTAGGGTTGTCTCTCTCGGTGGAGCATGTTTCTGCTAAGGTTAGGGTTGTCTCTCCCTCAGTGGAGCATGTTTTCGCTTAGGTTAGGGTTGTCTCTCCCTCAGTGGAGCATGTTTCTATGCCTATCGGCTCTGCGACTAGGGTTACGACTGTTGACAGGTTTCCTTCTCTTCTTCAGCAACAATTGTTCTTGCTTCTGGGGTTTCTAAGGAGCCTCCCAAATCTGTGGATAGGGCTGCCTTGAAGTCTTCTGTGGGACCCGTTCCTTTCCCTGTGGCTGCTCCCATCACTCTATCTTTGGGTATGGAATCAGTGGAAGAAATAGAGCTCTCTTCGTCTATCCTTTCCAACCAGAATACTATTTTCAGATTTAGGGGTTTCTGGCCAAGCCTCGCTGAGCTTCATGCTTGGATTTCCAAATTTTGGGAACCCATTATTTCTAGTGAGGTTCATATTTTCCCTTTGGCTAAGGTTTTTTCGTTGCCAAATTTGACGATATGGAGGATAGGAATCGTATTCTTTGTAGCCATTTTTTAGCTGGGATGATCGCTTTGTGCTTATGGTTAAACCCTAGCATGAGGACTTCATTCCCTCATCTGATACTTTTAATAAGATGCCTATCTGGGTTAGGCTTTCAAACCTCCCTCTTCATCTTTGGGTGGATTCCCTTTTGGAGGAGGTGAGTGAGACTTTGGGAGACTTCCTGATGGTGGATGCAGAATCTACAAACATTCTCCACTCTACCTATGCCCATATTTTGGTGGATATTGATGCTTTTAAGGGTTTTCCCGTGGAGATCAAGATGGTTTCTCCTAAGGGAAGATAGATTCAGTCTTTGGACTATGAAGGTATCCCCTTTAGATGCAGAAGATGCTTTCAAATAGGTCATGTTGCAACCAAATGTGGTCTGGGTAAAACCAGGCACTTTATTTCTTGGTGGAAAGGTGCCTCTTCTCAGCATTACACGGTTGAGAAGAGTACTTCTCAATGGATTTTTTCCTAGGTTGTTGCTCCAGATTCTACTGTTGCTTCCCCTCTGCCGGAGGTGGGGATGGATTTTCCCCCTGCAGATGCTATTGGTGTCAACCATGTTGTTGACTCATCGTGTGCAGAGACTCCCCTTACTGCCACTATCCACATGCGAGTTCCAGATTTTGCTAGCTCTGCTGGAAATGTCTCCTCTTTGTTGGTTGGGTCTAGATCTCTTGGTGGTATGTGAGTTGTTGATGGATCTGCAGGTCCTCTCGTCTCTCCCTCTTTGGTTGTTGTTTCTGGAAGAGCGTTGGACTCTGGATCCCTGCTAGTTGAGCCTGTAATGCGTGTTGGAAATTCAATGGTTGCTGGGAAGTTGATTATGGATTCCCTTTGCTGGCAGATGGCTGGATTACGGTTAAAGGCAAATCTTTTAAGAGATCCTTGCCTCCTTTTGATATAACACTCTGATCCCATAAGAAGGAGTCTAAGGGATAATCTTGGTGTGGGTTTTTTTTTAAATCTTTGACTGCCATTTTTTAAAAGCTTCATCTTTGACAGTGTGTTCTTGGGTGCTCCTTGGGGGGTTTGGCCTTTTGGTCAGGTTGGTCTATTTTGTGTTGGGCATTTTTAAAGCTATATCTTAAGTTTCGTCTTTGTTTAGGGTTTCGGGGCCCCTTCAAAACTTGTTTTTACCTTAATCTAAAAATAATTCTATTTTCTTATATACACAAACCATTAAAATATTGCTTCAATAAAATTGGATTCTACAACCACTGCAAACACCCTACTACTCGTGCTAACACGGAAGGTGTGTAATTGTGTGTAACGCTATATTCAACAACCTCATAATCTCATCGCCAAGACTATAACTATAGGACAAAAGATTGAAATCTCTACTGAAACTATTGTCTCCCCGATAGAAATAAATGTTGCCCTAATTTCAAGAGCATGATAGGAATGAAATGCGCTTGCAATTATCAACGAAAATTGGCAATTTGTTAGTTGTGGTATCAAAGCTGGAAAAGTATTACGAAGGCTTCCAATACCAATCACATCCACAGTTGGAAATATGCATGCAACATGTGCAGAATACAATAGAAGTATTTTTATTTGATGAATTTGAAGAGGGCCTTCGTTCCTACCGTTATTAGCTGCTTCAGAGATTCAGTCTAGTGTACAATTGGAAAAGGAGTTTTTTTTATTAGCCAATAAAAGCTTCATGATACATACCTCAATACAAGCGAATATGTTTTTGAAACAAGGATACTTGCTCAGAAGAAAGTATTGAAACAAGTTATGGACATCCTTCGAAGACATAGGTGTAGCGTGTTTAAAACTAAAACCGAGCTGTCAAATGAAAATGTTCCTCTTGCCCACGGACCTGACGAGAATATTGAACTTGGTTTGGAGAAGTCACAGACCCAACAACATATTAAATATTGGTTTTATAAAAATTAGAATTGGAATTCGAAATTCCAATTCCACCTATTTGGATGGAAGATGCATATGCCCTTTTTGAGGCAAAATTAAGAATTTTGAAATTCCAATTCCAATTTTTTTGGATGGACATAAACTTGGAAGAAACAAAACTGGGAATTAGATAATGCCAATTCCAGGCATATTCCGTAAAAAGGCCCCGTTTGATTGTGGGAATTGACTTGAAATTGACATAACTAATTCTAAATTTGTCAAATCCCTAGTTTGGCAGTGCAAACCGAAATTGGAAGAGGGAGACGTATATGCTCATTTTGACCCAAAATCAACATATGCATCTTCCACTTGAAAAGGTGGAATTGGAATTTGAGGGCCAAATTCCCATTTTTTCAATCCCCATTTTGAAACCATTTCGAGTCCGCGTGCAAACAAATTTTAAAACATTTGAAGCCCGTGTGCGAACAAGCTACGAGGATTTGCATATAATTTGAAGGAAGGGATTTGGCAAGGCCTTCCTCCCTATAAAGATGAGTACAACAAAAATCTTAAACCTTTAATTGACATTGGAAAAATTTCATGACAAGGCAGCCAAAGGACTTGGTATTCGGTGTTGAAAATACAAAACTACAACAGATTTCTCTTCCACAAAATATGGCGTAGAGGCATGGAAAGATTGGGGTTTATAAATAAAAAGAACAAGCATTAAATGACATGGCTTTCTTAGATTAGAAGGGGCAGCAAATGTAAATTGGTATTGGCGCCAAGAAACAAGGGAGGAGGTCTGTTTATAAAACAACATAATCAAGGTAACCAAACCCCCCACAAGAAGCCATTTTTAAATAACTCAAGCAACACTAAATATAAAGAAAAACGCTCGGATTAATCAGATTAGAAGGGGGTGATGATGCCCTTCAAACCAAGCTCAATCATTATCAGTTCTTAGGAGAATCCAGCGAATGCGGGATTGCGTTATTAAGATGATAAGTACATTCGAAGAAACTAGGGTTCAGAAGATTTTTAGTTAGTTGTTATCACCTATGCTTTTTATTCAGTCCATTTTTCGTAAATCTGCAATTCATTTTTCAAAATTTGGTGAACTGAAGCGATCGGATTTCAAAACAAAATTGTGTTTTCTCCGTCAAGAGCAGAGAACTGTGTGCGTTTACTCCATCAACAATGCTCGTCGAGTTGATGCAGTCACAGAAAGAAAAAATCAGGGATGGTCTTCTTTTTCGGTAATCAAATGATTCAATGCAAGTGTACAATGGCTGCCGTTCAAAAACATTCCTCTGCAAATACCTTCAGTTCATCATACTCTCATGTCGAATCACTGTGCGAACAGTCTTCCACATATGTGCGTGCATTGCAAGAATGTATAAGCAAGAAAACCCTAGGAGAGGGCAGGCAAATCCATGCTCACATCAGTAAAAAGTTTATTGCAGGAAACATTGTCTTACAAAATACCCTCATCAGCATGTATGTCAAATGCGGAAGTTTGGTAGACGCTCGCAAGGTTTTCAATGAAATAGCAAAGAAAGATGTCTGTTCGTGGACTGTGATGATCGCAGCTTATGCAAGACATGGTATTCCTCAACAGGCACTTTCAATCTTCGACCAAATGCAACAATTTGCAGGCGTAAAACCTAATAATCTTACTTATTCTGCTGTGCTCTCGGCCTGCAACAACTTGGAATTTCTGAACCAGGGTATGAAAATACATCAACAGATAATTAAATGTGGACTTGCATCCAATGTATTTGTTGCCAGTGCCCTTGTAGACAAGTATGCAAAATGCGGTAAAATTGACAATGCACGCCAGTTGTTTGACAAAATGGGGCAGCGAGACTTGGTGTCCTGGAATGCCATGATCGCAGGATACGCCCAGAATGGGCTTATGTGTGAAGCGCTGATGCTATTTAAGGAGATGCCCGAGAAGAATGTCATCTCATGGAATTCGTTAGTTGCAGGATATGCACGGAATGGTGATGTGGATACGGCCTTGAAATTGTTTGATGAAATGCCTCAGCGAAATGTGGTTTCCTGGAATGCTATGATTTCAGGGCTTTCGCAGAATGGGCTCATTGACGAGGCTCTGGGTTTCTTTAAAAGAATGCCTCAACGTAGTGTGGTGTCGTGGAATGCAATCATATCGGGTCTTGCACAAAATGGGCGGGGGGAGGAGTCGCTTGAGTGTTTTCAAGAAATGAAAGTAACTGGCATGAGGCCGGATTTCCATACTTATGGAAGTATTCTTCCTGTATGTGGCAACATGGCGGCTTTCGAGTTGGGTTTGGAAATCCATGAAGAAATAGTAAGGCAAGGATTTGAGTCTAATGTCGTTGTTATGACTGGCCTGGTAGACATGTATGCACAATGTGGGAGTCTTGCCAAGGCTCGTCAAACGTTTGACAAAATGCATCAGAGGGATGTGGTGGCTTGGAATGCTATGATTGCAGGTTATGCTATGCATGGATGTGCAGAGGAGGCCTTTCAACTCTTTGAACAAATGAAATCCTCTGGCATGAATCCTAACCATATTACCTTCATTTGTGTCCTGTCTGCATGTGTCCATGCAGGACTAGTCGACGATGGTTATCAATACTTCAATTCCATGTGTAGACATTATCACATTGAACCTAAAACGGATCATTATACCTGCATGGTTGACCTTCTTGGCCGAGCAGGGCGTTTAGATGACGCAATACACTTCATTAAGAGATTGCCAATAAAACCTGATGCTGTTATATGGAGTTGTTTGCTTGGCGCCTGTAGAATACATAAGAATCTGGAGGTTGCAGAATGGGCAGCAGAACACCTTTTTGAATTAAACCCCACTGATCCTGCACCTTATGTGCTTCTTTCAAACATTTATGCCTCAGCTGGTAGGTGGGATGACATTGGAAAAGTTCGACAAGTGATGAAAGAAAAAGGCATTAAAAAAACACCTGGATGCAGCTGGATTGAAGTCGGTAAAAAGATACACGGTTTCCTTGTAGGAGATAAATCACACCCACAAACTCAAGAGATTTATTTAGAATTGGAGAGATTGACTTCAGAGATGAAAATGGCTGGGTATGTCCCTGACACCAGCTTTGTGCTGAGTGATGTGAAGGAGGAGGAGAAGGAACAAGTTCTTTCCCATCATAGTGAAAGGCTGGCAATTGCATTTGGGCTACTAAATACATTTCCTGGATCAACTATTAGAATTGTGAAAAACCTTCGCATTTGTGGCGACTGCCACTCTGCAATCAAGTTCATATCTATGATTGTTGAAAGAGAAATTATAGTGAGGGACACTTACCGTTATCACAATTTTAAGAATGGGCAGTGTTCATGTGGGGACTTTTGGTGATTTTAATTGTATATGTTTGCATTAAAGACAGGTAATGTATGCTCTCAATCTTGTCTTGCTGGTGAGGGGTTCAATTCCTTTCTAATTTCTAAAGACAGGGCCACTTAATGATGGCTACAGAGAGTTCTTGAAGTGTCTTGTGCATCTGGATGAAATGAAAGACTTGAAAAATCAAAAGATTCCCAATGAAACCTGATGCTGCTTTGCAAGCTGTTTGATTAGTGGCCCAGAAATACATGAAAGTCTAAAGATATCCCAATGCGTTTATGATTTAAGCTCAAATATTACTCTCAAAAGCTAAGGCTGAAGCCGGGATGCCATTGGAAATTTACAGAAACAATGAAAACATGGAGATGAACAGAGACACCTAAGTGAAGATGGAGTCATTTCAACAAACATGAGATAAATCAGACCTGCAGGCACAAGAAACATGCATTTAGTACTGAAATGACTAATTAGAGATGTAGAAGTGGCAGGGCACATTCCTGTCACAAGCATTGAACTGGATACTGTGAAGTTAGAAGGAATCAATATTTTATAATCATGGACAAGAGATCAGAATTGCAATTGGGCTACTAAAGGCATCCTTCAGAAGAACTATTTGAGTTGTAAGAAATGTCAAAAGCTATCTGGTAACTGCCAATCTGAAAAGAGGATCATATCTAAGATTTCTGAATGAAAATTTATGTGAGAAATGCATATCTTTACCATCATTCTAATTATGAAAAATGTTCATGTGGGCTTCGGGGCATTTTGGTGATTTAAAATATCTCTTTATCTTTTGTCAGGAGCAACTGGGCTTAACTGGTAAATTTCTCAGACTGCTGTCATATTATCCTGCTTATAGGAGGTGTTGTGGCTCCTTGTATATCCTAATGAAGCACAAGGCTTCATCAGCAAAACATCATCAAAATCTGATGAAGCAATGTAGTTATTTGCTCAGAAGAAACCATAAATATGAGAGAAGAATACACAACACCTTTTTTATTTATACCCAAAAAAGTATTGGATCTTACGTGCTTGTTCTCATACATATAAGTTGCAGCCGGTAGGTGGGGTGGCATTTAAAAGGTAAATTAACCTATTTAAGAATGATAATTAGATAGAGTTAGATTCAGGTCATTACACAGGTGCATATAAATCGTATCCAAATTCGGAAATTGTGTCTTGGAACATGTAAGTGCTTGGTCTGTTCCTAATACAAGGATTGTTCTTCATGGGGAGAAGGAACAAATCCGTTTATCTAGAATACATTTGAAAATTGCATTTAAGCATTTAATTGAGTATGTAGCGTGAAAGTTCATTGATTTAAAAAAGTAAAGAACTAAGTCTATAATGGTAAAGGAAAATAAGGTTATATAAGTTAATTAAATATTTGAAAAAAGGTTGTAAAAGGAGAGTATACATAGCTTTTAATTTTCCTTAGATTTTGTGTAGATTTGGACATTTGTGTAGGGCAATCTTGCACCTAGGGATCAATTATGTGTTTTGTAGATTAGCCTTTTAGCTTGTAGATATGATTTGGCACATTGTACACTTCTACACTTCGATTCGTTGAATTCTCTTCTCTACATTAATTCTCAATAATCAATGATATTAAAAAATACATTAGAAAAAAAATCAAATCACAGGGGTCAAGTTCTCGGTCAATACCTCTAATTAGATCAACTTTTATAATCATGAACATGACCCAAGATAATAATTTTAGATAATATAGATTATATTCTTTTTAGTACTTAAGGTTCAAATATTCAATGAGTACTTCTTGAATGTCGTAGGACTTAAAATGATTCTAGGATGTTTAGATAATTTATTAATACTCAAATGAATCTCTTCAAATACATGGACATAACAATTTGTTGCCCAAATGTATATCAAGTATCTCCTAATGATTGGAGGAAAAGGGTTAGAGTTAGAAAAAATCAAAAATTAAAAACTTGATTTTTAGAATAGATTCATGTCATGTGGGATTACTTTACATGTCACAAAATTACCCATGACAAGATGTAGAATCCAGGGATTAAGGGATGAATATGTGAGAATTTGGGCTGATGGTAAGGAATTTGTGTGGGGATAAGTGTAAATGAGGCAGGGATATAGTAAAAAGTATGAACATGTATGTAAGGTTGGGGGCATCACCCCTAATAGCTCTCATAGAGGGTATTGCCCCCAGATCTGTATCGTGGGCTTTGCTTCGGGCTCCCAATGGGGGGATCACCTCCCAAGGCCCTATATGAGGGACTTTGCCTCCTACAATCCCCTGTTATTTTATTTGGGGCGAAAATACAGCTAACAAAGCCACCAAAATTGAAGTCTGACAACATGATCAAATGCCACATACCAACATGTATCTCATGTACTTCTTGTTTCATAGGCCACTAATATTTGTTTTAGTTGGTTGTCTCATAACATAGGGTTAAGAGGCATGACAACATCTTGCTTAATGTTATCACTCACCTTGCCTATATAAGCAAGGCTCTTGTACACTTTGTGAAATATCCCATTGATCATTATTTGATCAATTATTTCACATATATTAATATCAAGAAAGCTCATATCTTGTATACTCTATGGTGGAAGGTTTCTTGTATTTTTGCAGGTGGTCTTGAGCGTTGAGATAATCTTTAGCTCCTACAAAAATGAAGGAAAATACTTTAAGGGTCATGCATGATAATCCCTTGGCTAGACAATTGGGGTATTCTATGATCTAAAAATATACGAAAGATATATTCTAGAAATAAATGAATGAAAGGAGGTATTCTCACGCACATTAAAAAATGGTTACCTTTCCAACAAAACAAGATAAAATAAATCTATTAGACATGCTTGCTTTAGCCATTTCCCATTTTTGGGAAAAAAAATTGGGAAAACATATCTATGGAATTTACAATGGGCTACCCAAGACAAGTGGGAAAGTTACATCTCTATGGTGTTCAATAGACTCTCCAAGAATGTATATTTTTATGTCATATCTTTCAATTCTAAGGTTTTTCAAATTGTTGATTTCTTCAAGGAAGATTTTAGATTACATGGGTTACCCAAGAACATTGTTAGTAATAGGGATAGTAGGTTTTTGAGTCACTTTTAGCAAGAATTATTTCATTTGGTAGGAATAGAGATCAACCCTAGCACAAGGTACCACCCCTAGATGGATGGATAAACTAAAATTGTCGATAAATAAATTGAAGGGTCCCTAAGAAAATATATTTTTAGGTATCAAACATCTTGAATCAAGTTATTATTTATGGGAGAAAATTGTTATATTATGTGCCCGTAGGTATATCGTCTTTTGTGATTTTTTATTCATATAATGTTCTAACCTTTATGGATCTTGCAATCACATAAAGAAAGGTGCTTGACATGACATATAAAATTAAGAAGGGTCAAGAGGTATTGAAATCCCTCAACCACAATATTAAACATATCCAAAATTAGTGCAAAAGCTCTACATAGACCAAAGGAATACCAAAGGAGTTTTTAAGTTGGAGACATGGTTTACCAAAGGTCGCAACCCTACAAACAATTGACATTAAAGAAGAAAGGAGTAGAAAGGTCAAAACCCAAATTCTATGGTCCTAACAAGATTACAAAAATATGGTGTTAGGATTAGAAAATAGATATCTTAACGTTAAATGCAAATACAATCAATAAAAATAAAGGAATAAAACACACAAAAATAAGGCACAAAGAATTTAACATGGTTAACCCAATCTAGGGCTACGTCCACCAAACATAGAGTCCAATATTATTATCCATTAATTTCAACTGATTACAACCAGTGATCCCTTGCAGCTCAATACCACTGCAAATGCTAGAATACTTCTTCACTCTCACAAGCCAGAACCCTAACACCATTTTTCTTATAGAAAAACCCTAACCCTAAAAATTGTTTGATGAGTTAACCTAGGAAAATGCTTGACGAGTTAACCCCCCCCACCCCCCCAAAAAAAAAAATAAAAAAATTTGGGCATTGCCCCAAACCCCATGAATTGCAGAAAGTGTACAGTACTTGCCTGATCAGTCACCACAAACCAACAATCTCCCACTTGGAGACTGATCAAGCTCCACACAAAACAATCCCCCACTTGGAGACTGATCTTGTAGCAATAATGCTACCCCTGTAGCTCCCACTGGAAAGAAGCACCCTAGACTATGTTGTTCTATTTAATTCTTTTAGCCGTGAAGACCAACCGAAGCTGAAGAGGAGCTCAACTTCTCCCTTGTTACTTCCTTTTTAAACATATCTGCTGGATTTTCATTTGTATATATTTTTCCATCCTTAACCGTCCATCATCCAATACTGACCATATAAAGTGATACCTCAACTGTATGTGTTTTGTCTTTGAATGCAAGGCAAAATCCTTTGCAAGATGAATGACACTCTGGCCAGGTCTGTAAACAAATAATTGTTAACCTGTGTTTCGCCCAATTTTTCCATGAAAGATTGCAGCCATATCATCTCCTACAAACAATTGACATTAAAAAAGAAAGGAGTAGAAAGGTCGAAACCCAGATTCTGTGGTCCTAACAAGATTACAAAAGTATGGTGTTAGGATTAGAAGATATATATCTTAACAGTTAAATGCAGATACAATCAATAAAAATAGAGGGATAAAACACACACAAAAATAAGGCACAAAGAATTTAACGTGGTTAACCCAATCTAGGGCTACGTCCACCAAACATAGAGTCCAATATTATTATCCATTAATTTCAACTTATTACAACCAGTGATCCCTTGCAACTCAATATCACTGCAAATGCTAGAACTTCTTCACTCTCACAAGCCAGAACCCTAACACCATTTTCTTATAGAAAAACCCTAACCCTAAAAATTGTTTGATGAGTTAACCTAGGAAAATGCTTGACGAGTTAACCCCCCCCCCCCCNCGAGTTACCCCCCCCCCCCCCCCCACCAAAAAAATAAAAAATAAAAAAAAATGGGCATTGCCCCAAACCCCATGAATTGCAGGAAGTGCACAATGCTTGCCTAATCAGTCACCACAAAACAACAATCTCCCACTTGGAGACTGATCAAGCTCCACACTAAACAATGCCCCACTTGGAGACTGATCTTGTAGCAATATTGCTACCCCTGTAGCTCCCACTGGAAAGAAACACCCTAGACTATGTTGTTCTATTTTATTCTTTTAGTCGTGAAGACCAACCGAAGCTGAAGAGGAGCTCAACTTCTCCCTGGTTACTTCCTTTTTAAACATATCCCCTGAATTTTCATTTGTATATATTTTTCCATCCTTAACCATCCATCATCCAATACTGACCGTATAAAGTGATACCTCAACTGTATGTGTTTTGTCTTTGAATGCAAGGAAAAATCCTTTGCAAGATGAATGACACTCTAGCCAGGTCTGTAAACAAATAATTGTTAACCTATGTTTCGCCCAATTTTTCCATGATAGATTGCAGCCATATCATCTCCTTGCTTTCCTCTGTTGCAGCTACATACTCTACCTTTGTAGTGGATAAAGAAACCACCTTTTCCAACCTGAAGTCCAACTCATTGTCCCATCGACAAGAAAAACATATCCTATTATACTTCATCTGGTTTCAATGTCTCCTGCCAAATCTAAGTCAACATAGCCTTGTAAATCAGTATTAGAGCCCCCAAAACATAAATATTTTTTGGATGTATCTCTCAAGTATCTGAGAATCCATTTTACCGCATTCCAATGCTCAACTCTAGGATGAATCATATACCTACTAACAACTCCTGCAACCTGTGCAATATCAGGTCTAGTGTGCATACCATGGCATACATTAAACTGCCTACAACTGAAGCATATGGTACCTTGGACAATTTGTCTTCCTCCTCTTGTGATTGGACACATCTCCTTAGTCAATTTTAAGTGACTAGGCAAAGGTGTACTGACAACTTTTGCATTCTCCAGTGGAACCTCTGCAACACATTTTCAACATAATCAACCTAAGATAGAGTCAATTTTTTATTCAGCCTATCTCTGCAAATTTTCATACCAAGGATTTGTTTTGTTGTCCCCAAATCCTTCATAGAAAATCATTTTTCTAACTGTTCTTTTAACTCTCTTATGTGATCCATGTTAGACCCCACTACAAGCATGTCATCAACATATAAACATAAAATAATGTAGTGGTCATTAACCAACTTAAAATAAACAGAATGGTCAGAATTATACCTGTTGAAGTTGTGCTCAACCATTAAACTATCAAATTTTAAGTACCATTTTCGAGGTGCTTGTTTCAATCCATATAAACTCTTCTTTAATCTGCACACTAACTTCTCCTTACCTTTGACCTCAAATGCTTGGGGCTGGTCCATATATATCTCCTCCTCCAAATCACCATGGAGAAAGACAGTTTTCACATCTAGCCATTCCAAATGCAAATCCCCAACAACTACACTACTTAAAACAACACAAATAGAAGTCATCTTAACAACCTGAGAACAAAATTCAGAAAAATCAATGCCTTTTTTATGTGCAAATCCGTTTACAACTAACTTGGCTTTAAATATTTTCTTACCTCCATCTTCCTCTTTCACCCTATAAACCCATTTGTTTTGTAAAGAATTTTTACCTGCACACAACTTGCATAATTCCCAAGTCTGATTTGTCAACAAGGAGTTCATTTCTTTTGTCATTCCATGCTCCCACTGAACCTTTGTATCCAGCTGCATAGCTTCATAATAACATTCTAGTTCATCATCATCGATGAATAAAATAAAATACAAAGAGGGAGAGAACCTGTCAGGAGGTCTACTTATCCTGGAGGATCGTCTAACATTCACTGGAGTTTGTGGTATTTGTTGTTGTTGTTGTTGTTGTTGTTGTTGCGGAGCATGATGAACCATTGGAACATCATCTTTAAGAGTATCATCTAGCACTACATAATAATTTTCTTTCTTCTCATGCTTCTGCAACTAATCTTTGTACAACACTTTCTCATTGAATATGGCATCCCTGCTTCTTACAATTTTATGATCCTCAAAATCCCAAATTCAATAGCCAAATTAATCATTGCCATATCCAACAAATACACTTTTTTTTTTAATTTAGCTTCCATCGTTGTTCTATTTTCATAATCTATATTTGCAAATGCTTCACAACCTAAGGTTCTGAGTAAATAATAACTCACCTTCTTACCTGTCCATGCTTCCTCTGGAATACCAGATCCCAAAGGAGTAGAGGGACCTCTATTAATTAAATAAGCAAAAATGTTTACAGCCTCTACCCACATGTTTAAGAGCAACCCAACATGCAACCTCATTGTCCTTGCATGCTCCATTATTGTCATATTCATGTGTTCATCCACTCCATTTTCTTGTGGAGTCCTTGGAACTGTTTTCTACCTACGAATACCATTAGAGGAACAATAATATTCAAATATTTTTCTACAATACTCACTACCATTATTAGATATGAGACATTTTAGTCTTTTACCAATCTCATTCTCAACCAAGATTTTCTATTTTTTTAAATACATCAGATTTCTACCTAAGGAAAAAAATCCATATGTTCCTAGTTGCATCATCAATGAATGTAACATAATATAGAGAGCCACCAAGGGAAGATACCTGAGATGGTCCCCATACATCTATATGCACAAGATCCAATTTCTCATCTTTCTTTTCCTTCCCACCCTTTAGAAAACTAACTCTCTTTTGTTTTCCATACACACAACTCTTGCAGAAATCCATATTGACACATTTCAGACATGGTAAAACTTTCTTTGAATGAAGTAACTTTATACCTTTTTCACTCATGTGCCCAAGTCTATTATTCCATAGTGTTGTTTCGATATCCACAACGATTGTTTGAGGTTGTGCCAGCTGAACTGCAACAACTGTTCCTGAACATTGACTTTTCTTTGCAACAATTAAAGTAGAAGGAATAGTATGACCTGTACAAAGATATAAGGTGCCTACTTTCACACCCTTTTCTACCATGAAGGCACATTTTGAAACCTTCCAATTTTTATCATTAAAAGTAACTATGCAACCTTCATCACCTAGATGCCCTGCTGAAATTAAATTCCTAGTAAGCTTTGGAACATGTCTTACCTCTTGTAGTAGCCAATGATTCCTATTCTGCAACTTAATCTTAATTCTTGCCTTTCCAACAATCTGACAGGGTTCATTATCTCCCAATTAAACCACCCCAAAATTCCCTTGGACATAATAGAAAAATAACTTCTATGGGGTGTAGCATGAAAGGAGGTCCCTGAATCTAAAACCCATGAATCATCAACATTATCTAGGGAAAGAATCAAAGTATCTTTTTTGGATTTATTACTTACCACATTTGCCTCATTACTACTATCCTTTTGTCTACGTCCTTATTTTTTCAAGACCAACAATCTTTCTTCAATTGACCTGGCTCACCACAATACCAACAATCCTTATTGTCTCTGGATTGGGACCTCTTGCCCTTTGATTTTCCTCCTGACTTCCCACAACTTCTAGAATTGTTTCCTCTCTCCTTTGATCTGCCCCTGCTTTCTGCATTCAAAACACTACCTGATGTGGATGTATCACTTGAGATTTTCCTACGAATTTCCTCGCTCAAAATAACACCAACAACATCATAAAATTTCAATGTATTCGAACTAGAAACATAATTACTAACAACCATTACCAAGCCATTCTAGCTTGTAGGAAAATAACACAGAATCAAAAGAGCCCTAATTTTTTCATCAAAGTTGACATTAACAGATGATAATTGACTAGTAACCATATTAAACTCATTTAGATGATCAACAACTGACCCACCTTCTATCTTTTTCATATTAAATAAATGCTTCATAAGAAATACCTTATTCAAAGCATAAGGCTTTTCATATAACTTTGCTAGGGTTTCCATCAACTCTTTACTTGTCTTCTCTTTTGTAATATTAAATTCCACCGATTGTGCCAGGCATAAACGAATACTGCCAAGTGCCTTACTGTCCAAAATATCCTAGTGCTCCCGAGACATAGTTGTGAATTTCTTGGTTATTCCTTCTAATGGACACCATAAATCCTTCTGATAGAGATAGTCTTCCATCCACATTTTTCATAATTGAAAATTTTCCCATTAAACTTCTCAACCTTCAACTTACCCTTGTCTGCCATTACTCCCACTCAACCGTGAGAGTTTCCTGTAGAGGATAATTGAATACAACCACCTCTGATACCACTTGTTAGGATTAGAAGACATATATCTTAACAGTTAAATGCAGACACAATCAATAAAAATAGAGGAATAAAATACACACAAAAATAAGGCACAAAGAATTTAACCTGGTTCACCTAATCTATGGCTACATCCACCAAACAAAGAGTTCAATATTATTATCCAGTAATTTCAACTGATTACAACCAGTGATCCCTTGCAGCTCAATACCACTGCAAATGCTACAATACTTCTTCACTCTCACAAGCCATAACCCTAACACCATTTTTATTATAGAAAAATCCTAGCCCTAAAAATTGTTTGATGAGTTAACCTAGGGAAATGCTTGACGATTTAACCTAGGGAAATGCGTGACGAGCTAATAAAAAATGCTTAATGAGTTAACCCATAAAAAAATTTGAGCATTTCCCCGAACCCCACAAATTGCAGAAAGTGTACAGTACTTTCCAGATCAGTCACCACAAACCAACATATGGGAGAAGTAGCCTATAAACTAGAGCTACCGAAGAATATTAAAATCCACATATTCCTTGTTTTTTCCTTGAAAAAGCATCATGAAAACACATTATCTTGGATACATCCAAAGACTTACCACCTTTAGATCATGAAGGAAGACCCATTTCGATACTAATAGCTATCGTGGATACTTGAGAAAGGGAGTTGAAAATAGAACCACTAGTGGGCATTTGTTGGTATGGGAGGATTTTTCAATTAAATATGTTACATGTGAAGGAGCTGACATGCTCACGATTTAAAATTCGAATTTCTTGAGCCCATGCAATTTTTGGAAGGGATGATTATCATATCTCCATTTAAATTGAATTGGAAGCCCATTTTTCATTTCTTGTGAGTTTAGGAAAAGTAGAATAGGAAAATGTAAGTTGTTAAATTAGGGACCTAGATTGCTTTATGTGTTATGCAATAAGCTAATTATTTTAAAAATAATGGTGTCAACTAATTATTGTATGTATGTGTATTTAGGGGGGAAGAGGGAAGAATATAAAATTTGTATATTTAATCAATATAGGGATCAAGAGAAGGCATGGTTCGTTTATCTATTAATTCTATAGAAATCGATTGGACATAATATTCATCTATCATTACATGTTGAAGGATAAAACCCCTAATTTGTATAGTTTTTTGTGGATGCCATGAGGGCTTCACTGATGGGGCAATACCTTATCACATGCATTTATATTGGCGGGTTTAAAATGGGAAAAAAAGAGGGCAATATATTGCCTATATTGGGGGGGGGGGGGGGNTTAAGAGGGTTTATAGGAAAAAGGGGTGTGTGGGGTATTGAGTGGGACCATTGGAGGGGAGTGACAAAAAAGGAGTTTGGGGTAATTTTTTTTGAAAATAGGGGTATTCTTTAGTATGCCACGAATGCATGTGATATGACCTAGGTTCACTACGTGAATCCCCTGTGGTGGATGCAAATTGCTAAAATAGTCAAGGGAAAATTCACATTGGGATTATATTTGACCTTCACTAATTTTCTACTTTGGTAGCTCCTATAGTGCCAAATTTTAGCTCCTATACTGTCTGAATATGCAGTGAAACAACAAACAAAACATAAATATAACTCATTCAAAATTGAATTTTAATCTTAGTTTTAACATATTTCAAATCTACTCTATTTTCTAACTTGTAGAATTTCCTATTACAATATATGCACTCTATTAATGTCTCCAATGAAAATTTATTTATCTCTATCCAACTCTTGCCTAGCTAAGCCATCCTCTACTTATTCATGCTTTGTATGCATACCCTTGATCAAATTGCACTCAATATTCCTTTAATATGCACACAATCCCAATGCTTATGCAATCTCAAATTGGTGCCACCGGTTCATCTTTCCTGTCACACACTTCTCAAAGCTACTGCAATATGGATCTCTTAGAATCTTCATTTTTTCAATAAAAAAGTTCAATTGATTTTGTAGATGAAAATCCATGACCTTTAGAAATTGATATAAGAACATCAATGACACATAAGAAAGCTGAAAGTTACACTGCTCACCAATTCATGATTCATATTATGGTGTGTCATAAAAGATCTTCAAAAATAGATAATAGAATGTCCAAGTTGACGAGTGGGTTGCAAGGAACTTATGATAGGCGAGGAATATTTTATTTTTGACTTGTAGACTTATTATTTGGGTATTTGATTTTGTCTAAAATTTTTGTTACAACATTTTAAATGGCTTTAACTCATTTTTTTAATAGGCAAGTAGGGATTTTGAAAGGGCCTTGACTCTTTACAAGGAGAAAGATAGAACAAAATAGCCCAACACGACACCACACACAACCACTACATGACAACTACAAAAATACAAGAGACAAGTAGTATACAACCTTACAAAAGACCAACCCAAAAATTAGAGTGGTTTGAAGGAGCGTTCCAAATATGTTACTTTACTTTAACACAAGAATCCTTCTCACCATATTTTTTTTGTTATCATTTGATATTTATATATTACTTCTCTTATTTATTAAATGCTTGAAACAAAATCTTTACTCTAAACTCTCTTCTTACAACACCCCACTTCAAATGATTTTCTTTTTTACTTATCCATGTCCTTTATATTTTAAAAACTTCTATTCAACACTTCATATATACATTTACTATATGTATTGATTATTTAAAATTCAAAATCATATTAATTAAATAATAAATAAATCAATTTTGGATGTTTTTAAAGGCAAAGTTGGCAAGCCACTTAATATATTAATATGTAATAAACTGGTATAAAGAGCTATCGGGAGGAAAGAGCCAGCTAAGAAAACCTCGGGTTCTGACTCTAATTACAACATATATGAAAAAACTGACTCAAATTCATATAGAGACAAACTCTATACAACCCATTTTTACATTCTGACTGCTAACAATAACCAATCCAAATGGCATAAAAAAAAACGTGGGCCTGCATGCCCAAAAAGAGCCTAAACCTACATATGTATACCATTTTTGTATTTTGATTGATTATAATAGCCACTCCAAAGTGACACCAAAAGAGGCCTGGGCCTGCATATAATAATTGGTCTGCAACTACTAAGCTTGAAGTACAATAGTTATTAAGAAAAAAATACAAAAATGGGTGATTACCAAGACTTGCAACTAACATTTCAAAACTATTCTTTCATTGGTTGCAGTTCAACCTCGTTCGCATCCTGCTGTTCCAGGTGATCTTCATTAATGTTTGCATTATTTCCCTGGGAAGAGCTCGGTACTGAAGACTAGTGCATAGCCTCGAAAGGGGATCAAGGAGGAGTGACATTACCATGGAGTATGATACCAGTTGACGAAGGATGTGCAAAGGAAACATTTGGCGATTCGTGGTCATGACCCATAATTGCCAACAATGCATTCACTTTCGAATGGATTTTGCATCTTAATTTGGTTTCAAATGTCCTTCCAAGATTTCGAAGGGCTTGTTGAAGAAATCTAAAGCTCTACAACTCCAAAGTTTGTTTAATAATTTCATAGATTACCATAAAAGGTTCCTTATTGAGTAGAAAGTGTCTAGGGAAGAGACCACCGACATGGGCTTGCCCTTGCCACTGTCATCGAATTAGTGCCAACTGAAAATCCACACATGCGGACATAACAACTGGGATACAACGGAATTTAAATCTCCTTTGAAATAAAGTTTGTTATGATTCTTTCTAAACACACTGTACTTGTGATGATGTAAGCATTATTTCCTGTTTAAAAAACCAAAACCATTTCATCCTTTACGATAGCAGCTAAAGATGGAAAATCTTCTAAATTGTACCCTATTCTTGATGAGTCCATATCAATTTTTATTTCATCCCAAATTAGCTAAGAAATCCGCTAGCTTATTCCCTTCTGTATACGTATGAGAAATGTAGTAATTATTAAAGGAATCTAGCAAAGACCATATTTGATTTAAAATATACTTAATTTGCGAGTTAAGATAATTCCTACTTTTCCAGGAATTTATTAGTAGTGTCGAGTCTCCTTCTATGTGAATGTTTGTTAAGCCCATCTTCTTTGCCAATGTTAATCCAAACAAGAGCGTATGTTCTTCTACAATATTATTTGTCCTTGGAGGGAGGGCATATGATTTAAAGGCCTTTAGTTTTCCCGAATGATCTCTGATACAAACAACTATATCTGAATCTCCTGGATTACCTCACGAAGATCCATCAAAATTAATCTTGACATAATTGGGAATTGGAGGTTTCCACTTAATAGTAGATCTATCAAGTTGGTGATGACTTTTCCTATGGAAAAAAGAGGAAGTAGGAATTGAGGGATGCTTCCAATTATTTAGAACTTTTCCATCCCATGAAGTAAAGAGTGAATTGCAATTGTCATGATTCTGAATATTAACATTAACCAATTCTGAAATGGATTTTTCAATTCCTTCTAAGACTCTTTGAATAGGAGAAACTATCTTCCTTAATATTTGTTTATTCCTCTCCCACTAAATGAACCATAAGACCGTGGATGGACAATATTCCAAATGCAAGAAAAAGGCAATGGAGCAAAAAGTGTAGGCAAAGATTGATACAAGTCCCATATTGAATTGGGTAATGGCATAGAGAGATTCAGTTTGTACACGATGAATTGTCAACATTGTTGAGAAAATATGCATTTTAAGAATAAATGATCAACAATTTCATTCTCTGGTTCACATCAAATACAATGGAATGGTTGATCAATTTGCAGCTTGAGTAACTTATCACTTGTTAGAATCTTCTTTTTCAAAGCTAGCTATGAGAAACATCCCGCTTTAGGAAAATCTAAACTATTCCATCAAAAGGAATATGCTCTTTGTGTTTTCCACTAATTATCCATTTGTTGAATTACCTTATACCCATTTTTGATTGAGTAATTCTTGTCTTTTGAAGGAGCCCATATGAGTTAGTCCTAGTCTTTTGAGAGATAAACAACCCTATTAGATAATATGTTTTGCAAGAAATTTTTTTGGATGGAGTCTATGAGGAGATAAGATGGATCCTTTCAAATGGATTTCCCTGAATAAATTTCAATTCAATAGACATAGTATATCAATCAAAATCCCCTTTGGTTAATGGTACTAGGAATTGCATCTAAAAATAAAGTGATTTGATTTAGAGGAGGTAAACCATTCCATGAATCATTCTAGAAGTGAATGTGTTCTCCATTATGTACTTTCCATGAAACATATATGGTCACTACATCTCCAGAGAATTTCATGAAATTCCATATGGATGAGCCATTAGAAGGGTTAGAGATGGTAAGAATTCTTAGTGGATTGACATAATCTAAATATTAGCTTGCATGATTTGACACCATTTTTCTTCAAGTTTATTAAACATTTTCTAGACAAGTTTCCCATCAAATGCTTTATTCCTTTTGGATAGATCTTGTAAGCCTACTCCTCCAAAATTCTTATTAAGTGCCATGTTATTAATGAGATTAACGAGATCTTATTTTACTTTGATAGGTTACCTTTCCATAGGAAATCTCTAATGATTTTTTTCTATTTCAATATCACCAAGCTAGGGGATTTTAGTATAGATATGTAATAGTTAGGGATAGCAGCAAGAACAATTTTAATAATTAGGATCCTTCCTGGTAATGATAACCATCTTGCCTTCCATGTTGATACTCTTTTTTTTATCCTTTCAATGACACTTTTCTAGTAAATAGACTTGTTGGATCCCATAAAGAAAGGAATACTTAAGTAAGTAGAGGGAAGTTCCTCTTGCGTGAAGCCTAGAATATGAACCATTTTTTTTGATATCACAACATTTATGTTGAAGATATATACCTTAGACTTATGGGCATTAATCTTTTGTCTTGAAACTATGGTATACAAATCCAAAATTTTCTTGACTCGCTTGGCCTCTTGAATGACTGATCTTCCAAAAAGGAGAGTATCATCTGCAAAAAGTGTATGAGTAATTGAGATAGAAGTACTTGGAATATGAGCGCCCTTCCAAAGTACCTTTTCATTCTTTATTCTAATCACCCTACTAAAAGATTTTGCCATGATACTGAACATAAAAAGAGAAAGGGGATCTCCTTGACTTGTCAATTTTAGATGATGTATCACTCCTAATTCCTTCTTTTTTTTCTAAGTTTTTTTAATGCATCCACCAATTACTTTCATTGGCTTATTTTTATATAGCTTGTTAGAGGTGTTTTACTTTTTTCCTTTAGATATAATATTTTTTTCTTCACCTATTAATGGGTGGCGGAAGGTTGATCTTCAAAAGGTTCAAAGGGAGGAAGTGAAGTGGGAAGCTCCGAATGATGGATGGCTTAAATTTAATTTTGACGGGGCGACACGAGGTAATCCAGGGGCTTCTGGTGCAGTATGTTTGGCCAGGGATTCAAATGGTCATATTATCACTACTGAACATAAGAAACTAGAAGTTGGAAATAACAATGAAGTTGAGGTTTAGGCAACATCATTGGGAGTAGAAATGACACAGAGGCTACAGATAGATAATTTTCACTTGGAGGGTGATTCTCAAATAATAGTGAATGCTATTGCGACATGTAAATCTTATGCATGACGACTACACAAGGTAGTAGGGATTTTGAAAGGGCCTTGACTCTTTACAAAGAGAAAGATAGAAAAAAATAACCCAACAAGACACCACATAACCACTACATAACAACTACAAAAATACAAGAGACAAGTAGTATACAACCTTACAAAAGACCAACCCAAAAATTAGAGTGGTTTGAAGAAGCGTTACAAATATTTTACTTTACTTCAACACAAGAATCCTTCTCACCATTTTTTTTTGTTATCATTTGATATTTATATATTACTTCTCTTATTTATTAAATGCTTGAAACAAAATCTTTACTCTAAACTCTCTTCTTACAACACCCCACTTCAAATGATTTTCTTTTTTACTTATGCATGTCCTTTATAGTTTAAAAACTTCTATTCAACACTCTCTATATACATTTGACTATATGTATTGATAATTTAAAATTCAAAATCATATTAATTAAATAATAAATAAATCAATTTTGAAGTTTTTTTTAAGGCAAAGTTGGCAAGCCACTTAATATATTAATATGTAATAAGCTGGTTCAAAGAGCTATCGGGAGGAAAGAGCCAGCTAAGAAAACCTCTGGTCCGGGCTCTAATTACAACATATATGCAAAAACTGGCTCAAATTCATATAGGGACAAACTCTATACAACCCATTTTTACATTCTGACTATTAACAATAACCAATCCAAATGGCATACAAAAGAACATGGGCCTGCATGCCAAAAAAGAGCCTAAACCTACATATGTATACCATTTTTGTATTTTGATTGATTACAATAGCCACTCCAAAGTGACACCAAAAGAGGCCTGAGCCTGTGCATATAATAATTGGTCTGCAACTACTAAACTTGAAGCACAACAATTATTAAGAACAAAATACAAAAATGGGTGATTACCAGGACTTGCAATTAACATTTCAAAACTATTCTTTCATTGGTTGCAGTTCAACCTTGTTCGTATCCTGCTGTTCCAGGTGATCTTCATTAATGTTTGCATTATTTCCCTAGGAAGAGCTCGGTACTGAAGACTAGTGCATAGCCTCGAAAGGGGATAGAGGAGTGACATTACCATGGAGTATGAGACCAGTTGATGGAGGATGTGCAAAGGAGACATTTTGCGATTCGTGGTCATGACTCATAATTGCCGACAATGCATTCACTTTCGAATGGATTTTGCATCTTAATTTGGTTCCAAATGTCCTTCCATGATTTCGAAGGGCTTGTTGAAGAAATCTAAAGCTCTACAACTCCAAAGTTTGTTTAATATTTTCATAGATTACCACAAAAGGTTCCTTATTGAGCAGAAAGTATCTAGGGAAGAGACCACGGACATGGGCTTTCCCTTGCCACTGTCATCGAATTAGTGCCAACTGAAAATCCACACATGCAGACATAACAACTGGGATACCGATGAATTTAAATATCCTTTGAAAGAAAGTTTGTTATGATTCCTTATAAACACACTATACTTGTGATGATGTAAGCATTATTACCTGTTTAAAAAACCAAAACCATTTCATCCTTTACGATAGCAGCTAAAGATGGAAAATTTTCTAAATTGTACCCTGTTCTTGATGAGTCCATATCAATTGTATCACATCCCAAATTAGCTAAGAAATCCGCTAGCTTATTAATTTCTGTATACGTATTGGAAATGTAGCAATTATTAAAGGAATCTAGCAAAGACCATATTTGTTTTAAAATATACTTAATTGCCAGTCAAGAGATTTCCTACTTTTGCAGGAATTTATCAGCAGTGTCGAGTCTCCTTCTATGTGAATGTTTGTTAAGCCCATCTTCTTTTCCAATATTAATCCAAACAAGAGCATATGTGCTTCTACAATACTATTTGTCCCTAGAGGGAGGGCATATGATTAAAGGCCTTCAGTTTTCCCAAATGATCTTTGATACAATCACCTATACTTGAATCTCCTGGATTACCTCACCAAGATCCATCAAAATTAACATAATTGGGAATTGGAGGTTTCCACTTAATAGTAGATCTATCAAGTTGGTGATGATTTTTCCTAGGGAAAAAAGAGGAAGTAGGAATTGAGAGATGCTTTCAATTATTTAAAACTTTTCCATCCCATGAAGTAAAGAGTGAGTTACAATTGTCACGATTCTGAATATTAACATTAACCAATTCTGAAATGGATTTTTCAATTCCTTCTAAGACTCTTTGAATAGGAGAAACTATCTTCCTTAAGATTTGTTTATTCCTCTCCCACTAAATGAACCATAAGACCGTGGCTGGACAATATTCCAAATCCAAGAAAAAGGTCTTGAAGCAAAAAGTGTAGGCAAAGATTGATACAAGTCCCATATTGAATTGGGTAATGGCATAGAGAGATTCAAATTGTTCACAATGAATTGTCAACATTGTTGAGAAAATGTGCATTTTAAGAGTAAATGATCAACATTTTCATTCTCTTATTCACATCAAATACAATGGAATGGTTGAGCAATTTGCAGCGTGAGTAACTTATCACTTGTTAGAATCTTCTTTTTCAAAGCTAGCTATGAGAAACATCCCGCTTTAGGAAAAACTGAACTATTCCATCAAAAGGAATATGCTCTTTGTGTTTTCCACTAATTATCCATTTGTTGAATTGCCTTATACCCATTTTTGATTGAGTAATTCTCGTCTTTTGAAGGAGCCCATATGAGTTAGTCTTGGTCTTTTGAGAGATAAACAACCCTATTAGATAATATGTTTTGCAAGAACTTTTTTGGATGGAGTCTATGAGGAGATCATATGGATCCTTCCAAATGGCTTTCCTTGAATAAATTTCAGTTCAACACACATAGTCTATCAATCTAAATCCCCATTGGTTAATGATACTAGGAATTGCATCTTTAACAATAAAGTGATTTGATTTAGAGGAGGTAAACCATTCTATGAATCATTCCAGAAGTGAATCTATTCTCCATTATGTATTTGCCACGAAACATATTTGGTCACTACATCTCTAGAGGATATCATGAAATTCCATATGTCTAAGCCATTAGGGGGGTTAGAGATGGTAAGGATTCTTAGTGGATTGGCATAATATAAATATTTAGCTTGCATGATTTGACACCATTTGCTTCAGGTTTATTAAACATTTTATAGACATTTTTCCCACCAAATGCTTTATCCCTTTTGGATAGATCTTGTAAGCCCACTCCTCCAAACTTCTTATTAAGTGTCATGTTATTTAATGATATTAATGAGATCTTCTTTTACTCCGATAGGTTACCTTTCCATAGGAAATCTCTAATGAGTTTTTTCTATTTTCAATATCACCAAGCTAGGGGCTTTTAGTACAGATATGTAATAGTTAGGGATAACAACAAGAACAATTTTAATAAGTAGGATCCTTCCTGGTAATGATAACCATCTTTCCTTCCATGCTGAAACTCTTTTTTTATCCTTTCAATGACACTTTTCCAGTAAATAGAATTGTTGGATCTCATAAATAAAGGAATATCTAAGTAAGTAGAGGGAAGTTCCTCTAGTGTGAAGCCTAGAATATGAACATTTTTCTTTGATATCACAATATTTATGTTGAAGATATATACCTTAGACTTATGGGCATTAATCTTTTGTCCTGAAATTGTGGTATACAAATCCAAAATTTTCTTGATTTGCTTGGCCTCTTGAATGACTGATCTTCCAAAAAGGAGAGTATCATCTGCAAATAGTGTATGAGTAATTGACATAGAAGTACCTAGAATATGAGTGCCCTGCCAAAGCTCCTTTCCATTCTTTATTCTAATCACCCCACTAAAAGCTTCTGCCATGATAATGAACATAAAAGGAGAAAGGGGATCTCCTTGACTTGTCAATTTTAGATGTTGTATCACTCCTAATTCCTTCTTTATTTTCTAAGTTTTTTTAATGTATCCACCAATTACTTTCATTGGCTTATTTTTATATAGCTTGTTAGAGGTGTTTTACCTTTCTCCTTTAGATATAATATGTTTTTTTCTTCACCTATTAATGGGTGCAGGAAGGTTGATCTTGAAAAGGTTCAAAGGGAGGAAATGAAGTGGGAAGCTCTGCATGATGGATGGATTAAAGTTAATTTTGATAGGACGATGCAAGGTAATCCAGGGCCTTCTGGTGCAGGATGTGTGGCCAGGGATTCAAACGGTCATATTATCACTACTGAACATAAGAAACTAGAAGTTGGAACAAACAATGAAGTTGAGGTTTAGGCAACATTGTTGGGAGTAGAAATGACACATAGGCTACATATAGATAATTTGCATTGGGAGGGTGATTCTCAAATAATAGTGAATGCTATTGCGACAGGTAAATCCTATGCATGGCGACTACACCAAGTAGCCGAAATCATCATGAAAAAGTTGCAAGCCTTTCAAAATTTCAAAATTTTGCATGTTAACCAAGAGGGAAATGCGTTGGTAGACTCATTATCCAAGCTGGCAATTGTTGTGGAAGTGATATAGTGGCAGATACGAGTGCCCTCATGAAAATCATGTTGATGGGAACTGATGTGATGTTTTTGACTCAGAAGATATATTGGAGGATGGCAAAGGATAGGTCCTACATTTATTGGAAGGGGAAGGTGGTGGAATGTGACACTATTGAAATTGTTTTTGAACACTCTTCCGGGCAGGCATTTAATGCGGAGCAGTGGAAATTTACTATACGTTATCTTGTTCACTTTCCAAGAGACACATTCGAATGTGAGCGATAAATTTTTTAGGTGGATTGGGAAGAGTGGAGAAGAAAGAGGCAAGATGGAAGCAAATTTTGCATTTGATGCCACCAAACAACAAATGACATTTAAAGGGCCACTCACAGAAGAGCCTTTGAAGAATGTATTTTATTCAGAGAATCCTTTCTTTCTCAACATTTCTTGGGCGTTGTTGGGGGTGGAGTATGCGGTTTCTAGGTTTTGGTGGTGAACAAACACAGATATTGCAGCCTTTTTTTGCGCATGGGGGCTTCATTTCAGCTTAAAGGAGGAGGTGAAACTAATTTTAGAGAGGTGTGTGAACCCAGAATAGAGGGTAGGGCTTGATGAGATTGTGGATTGCGCGGTGCCAGGGCGAGGGTTTGTATCAGCGCATGGTGATTGGTTGGGAATTCATGGGTTCCACCCAATGGTGCATCCATTCATATTTCACTGGGGTTTGGGAGATAGGTTGATGATGAAGCACAAAGCCAAAAAGGCTTGCGCCCTACAAATAGACTTTGTGTATGACTAGGAATTGGAGTTGGCAGCTGGAGTCCCTCGAAGCCATATGAACCCAAGTCTTTATCGCTTGAAGCTTACTGAAGCCTGGGAAGAGATGGAACAATAGAGGAGGGAGAGGAGGCAAAGTGGATGCGGACAAGGCCATATGGACCCAAGTATTTATCGCTTGAAGCTTACTGAAGCCTAGGAAGAGATGGAACAATAGAGGAGGAAGAGGAGGCAAAGTGGACGCGGACAAGGTCGAGGTGGTGCTAGGGAAGCGCGAGGAAGAAATCATGGGAGTGGCTCACAGGGAGAGGGACGAAGGGGTGGTCGAGCATTTCACAAAGGATATGGATGAGCTTGCCAAAGGTCTGTTGCTAGAGGGGCCTTTTGCTTCGAGGAGGTCAATTTTGTTGTGGATTGTGTGCCTTTGCGTATTGGTTGGAATGGGGGAAATTGTGTGATTGGCGAGGCTTCGAGTGAGGGTGGTGTTGAGACCGGGGTGGTTCAGTGCACTGTCCGATATAGTCCCACCCAGTTTAATGGTATTTTTAGTTTTTCGATTAAAATCGAATGTAGTCGAGTGCTGGTCACGAGTCACCATTTTTTTTGTAATGTAGAATGTTGTTATGTCAGGTCTGGTATGAGGGTGATTTTGAGATGTAATCTCACCCAATCGATTGTATTCAGGGTGTATAGTCTGTTATCTAGTGGTAAAAATTTTTGTACGGTCAGGTAGGGGGAGTCGATCCTGGGTGGTATTTTGCAAGATGAACAAAAGGAAATCAATATATTATTTTACTTTATAAATATTTAACCTATAAAAAAATATTTTTTTCTTCCTTGTTGTTTTGTGAAGCTGAATTATGTTATGGACACGTGCATCATTATTTGGATATCTTATTAGTTGGATTAAAAAACATAGTTTGTAAATGACATTCATCATCAAAAAGAGGGGAAGAGAATAAATTAATTGATGTTATATTGCAATGAAGTCAACCATATTATTTGATTGTAAACTAACATTGTTATAAATATGGGGCTGGGGGCCTAGTCCGATTGGTGAGAGCTTCCTATGGTAAAGCACGAGGTCACAGAGTCTAGTCTCTTCCCAGTCCATGTGTTATCAAAGGATACATCACACCAAAGTTTATCCAATGCACTACAATTTATAATGGGCGTATTTGTTTTTAATATTAATATTTAAGATAACATTTATGATTTATACAAGCCATATTTTGATGCTAGACAATAAGATAAGTCTATTTGTAGAAGCTATTCTCAAATAGAAAAAAAGA
Organism: Thuja plicata; assembly: GCA_018584345.1. Taxonomy (NCBI): domain Eukaryota; kingdom Viridiplantae; phylum Streptophyta; class Pinopsida; order Cupressales; family Cupressaceae; genus Thuja; species Thuja plicata. The sequence continues at coordinate 115,039 of MU223974.1, read as the reverse complement.
ATAATTAATTATTCACAATTTTTTCATACAATATTAAATATGAAATTAATTCATAGTTAAACATTGTTATGTTACAATTAATGACTTCAACAAATTTTGCTTCTCAATTGTAGGATTAAATTAGGTCAAGGTCATGAAAGATACACCATTTCTTAGAATAGATAGATTTGTCTTTTCATTTGTTTTATATTGTTAACGTGTATTTGTCTATTCATATTTTGATTCCTTTATATGTACATATCTCTTCACCATCAAATCCAACTTGTGTACATAGATATTTTTCATGTGTACTTTTAACAACTATTTTTATTGTCTAGTGTCTTCACCATCTCCTTATGTTACGATTGTTTTGATTAATTTTACTTTTTTGCCCATATCTAATTTTCAATATAATTATACATATCTTCATCATGAAGTCCAACTTGTGTGCCTAGATTTTTTTAGAAGTGTACTTCTATCAATCATTTTCATTGCCTAATGTCTTCACTATCTCCTTACTTTAAGATATTGTCATTAGATTCTTCAATAATTTAAATATGCGAAAAATAGTCACCATATATGACCGCAATTTTATTTATTTAGACAAGGACTATGTAAATGGTTGCCTCATATAAATGGCTATTTCTATACTACATTTAGTAGAGTGACCAAAAGTATATGGATCCTAGCTCCTTTTTATAATTTTGAATTGAAAGGGAGTATAAAATGACTATTAACCATTGCAAAAAAATGATATTTAAATAACATATATGCTAGCATGAACTTTTTAATCATAATTTCATTTTAAAAGTAAATAATTATAATATTTTTCTATATATTTTAAATACAAAGTAAGAAGAAACCCAGATACCTCTTTAAATACTAAGATTTGAAGTAAAATTTGTAATGTTTTTTATTAGGGTAAAATCAGGTTTTGAAGGGACCAGAAACCCTTACCCATGACAACGGGCAGCAAAAAACAAGCTAGCAACATATAAAAAAAAATCAATATTACTTGTAAAGTCTAAAATAAAACAAGCTAGAGAAAACTGTAATGTTAATAAGTAAAAGAATAAAAATAAAAAATCAATATTACTTGTGAAAAAATAATTAGGAAATATAATATTATGTTAATGGGTCGTTTGTCTATTAAGAAATTGAATGGTTATGAATGAATCTATTACAAATCAATTTTTACTAGAATGTCAAATAGTGAAATGATCATTTAGGATTGATATCAAACTGCCAAAGAATAAACACAATTAATCATATACAAAATCAGCGTCTTAAAGAACAAAAATATTTTATTTAAAATTATATCATATACATCTTTAAATATAAAACAGAATGAATTAAATAATGAGTCTTCCTAATAAGTACATCTATGATTAACAAATAGCACTCCCAAGATAATGACTAAACTTAGCCATTTCAGCAAAACTAGACTCAAGAAATTCCATTGTAGCTGCTTGAAATCTCATCCAGAATCTCAGCCAAACGATGAGGATAGCAAAAAAATGCACTGTGATCTGAGCCTTCCATTTCATAAACTTTATCAGGTGGATTTTCAGCTATCATTTTCTTCTGCAACTCTTCCCAAATGGCATTATCATCCTTGGCTACCACATAAACCCTTGGAACCCTTCCATATCTCTCCTCGCTATACACCACCTCTCCTTGGATTATAGGAAACTTCCTCATAAGCGATACCCCCAGCTCAATATCCTGCACTTCGAATTTCTCCACATAAATTCTTCACATCATAGAAGCAAATAAATATCAATGGCAGAAGATACATAATGTTTACCTCAGTTGGGCAATTTTGGTACAACATCTGTTTTGTGAAATCAGGGCCAAACTTGAAGGAAATGGGAATTCCACTCTCACCCATGATAAATTCAGTGTCTCCCCATGACTGAATTCTGGCCTGCACCTCATTTATCATTTCCATGGCAGAACTCCCACTGAGAGGCATGAATGCTGTCAAGAAAACAGCAGCTCTGATCTTCTCTGGAAATTGTTCCATCATTAGGCTCAAATTCATTCCTCCCATACTATGACCCACCAATATTACCTGCACCCAACAAATTAAAATCAGATGGACTTGAATTTAGATTGTATCCAGAAAAAAAATCAATTTCAGGAGGTGTATTAGATATATTAAACAAATAAAAATCATTGAACAGTAGAGAAAAGATCATACCTTTTGGTGGGGAAGAAGAGAGTTGAACAATTGGGTAAGGGGTTTATTTATGTCAGACCATGTTTGAATTTGATGGGCATCCATTGAATGAATTCCACAAGAAGCGAGATCTATTGCAGTGGCATCATGGCCTGCCAGTTTAAGGAGAGGGAGGAGTTTGTACCAACACCAAGCTCCATGACATGCTCCATGAACCAGCACAAAGTGTGCCCCTACCTCTGCCTTTGCCTCCATCTCTGATGACATACAATGAACTCATAGGTGCACAATACTTAAATAGAAAGAAGAGGGAGTAAACTTTTGGTGCACGTTTCGGTCTTGACTATTGGGTGAAAAAATGTGGATAACTTTTGGATGGATCTGCTGCAACAACAATGAAAATGTTTATCTTCAATAAAAAGAAAATGTTAGGTTTTTGATAGGAAATGTTTATCTTCAATAAAATGAAAAAGAGTGTTAGGTTTTTGATAGGAAATGGTGGAATTAAGGAGTAGATTTGATGGTCATAAGACTGTTTTTAAGAGTAAGTGTAAAATGTTATCAATTTCTTTTTTTAAAAGACTGTTTCATATGAATGATGAAATTTTTGGGTAGTTAATGTCAAAAATAGAATAATTGATGATAATTAAAATACATAAAAAATCAATAGACTTTTGGTCTATTGGTGAAGTCATTGTAAATGAAGAGGTTTCAGTCCTCACTGAACTGATATGCTCACGGACTTTGTGTCCATGCTGGGCAGCCATGCTCCCTTTGAACCTCCATCAAAACTATATAGGAAAAAGTTATAATTTTTATGTTTTACAATGAAATTATGATTAAAAAGTTCATTTTAGTATGTACTCTATTTAAATATCATTTTATACAATGGTTAATAGTTATGTTTGCTTCGTTTTCAATTGAAAATTGTAGATAATAGGGTTTAGGAGCCTCACTCTTTCTGTAGTAGGTACCAAAGCCAAATAATTATTCTATTTTTATTGGACAAAATGTACTTTTGCTCTTTGTACTAAATGTAGTATAGAAATAGTCATTTATTTAGGCAATCATTCACATAGTCCTCATATAAAATTGCAATTACAGGTCACATATCATGACTCTTTTAGCACATTTAAATTATTAAAAAATCTAATGACAATATCTTAAAGGAGATAATGAAGACAATAGAAAATGAAAATGTTTGGTATAAGTACACTTCAAAAAAAAAATCTAGACACAAGTTGGACTTGATGATATATAGACATCCCCATTATAATGAAAAATAGATATGGATAGAAAAGTAAAAGGATGAAAATGGTTGTTAAAAGTACACATAAATAAAAGTGTCTATGCACAAAAGTTGGATTTGATGATGAAGATATGTGTACATTATAAAGGAATCAAATATGGATAGAAAAGTACACCTTAACAATATAAAATAAATGAAAAGACAAATTTATCTAATCTAAGAAAATGATGTATCTTTTCTGATCTTAGCCTAATTTAATCTTACAACTTAGAAGCAAAATTTGTTGAAGTCCTTTAATTGTAACATAATAATATTTTAACTATGAATTAATTTCATAGTTGATTTTGTATGACAAAATTGTAGACTATTAATTCTTCTTCTTTCTATTTGAAAAGAGCTTCTCCAAATACACATCTTATTTTCTAACATCCAAATGATTAATATAGATCATAAAATATGATTGTGAAATATTAATATTAAAAACTAGTACACATTTATATCTAAAAAACCCTACTCTAAAAGAATTACATCTACTAATTTTTTCACTTTTAGAAACAAACTACAATCTAAATCTTAAATGAATCTGAGAAAATGTAATTAATCTATCATCTATAATTGACTTGATAAGGTCCATTCATCTGATAGTTATTTAGTTTTTTAAATGATGAAGTGTCCTATCTCTGCACCCATTGAACTTGTATAACAAATATGTCTATTTTCTAAATAAAATTGAGACTTGAAACAATTACTCGATTTACAATATTCAATTTCATGAGTAGAATAATGCCCAATGTGAAGTGTAAATCCTAGATTAATCAACCAAATTCATAAATTTGCTATTATTCATCATAAATGCAACAACCAACACACACTAATTACCTATTTCTAATTTTGTTAACAATGGAAGCTCAAAGACCTGGCTATTCTCAATTTGCTACTTCAGAAATTCTTATTGCCTTTTGTTATGGACTGTAAGAAAACCTCTTCAATGATGGATTGATAGAAAAGAACACTGGTGTATACCTGACCTAGATGCCTCCAAAATATTGTATTAGTTTCCTTCTGCGATTCTGTTCCTATGGCTTGTAATATTGATGAGATTATTGATGTTACCTATGCTGGTGTAGCATCCAGAAAGGCTCTAATATAAGGTTTGCGTCCAATACCAACCACATGTTTTGTATATAATATAAATAAAATAACAGAACTTCAATGATAATCCTTCCCAAATCCCCAATCGCCAATATAAAAGAATCCTTACTAAAAAAGATTCATACACCTTCAAAGGCCTAGATTTTAGGTGATCTGACTTGGAAAATAAGTTTGCCTTAAAAGAATTAAATCTCTTCATGGACAGTTATCAAGAGATAACATATCTTCAAATGGCCCCATCGATGACTGAAAAATAGGGCCTTACTTTAGTGAAATCATAAACCCAAATGTCTCCCTTTATTTTAATAATTGTCCAAGTCTAGGAGACGAAATAAAACAAGTCAACTTAGCATTTTTATTTATTAATAAAGGTGTCACTAAAGAGGTAACATTACACTCCTCCCTTCCCGCTAGCAATTATAAATTAGGATGTTGTAGAATCTCTTCGCCTTCCCAAGTAGCATTCTTAATAGATAAATCCTTCCATTTAATCAAATATTCCTGAACCACTTTATTTCTCAACTTTTTCTCCTAATATGCAATGCCTTCATGTACTAATACCAATTTCCCTTCATCATTCAACGATGGCAACTCTGAAGATGCAACGGTATTTTGCCCTAATGCCTTTTTCAAGCAAGAAACATGGAAGACGTTATGAATTTTAGTTCCTTCTGGAAGAGCCAACTCATATGAAACCTCACCAATTTTCTTGAGGATTTTATAAGGTCCATAAAAGCATGGTTTCAATTTTTTTGCACCACTAATCTTGAACGAAAACTGCCTATAAGGTTGTATTCACAAGAAAATAAAGTCCCCAACTTGAAATATTCGCTCAACTCTATGCATGTTTGCATACATTTTATGTTGGTTATGTGCCTATTGGATGTTATCATTCAATGCCTTGAGATTATCCTCATAACCTTGAATTATCTCCTTTGCACGAGGAACCTTGTGTTAATACTATAAGGTCCAAGATTACTGAGAGGGAGCGGGAAGGTGAATCAGTAATCTATCAAATTAGAAATTTTCACAATTCATTTAACACATTACCAACATTCATAAACTTTAAACCTTATGCATCAATAACAAAGTGACCATCCAAAGATTCAACAAAGTGACCAATATTTTTATCGTGGAAACCCTTGGTTAGAGGGAAAAACCACGGTGGGAATTACCCACAAATATTTTCACTCTTCTGAAATATGCCATGTTAAATGCCTAGCCCTGTTAGGAGCTTACAATAATGCCCTGTTAGGAGCAGACCATGTTAGGAGTCACTCGGTCAAGAGATTTTCCTCTAGCCCTATTAGGAGCTTTACCCTATTAGGAGTAACCTTGTTAAAGGATTTAAACCCTAATTAAAGAGCCACCTAGTTAAAGGATTTACTGATCAAGACTTGTTAGGATCTACCCGATTAAGGGATTTTCTTGTAGAAACTATTAGGATTCAACAAGTACAACGATCTGGGTGTAGCACTCATCCTCTGCTTGTTCATATCCACTTAAGGACAACACTTCTGCTTCATACATACAATCTTCTCTCTTCACTCGACCACACCTTTTCATCCACGATCTACACTTGCATAATTCATCAATTTACAGATAAATACATTACATGTCCATTAGGGCATTAGCTGCCTTACTAAGTGTATTACATTTGAATTTCATTCATTACAATCATTCCCGCTTGATCCTTAAACCCTAAAATGTAATACCAATCTAGAACATTTGATTACAAGTTCAGGTCGGCCACAAGATTCATCACACGCCAATTTAAAACAAGAACAGTCAAACAATATTTGACTTCCCTAACATGCTTCTAAAACTTGATAGATCTGATCACCTCGAACAATGAAACAACAGATCAAAATTAAAAATCTATTATGCTACATCACCTTGACACCTAGATCATAAAACATCCACCGCAAGTGATCGCATCATCACCACTCACCGATCTAACACCAACTGCTCAAGCCTGTTAAAACATTTTCCTATATGACACAAAATGATCTTCTGTCAACTGAAATGATGCCTTGCAGTACTCCAATCCTATAGCGATCATAGTATCAATAACATATCCTAATCAAGATAATCATATCATGACCGCAACACTTGGATCCATATTGATTTGATAGAGCAATTCTTCTATCTGCCATTTTGCTCTTCAATCGAGCATAACTTGCTCCATTTTTGTTTCCAACATACAAGATCATACATAATGCATTGCGAGACATCCCTAAGTCTCCAACAACAATCACACACTCCAATTCCTACTTCAACATAGAATTCATTTGTAAAAGTACTTAGTAGCACATCAGGAACACTGTCAACAAATACAACTCCAAGTTGACATCGATGGCAACATAATAATTGATCTTCCTTTCATCAAACCTGTACCAATCAATAATCAATCAAGATCTGCATCAAGTATGCCAAAAATATCTTCCTTTGGCGTTTATGGAAACACCACATTGATCTGATAACAAATTGCTCCCCCTTAGCTGATGCACCAAACTTCTTGTCTTGATCTTCCTGGTCTTCTCCCCTTGTGTCTTCAGCTTCTTCAAAGTCTTCTTCTAATCTTCTCCCGAATACCCATATATGGCTCTTGTCTTCATTTGGTTCTTCTCATTCAAAGTCTTCTTTTTTTATTCACCCCCTTTGATAACAATGCCAAAGGCGTCACATAGGTCACCTACTACTGCAACATCTTCCTTTGCCTCTGACTACTCCCCCTAAGGAGTAGTCTCTTTTTAACATCAATCCAATAGTGAAAGATATTCAATGAATCCACTGGATTAATGCTTACAACAACATCTAAGTGTCATTTAGGTAGGGGAATAACCCCTAACTTACCTCTCAGATACTCAAAAATATCTCTAGGTAATAATTTAGTAAATATTGTTAGGAATAAGGTGTCTCAACCTTGTATATTTCCTTACATTTGATATTTTCCAAATGTCGGCACTTTGGACAATGTGTAAGGTAATCATGACTGAAACGGTTATGACGGATTCCTATGATGGTCATTAATATTTATAAGAGCTAATTATGGAAGATTCGATGATGGGTGAAGACATGCAAGACATGTGGCAACTGATCATGTTGAGTACTGTACACTCTTCTACAACCGTGGGGTTCGGGTTCCTATTTTCTCAGAGAATGGTAAAACCCTAATACGGTTGTCTTTGGAAGTTGCCCTAAAAGGGAAGCGCATGATATAAGAATTTTTTAGGGTTGCAAATCTGAGTGAGAAATTAGTGTATTGTTGGAACTTTTTATGCTGCCGAATTTGTCTTCAAGTGTCGATTATCTCCTGAAAGAACTTGCATTGCAAGTGTATTATAAACAGTAATAGTTTTGATTAATACATTGTGTAGGTTTTGGAGTGCTGGGGTGTTTTACCTAAAGGTTTTCCCTAGGGTAAATTATTGTGTCATTCTCATTTTTCTATGTATGCATGTTATTGTATTATCATTCTGGAAAGCTAAGGGTTAAATCTGAATTTGCACGATCCTCTTCTCGGGAGTTTAGCATAGAGAACTATTTTCCGCACACTTAGTTTCCTTTCAATTGGTATTAGATCCTGGCTAGTTTTGGTTCTATTTGTTAGGGTACAGGTTTTTTGAGGTAATCTCCAGTTCAGTGGGAGTATTGTTGCAGAGTATTCATAACCTTATTGTAGGAAGAGATGACAGGTTCTTCATACAGTAGAATGGAGGTGGAAAAGTTCAATGGCACAAACTTTGAGTTGTGGAAACTCAAGATGGAAGATATGCTCGTAGACCGTGATGTATGGGAGGCAGTTGATAATGATATCAAACCAATAAACATGCCTCAAGAAGATTGGGATCTCAAGGATCAGAAAGCTAAGGGTCTCATTAAACTCTGTCTAGCAGATTCTATTCTCTTGAATGTTCTAGATGAGAAGACCGCAAACAAATTGTGGACACAGCTTGGGTCTATGTATCAGGCCAAGTCCTTGGTGAACAGATTGTTCCTGAGAAAGAAGTTGTATTCTCTGAGAATGGAGGAAGGAGGATCCGTTGCAGATCACCTGAACGAGTTTAACATGTTGATTGCACAGTTGACATCAACTGGTGTCAAGTTGGAGGAGGAGGATCGATGTATGACTCTGCTATATTCCTTGCTGGATTCATGGGACCATCTTGTGATGGCCCTTGGGAGTACTATTGTCCAAATGGATGATGTGGTGTCTTCACTATTATCTAAAGAGATGTGAAGAAAGACTTCTGATTCAACCAAGGAAGCCCTTGATGTTCGCGGTAGATCCAAAGACAGAGGAAAGAAAAATGACAATAAGTTTGAAAAGGGTAGATCCAAATCCCGTGGGAAATCTAAGACTCCTGGAAAGTCTAAGGTAACATGTTGGAATCATGGTAAGACTGGGCACTTCCATAAGGACTGCAAAGAGCCAAAGAAGAAGAAGAAAAGCCCAGATCCAGATTCTGAAAAATCTCAAGAAGATGGCGATGCTTTTGTCGCAGCCTTGGCCACTCATGCATCTGATGATGTGTGGCTGCTTGACTTGGGTGATTCTTTTCACACGACCTCTCATCAAAGTTGGTTCTCAAAGTACGAGGAGTTCGATGGTGGAAAGGTGTACCTAGGTGATGATTCTCACCTAGAGATAGTTGGATGAGGAAGAGTCACTATCAAATTCCCTGATGGACGAGTAAAGGGGATCAACAGGGTAATGCACATCCCAGGTTTGGCATGAAACTTGTTATCTATAAGTATGTTGAATGATGCAGGTGTGCAAGTTGTTTTTTTGAAAGATGGATGCAAGATGATTAGAGGAGCTATAGTGCTAGTGAAAGGTACTAGGAGAGGTACCCTGTTTCAGCTAGATGCTTGCACTTCACAGTGCAATAGTTCTTCTGTCTCAAGGAAGAGAGCAGCAGTCACTTCATCTCCACCATCTAAACTAGCAGTGAAGAAGTCTGTGGTAATGGGTTCCGATGGTAGTGCAGCAAGTGTACCTAAGGGTGCTAACACTTTGGAAGGCGAACTTCCTGCAAAAAAGATAATGTTGTGGCATATGAGATTTGGCCACATTGGTGAGAAGGGTCTCAAAACTCTGAAAAATAAAAACCGCATTGAGGGGTTAAATGATTGTAGTCTCAAGTTTGACTTTTGTGAACACTGTGTTTATGGTAAGAAAAATCGTGTTCAATTTTACTCCAGTTCACACAAGTCTTCTAGTATTTTGGATCTTATCCATTCAGATGTGTTTGGTCTTGTTAAAGTTCCTTCACTCTCCAAATCTATATATTTTGTATCTTTTATAGACGATTACAGTAGAAGGACATGGATTTATTTCCTTAAAAGCAAGACACAAGTTTTCAGTCGGTTCAAGGAATTTAAAGCTCTCATAGAGAATTAGACTGGTAAAAGAATTAAGTGTGTGAGAACTGACAATGGTGGTGAGTTTTGTTCGACAAAGTTTGAACAGTTCTGTAAAGAACGGGGGATCAAGAGGCATAAGACAACTCCTTATACCCCAAAGCAAAATGGAGTTGCAGAAAGAATGAACAGGACACTGATGGAGAAGGATAGGAGTATGCTCTGTGGAGCTGGCCTCGAACAAAGGTTTTGGGTTGAAGCTATGGCCCCTGCTTGCTATCTGGTTAATAGATCTTCTACATCAACTCTTGTTGGTAAGACACCTATGGAGGTGTGGTCTGGTAAGAAGCCTTTAGTTAGACATCTTCATTTTTTTGGTTGTGAAGCTTATGCACATGTGCCTAAGGAGAGAAGATCTAAGTTGGAAAACAAGGCTGTAAAATGTATCTTCAT
>MU223974.1:89666-104607 GCA_018584345.1 Thuja plicata | reverse complement strand
CTTATGCACATGTGCCTAAGGAGAGAAGATCTAAGTTGGAAAACAAGGCTGTAAAATGTATCTTCATCGGCTACAGTGTTGGTGTGAAAGGATACAAGCTTTGGGATCCTATGATTGGTAAGGTGTTTTTTAACAGAAATTTTATTTTTAGAGAGCTAACACCTTCTCCTATTGTGCTACAACTAGATGAAAAAGAAATGAAAGAAGATGTTGTTCAGTTGCCTCCTACCCCTGAGAAGACTGAACAAAGAGACCGTGATGGATGTGATGATGAGGAGAGCTCTAGAAGCTCTAAAAATTTAGAAGAAGAGGTAGAACAACATCAACCTCAGCCCTTGAGGAGATCCACGAGAGAAAGAAAGGAACCAGAGAGGTTTGGATTTTCTATGTTAGATTCCAGTTGTGCTTATGCCTTGATTACAAATATTGATGAGCCTAGATCTGTGAAAGAGGCTATAGGTATGGAAGATGCAGGTTCCTGGATTGAGGCCATGAATGATGAGATGGCTTCATTGGAGAAGAACAAAACTTAGGACCTAGGACCTTTGCCTAAAGGACGGAAACCAATTGAAAGCAAATGGGTGTTTAAGAAGAAATTCTGTGTAGATGGCAATGTTGAGAGGTATAAGGCCATATTGGTTGCAAAGGGGTATTCACAGGTGGAGGGAATTGATTATGGTGAAATATTCTCTCCTATTGCAAAGCTTACATCCATTAGATTTCTGTTATCTCTAGCAGCATCGTATGATTTAGAGGTAGAACAGATGGATGTGAAGACAACTTTCCTTAATGGTGATTTGGAGGAAGAGATCTATATGTCACAGCCTGAGCTCTATATTCAGAAAGGTAAAGAGTCTTTGGATTGCAGATTAAAGAAGTCTCTATATGGTTTGAAACAATCTCCTAGGATGTGGTACCTTAAATTTGATGCCTTTGCGTTGTCGATTGGTTTTCTGAGATCGAAATCAGATCATTGTGTTTATTTCAAAGTTGACAATAATCGCCTTCTTATTATTGCATTATATGTTGATGATATGTTGTTGTTTGGGAAGGGTATGGGTATGATTTCTAATTTGAAGTCTCAGTTGTCAGCACAATTTGAGATGAAAGATCTAGGGGCAGCCAAGTATATTCTGGGTATGGAAATTAGCAGAGATAGGTCTAACAAAAAACTTTGGTTGAGTCAGAGTAAGTATGTGAAGTCTGTGTTGGACAGGTTTAACATGACAAATTGCAGACCATTGTGTGTTCCTGTTTCTATGGGAACAAAGTTATTTGTGGATGATTGTCCAAAATATCCTAGTGAGGTGGAGGACATGAGCAAAGTACCTTATGCGAGTCCAGTTGGAAGCCTTATGTATGATATGGTCTGTACTAGACTAGACATTGTCCAAGCAGTGGGAGTCCTAAGTCAGTTTATGGCTAAACCTGGACGGGTACATTGGGATGCAGTTAAGAGAGTGTTCAGATATTTGAAGGGTACATTAGAGTATTCCATATGCTATCATGGAAACTCTTCTGGAGCTCGGCATTCAGTTTGTATTCGTGGGTATGTGGATTCAGATTGGGCAGGTGACATTGACAACAGGAGATCCACCAGTGCCTATGTGTTCATTATGTTTGGTGGTGTCATCAGTTGGATGATTAAGAGACAACCTGTGGTCACTTTGTCCACGACAGAAGTAGATTACATGAAAACTACTCATGCTTGTAAGGAAGCCATTTGGCTTAGGAGACTGTGTTCAGATGTTGGTGTTGATGTAGGACAAATTACAATTTTTTGTGACAGTCAGAGTGCTATTTGCCTTGCAAAGAATCCAAATTTCCATGCCAGAACAAAGCACATTGATGTGCAGTTTCACTTTGTGAGAGATATGGTAGAGGATGGAAAGGTAAGTTTGGAGAAGGTAGATACAGTAAAGAATGTTGCAGATGCATTAACAAAACCTGTGGGCACAATGAAGTTCAGATGGTGTTCGGATTCTATGGGCCTCTCAGCCTATAGCAATTAAATCCTGTTATTTCCTTTGGCTCTTAAAAGGTGTTCAACAAGTGGGAGAATGTTAGGAATAAGGTGTCTCAACCTTGTATATTTTCTTACATTTGATATTTTCCAAATGTCGGCACTTTGGACAATGTGTACGGTAATCATGACTGAAATGGTTATGACGGATTCCTATGACAGTCATTAATATTTATAAGAGCTAATTATGGAAGATTCGATGATGGGTGAAGACATGTGGCAATTGATCATATTGAATACTGTACACTCTTCTGCAATGGTGGGGTTCAGGTTCCTATTTTCTCAGAGAATGGTAAAACCCTAATACGGTTGTCTTTGGAAGTTGCCCTAAAAGGGAAGCGCATGATATAAGCATTTTTCAGGGTTGCGAATTTGAGTGAGAAGTTAGTGTATTGTTGGAAAATTTTTATGCTACCAAATTTGTCTTCAAGTGTCGATTATGTCCTGAAAGAACTTGTATTGCAAGTGTATTGTAAACAGTAATAGTTTTGATTAATACATTGTGCAGGTTTTGGAGTGTTGGGGTTTTTTACCGAAAGCTTTTCCCCAGGGTAAATCATTGTGTCATTCTCATTTTTCTATGTACGCATGTTATTGTATTATCATTCTGGAAATCTAAGGGTTAAATCTGAATTTGCACGATCCTCTTCTCGGGAGTTTAGCGTAGGGAACTATTTTCTGCATACTTAGTTTTGTTTCAAATATATCTGCTAGCTACTCCTTGGTTGGCACATATTTCAAATTGACTACCTTTTCCTACACTTTCTCTCTTAAGAAATGATACTTAATTGCAATATGTTTAGTATTTGATTGCATTATTGGATTTTTTGAAATATTTATTGCACTTATATTATCATAGTAGATAGTCATGGTTTTAGTTACCTTCTCTTTATACCTTCTAGGATTTGCTTCACCCATGCAATTTGTGTGCAATTTATAGCTACTGCTACATACTCAGCTTCTACAGTAGATTGAGAGATGCAATTTTGCTTCTTACTTGTCCATGACACAAGTCTTCCTCCTAGGACGAATTCTCCTCCACTTGTACTCTTTCTGTCATCAATATTTCCTGCCCAATTTGCATCAGTAAAAAAACTCAAAGAGAAATCACCTTTGTGAGCATACCAAAGACCATAGTCTTCTGTCCTTTTCAAGTACGTGTATATCCTTTTAACCACTACCATGTGAGATTCCTTAGGATTAGCTTGAAATCTGGCCATTATTCCAACTTATTGTGCAATGTATGATCTACTATGAACAACATAATGCAACTTACCAATCATGGATCTGTATAGAGTTGCATCCACTACACTTGACTTGTCATCCTTAGATAGATTGCATCCTATCACCATGGGAGTTCCAATTGGCTTGGAATATTCCATTCCAAAGGTATTTAGTACTTCCTTTATGTACTTGGACTGACTGATATAAATACGATCCTTTAGTTGTAAAATCTACAATCCAACAAAGAACTTAATTTCTCCTATCATTGACATCTTAAACTCTATCTTCATCTCTTCAAAAAATGCCAAGCTCATCTTGTCATTTCCTCCAAAAATTATGTCATCCAAAAACACTTCATCTTGTCTATTGGTATAGGAAAAAGTGACCATGTGTCATTCTTTTCAATCTGATCAAGTTACTCTTCCATGGATTTTATCCAATCATCATTCTTCAAAGCTTCATTCACAGTATTAGGCTAAAAATTTGAAATTAGACATGTACTTTCCCTGATTTTCCTTCTTGTTTTCACACCTACATCTTTATGACTTATGGTTTGATTAGTAGAATGATTCAATGTTACATACCTTGGATAACTGGTTCAGTTCTAGGATCTTCTTCTTCTGGTTGAACCACTTCTTCCTCATTATTTTGTTCAACTGTATCTTACACTTCAGGTTGCACATACACAATCTCCTAGACATTCTTTGATTCTTTATTTCTTGTTTCATCAATATATTTCTCTAGATATTCATCTACCTTCACATTTTCACTTTCAATCATCTTGTTAGTCCTTTTATTGAAACACTTATAGGCCTTTCTTTTGGTAGAATATCCAAAGAAAATACCTTCATCACTCTTGGGATTAAATTTGTCAATGAAATTATCTCTCTTGATATATCATCTACTACCAAAAACTTTGAAATAATTAACACTAGGTGTATGACCATACCACAATTCATAAGGTGTCTTACTGATTCCTTTCTTCACTAGTACCTGGTTCATTGTGTAGACTGCAGTGCTAATGGATTCTCTCCAATATGACTTAGGTACATCACCTTGAATCATTATTGTCATGGAAACATCAACTATAGTTATGTTCCTCCTTTTTGCAATTCCATTTTGTTGAGAGTCCTTGGTGTAGACATCTAGCCCTTGATTCCATTTTCTTAACAATGCTCAATGAACTCCCATGAAGTGAACTCTCCTCCTCTGTTTGATCTTAAACACTTCAAGATTTTACCTATTTTATTCTCAACAAGTTTCTTGAACACTTTGAACTTATAGAAATCTCCAGATTTATCCTTCAAGAATGTTACCCACATCATTGTTGAATATTCATCAATAAACAACATTAAATAATTATCACCATGATAACTATTTGTCCTCATAGGACCACAAAGATCAGTATGTACTAAATCCAATATATTTTCAGATGAAAAAGACTAACTACTGAAAGTATAACGAGACATCTTACCCAACTAACATTCCTTGCACATTACATTGTCAGGTTTCACAATTTGTACCAATCCCCTAACAACATTTGACTTACTAACCTTGATCAAATTATCAAAATTCACATTACAGAACCTTCTATGCCACATCCAACTACCTTCAACCTTTGCAACCAAACAACTATTAATAGTAGTATTCAGATGGAACAAGTTACCTTTAATTTGTTTCCTAATAGAAATTAGATCTCCCGAGCTTCTAACTATCCTATACATACCTCCTTTGAACTCTAAATGATAACCTTTGTTATTCAACTAACCAACAATCAAAAATTTATATGTAAGACCTTCAACCCAATATACATCATCAAATTTCTTTTACCATTCAAAGAGATTGAACATTTACCTCTTACTATGCAGGGTGTATTATTTCCAAACTTGACCACACCACCATCAAATTCATCTAGCTTTAAGAACTTACTTTTGTCACCGGTCATGTGATATGAGCATCCACTATCAATGACCCATACATAACCATGTTCCATATGTGAGACCAAAGCCTTCTCATCTTCAGAAGTTTCTTCTTTAACTGTAACAAACACTATAACTTCTTCATCATTGTCATCAGATTCTTCACCAGTCACGCCTTCATCTACTGCAACATAGCATTGTTTCTTTCTTTTTCCATTAAATATTTTGATCTTCTCTTTATGTTCACCATTAGAACACATGAAAGAAATATTTCCTATCTTGTTACATGAAATAAATTTCAAATGTAACTTTCCTTTATACTTACCAATACCTCTAGGTAGTCTTCTTGAAAGTAAAACTTCAAGTTCTTCTTATTTATTCTCTTCATCCAAGATAGATTCAAGTTCCCTAGAATAAATTGAAATGCGGGATGATTCATGACTTATCTATTTTCCCTTATTTTCTGATGCTAATGACAAATAGGCCTTAAAAGCTACTTCAACTTTAGGCATAATTGTATCATAGTTACTTAATTCAAAAGTAGTGAGCTTACCAATCAATCCATCAACAGAAACAGTATCAAATGTCTTCAATTCTTGTATAGCATAAACTCTAATGGCACAAGCAGGTATAAAGGTTCTCAACATTTTACTTACCACATCACCTTCTTCAATGTTACCACCGACAACTTTGATAGCGCCAACTACTTCCTTTATCCTCTGACTATTTTGATTAATTTTCTAACCTTCTACCATTTTCATGTCATCATATTTTCCCTTCAAATTGTCTACCCTATGTGTTTGCACATGTATGTCTAACAATATATTAGATTTAACTTTTCCCAAACTGCATAAGAAGTCTCAAGTCCATGTACATCAATATATTCAGTATCAGATAAAGTACTTACTATAGCCTTCAATGCTTGCATGTTCTATTGTTACTCCATCAATTGATCTACAGTAAGAGTACTGGCAGGAACTGTATATTTTGTTTCTACATGACTCCATAGCTATGGCCCCATGCCTTTCAGATAGATCTTCATCATGTTTCTCCATATTGTGAATTTCTCTCTTGTGAACTTAGGACCTTCCTTCTTCATCATCAGATCTTTTCCCCAAGATATCAAGCTTACCAGAAAAAGGACCTAGGCTCTGATACCAATTGTTAATACTATAAGGTCCAAGATTACTGGGGGGTGAATCAATAATCTACCATATGATAAATTTTTATAATTTATTCAACAGATTGACAAAATTTATTAACTTTAAACCATATGCAACAATAAAAAGTGACCATCCAAACATTCGACAAAGTGACACCAGTATTTTTATTGTGGAAACCCTTGGTCAAAGGGAAAAACCACGGTGGGAATTAGTACCCACAAATATTTTCACTCTTCTAAAATGTGCCTTGTTAAAGGGCTAGCCCTGTTAGGAGCTTACAATAATGCCCTGTTAGGAGAAAACCCTGTTAGGAGTCACCTGGTCAAGGGATTTGCCTCCAGCCCTGTTATGAGCTTTACCCTTTTAGGAGTAACCTTGTTAAAGGATTTAAACCCTAATTAAAGAGCCACTTGTTTAAAGAATTCACTGATCAAGACCTATTAGGATCTACCTGGTTAAGGGATTTTCTTGTAGAAACTATTAGGATTCAACAAGTACAATGATCTGGGTGTAGCACTCCTCCTCTACTTGTTCAGATTCACTTAAGCACAACACCTTTTTTTTTTTAAGACAATCTTTTCTCTTCACTTGACTGCACCTTTGCATCCATGATCTACACTTGCATAATTCATCAATTTACATATAAATACATTACATGTCCATTAGGGAATTATTCACCTTACAAAAATATTACATTTGAATTTCATTCATTACAATAAGTTCTGCTTGATCCTTAAACCCTAAAATGTAATACCAATTTAGAACATTTGATTACAAGTTCAGGCTAGCCACAAGATTCATTGCACATCGATATAAAATAAGAACAATAAAACTTTTTTTGACTTTCCTAACATGCTTCCAAAAATTGATAGATCTGATCACCACGAACAATGAAACAATATATTATAATAAAAAATCTTTTATGTCACGTTACCTTGACACCTAGACCATGAAACTATCCACTACAACCAATCATATCATCACCGCTCACCAATGTAACACCAACTACTCAAGCCCATTAAATTTTTTTTCTATTTGGCACATAATGATCTTCTGTCAACTGAAATGATGGCTTGTAGTACTCCAATCTTGTAGCAATCATATTATACATAACATATCCTAGTCAAGATAATCATATCATGACCGCAACACTTGGATCTATACTTCTTTGATAGAATAATCAAATCATTCACCATCTCTCATTGTTTGTTCTTCTATCTTCCATGTTTCTCTTTAATCGATCATAACTTTCTCCATTTTGTTTTCCAACATATGTGATCATAACAAATGCATTGAGAGACATCCCCAAGTATCCAACAATGACCACACTCTCCAATTCCTACTTCAATGTAGAATTCATCTGCATAAATACTTAGTGGCACATCAGGAACACTGTCAACAAATACAACACCAAGTTGACATAAATGACAACACACTAACTGATCTTCCTATCATCAAACCTATACCAATTAGAACTCAATAAAGCTCTGCATCCGTTATGCCAACACCTTGCTATCATCAAATGTCAAGTCTATAAATGACAATGCTTCATATTTGTACAAGGCCTTAAATGGTGACATGGAAATCTTCATATGATAGGTAGTATTGTAAAAATACTCACCTAAATGTAACCATCTTACCCAAGTACATTTTTATCCTAAAACATAGTTTATGAGATAACCTTCAATGCATTTGTTCACAATCTTAGTTTGCACATCCATTTGAGGATGGTAACTGGTACTTGGTGTCAATTATGTCCCTGTCAATCGAAACAACTCCTACCAATACATGCTGAGGAATCTGTTGTCTTGATCATTGACAATTGTCTTAGGTAGATCATGCAATCTGAACACTTCCTAGAAAAGTAAATCAATAACCTATGATGCCAAGAAATTTGTAGCAATGGTGAAGAAATGGGAATATTTGGTCAACCTGTCCACTACCATAAAAATAAAATATTTTCCTTGAACTCATGGGAGTTCAATGATGAAATCAATGGATATTCCTTCCAACTTCTATTTTGGAATGGGTAAAGGCTGCAAAAGACCTGTTGGAAAAGTATATTCTAAATTTTTCTACTGGTAAGTTGGACATTCACAAACATGTTGCAAGACATCATTCTTAAGACCATTCCAAGAAAATCTCTATCTTATCTGCCAGTATGTTTTGAAGCCTGGATGTTTAGCTAGAGGGGTGTCATGCAATACTCTCATAATGTTATGCTTCAACTTAGTTCCAGGTACAAGGTATATTCTATTTTTTTATTATATCACATCCTCAACTACTAAATATCTATAATCCTTCACTTGACCATCCAGTAAATCACAAGCAAGGGAATCCATCATATATTCAGTCACCAATTGAGATTTCATATCAGCTGAAATCTTTGTAAGTGAACAAATAGTGGGTCTCCTAGAAAGTGCATCAACAACCACATTCCTGTTCCCTTTGATAAATTCCACATCAAAATCATAGACCTGAATCTTGCTTACCCATTTTTGTTGACATTCATTGAGATCATTCATTTTTGTTGACATTCATTTTCATAAGTGGAATATAACTTCTCTAGATATGTCTGAGTTTCTTACTCTTAAACACAAGAGGATGCCTATCCTACATTGAAACTACTCCAATTACCTGTCCTAAAGCATCACATTCCACAATAAATGGCTTTGTGAAATAAGAAAGTGCTAACACTGGGCATGTACTCATATTATTTTTTGAGTTTTTCAAATGTGATTTGTTCCTTTGTAAACCACTAGAATGCCCCCTTCTTAGTAAGATCGATCAAGGGAGAGGCTAACTGGGAGAAACCTCATACAAAGCTTATGTAATAACAACATAAACCCAAGAGTCATCTCAAATCAAATGTTTTCTTAGGAGGTAGTTAGTGCCTCATTACCTATATTTTTTCTTGGTGTACCTTTACCTCTTCAGCTCCTATCACATGTTCCAAATAAAGAATCTTAGACATTCAGAATTCACACTTTGAATATTTTGCAAACAATGATTTCCATGATACTCAATATAAAATCCAAGTGTTGCATATGTTTATTCTATATCTTACTATAAATTAGTATACCATCAAAGAATATTAATACAAAATTTCTCAATTGTTTACGGAAACTATGGTTCATGAAAGATTGGAACGTTGCTTGTGCATTTGTGAATCCAAAGGGAATGGAAATAAATTCAAAGTTCCCATAATGACAATGGAATGCTATTTTTTGAATGTCTTTTTCCCACATGCTTATCTATGAATAGCCCGACTATAAATCAATCTTAGAAAATAATACTGAACAATTTGAATGAATTTTTCCCTCTAAGTTTTTAAACTTAACCGAGTTTTTTTTAAAAAGTTGGTGGAATAGGTTGGCTTAACCTTGTTCGCACTTTGGGTCATCCCTCTCACCGGTCTCATTAAGGCGTATTCTTAGGAGGCAGGCCCACTAAATTTTGAGCGAGTTTATGAAAAATAAGAAATTTGAAATGAGAAAAAAATCTAGGAGTTTGATTACCCTAAGAAGGGTAAGAACATATCCCTATTGTTTTCACCTCACAAAAACAATTAGCATGGCTTAATTCCAAGCCTTTTCATCTAAAGGGACGAGCACATTTGACTTTTTGATTCACTTAAAAAATGAAGAGCATATACCTAGTATTTTTTGTCTACAAACATGAAGGCTTCAATTTTAGTGTTTGTTCATTTTTCAACCTTTCTTTATTTTAATTGGCTAGATTTCAACTTTCAGATGCCGTAATTTAAACAAATGACTTAAAATCGAAAGGTTTTAGAACTCACCTTGTTCGAAGCATATGCACAATTTTGAGGGTTTTAATGTTTTTTTTATACTTTACCTCGACGATCGTAAGAAGATCCTTACTATCCATGTTTTCTCCCAAAGGTTAGTTCAACAATCAAGTGAACAAAATGAAGAAAAATCAAAACCAAATCCACCTCAAATGAATGAACAAATACTTAAGCCAAAGATAGAAACTTAGTTTGATATAATTTGAGAATTTTGATGTGATGTCGTATGTTTTCACTCTTCTTCTAAGTTTTCCACTATGTTTGCATTATGGATTTGCTTAGCATAATCATTCAATCTTTTAGATTTCTTCTCTTTCCAATAATTAGGTGCTCTACACTTTTCTTTTTGAACTTTCTTAAAATGCACCATATTCAAATGTGTGAGTCATCAAAATAAATGAAATAAATATTATAGAAGGCTTGATAAAGCTCAATGATCTTCCAATACCTATTTCATGCTTGAATTCTTTCTTCCAAAGTTTCAGCTTTGATTACTAGTTGTATCCACTTTGCATCTTTGTATATCATTTTTGCCTCTTTCTCTTGATAATAATCGTGTGATTTGTACATCAATTTATGATTTTTTCTCTATTTGATCCCTTTAGTCATCTACAATTCATCAAAAACATCAATTAATTGTCAAATTTATCACTTATACAACTTGAATTTGATGTTTCTTATCATTAATCAAATGCAATGTAGAATATACCAAATGCAACTCAGAAAAGACTAAATGCAACTCAGAACAGAGTGAATGCAACTCAGAAAGGATCGAATGAAATTCAGAACATACCAAATGCAACTTAGAATAGACCGAATGCAACTCAAAACAAACCGAATGCAACTCAAAACAAACTGAATGCAACTCAAAACATACCAAATGCAACTCAGAATAGACCGAAAGCAACTCAGATTAGATCAAAAGTAACTCAAAACACACTAAATGCAACTTAGAACATACCAAATGCAACTTAGAACTGACTGAATGCAACTCAAAACAGACCGAATGCTATGCAATATTTACCAAATGTTTATGTAGAATCATCTAAATGATATGAATTTTTTTTTTTAAATGATATGCAAATTTCTCTAAATGATATGTAAATTTCCCTAAATGTTATGCAAATTTCTCTAAATGACATGCAAACTTTACTAAATGAGATATAAAATTCTTTAAATGAGATTCAAAATTTCCTAAATTGATATGAAAAATTGTCTAAGTGTCATGCAAACTTTACTAAATGATACAATTCATGAAAATGCACAACATAACCATCAAATAGAGCTTGTTCAACATCCAACACCAAATGCTAGCTTCTTTGGACCAAGTGCAAACTTCTTTGGACCAAATGCGAGCTTGTACAGACCAGGTGTGAGCTTTCACAAACCAAGCGTGAGATGTTATAGACCAGGTGTGAGCTTTCACTGACCGGGTGAGAGATTTCACTATCTGAATGCTAGCTCTCACAGACCAAGTGCGATAGTTTTTGTACCAAATACAAGCTTCTTTATACCATGTGTGAGAATCTAATGATTTTAGATAATCTGCAATGTAAACCCTTCAAAATTGATGTTAGAATGTAAGGATTGAGCCCCACAGTGGGCACCAAATGTAGTCTATATGTTTAACGTGCACACAAATTCAATGAAACATTAGTTAGTCAAATTGAATTAAAAGATAAACCACGATTAGATAAATTGAAATGATAAATCTATTGAGCATCTCATTGCTCTCTAGTTCTAAGGACTATTGTTCTCAGCTGCATTAGAGATCCAAGTGACAACTTAGAAAATGATAAATGCTATATGATTGATGATACAAAGCTAATTGATGCATAATTTGATCTAGGATGCAAGATATTAATGAAGAACTATGCTAAATGCAAATTGTCATTATGATCCTAATTAATAATGCTAAATGCTATGCCCAATTCAACAAAATATACTTGCTATTGATGCTCTAAATGTGAATTCTTACTCTAAACATGAATTTGTAAGTTTACACTAATAAATGCCTTTTATTTATAGGAATTCCCGAGGGTAGGGGTGAGTTTGATTAACCATGGTCAAAGTAGGCTTGAGGTTAAGGTTGAGTCATGGGTTTCAAATAGGAGGACAAGATGACAAAATGAGTGGTGAGGATAACAAAGGCTAAATGAGTGGCTAAGATAGAAAAGCCTTGGAGTGATCAATGTGCTCTCAATCCTCTCTTCTCATTGGTTAATTGAGTTTTGTCCCTTAGTGGTTGTTGAAAGAAATTAGGATTTAATTAATTCAAATAATTAATTAAATTAGCCATGTAAGGGAATTATATGGGTTGCATTTGATTTATTTAATTGAGCTATATAACTAATTGATTTAATCAATTATAGTTTAATTATTCCCTTTTGACTTAAATATAATTAATTAATGCCTTTGTTAATTAATCCATGATGTTAACTTGATTTGGCCACTTTCACTTTGGTTGACCAATTTAGGGTGTCTACAAGAATATATTGATATTATATAATGTACTCATATTATATATGATCTTAATATAATATTAATATCTTAATGTTATGATCTTAGTATAATATAATATTAGTATAGTCTTTATTTTTAATAAATTAAGAAAGATAACTTGATTATTACTAAAAAAATCTAATATATTTTCTGCCTTTCTTAGCATATTTTATCAATGGCCATCCAAGTTATAATATGTCCACTCTTTTAC
The DNA here is from genome assembly GCA_018584345.1 of Thuja plicata. Classification (NCBI taxonomy): domain Eukaryota; kingdom Viridiplantae; phylum Streptophyta; class Pinopsida; order Cupressales; family Cupressaceae; genus Thuja; species Thuja plicata. The sequence goes on along the minus strand of MU223974.1, from coordinate 91,754 downwards.
TACTGAGTGTCTGCAACCTCCCCTCCATAATTGTGTATTCAATGAAATGTTTTCCTTTTGTCCTTAGTTGAATGACAAATGTTTTGTATGACCAATACTTCTTCTACCTTCACAATGTAAAATTGCATTAAATGAAATGTATTTATTTTCTGCTTGATTGGTGTTCTGATTATTTTTTAGAGGTTGGTGTGGCCCTTGTTTTAATTTGTTTTGAAGAGAAAATATTTTCAGCCTTTCTGCATGTTTTTTCTCGTGTTTTATTTGAATCATTCTTCACGCTCTTTTGTTGCAATTGATTTACTGATTAAACAAGCAAGAAAAAGAATAATTATATCTATTATTTTTTCATAGACGCGCCCAGTATTCAACTTGTCATTTGAAAAAAAATGAACATTATGTCCTTGTTGGGGTCAGTTAGAGTCGCCTTTATTGAAGTGTCAAAGACCCTTGATATTTCTTGAAATTGAAGCTCTTCAACGCGTTCACTTGAAAGTCTCTCCTTGCGGCAACCCTTTAAGCGCATATCCCCTTCAAATTTGTCAAGTTCAAGTTCAGCCGTTCTCAGACTGATCCTTTACAAGGCTCAATGTTTACTTGAACCACTTCGAACCTCTTTGAACTCCGGTTCAAAGTAGTTCGAAGTGGTTCAATGAATGTTTTATATTCTAACGTCTATTTTCTGCAGGTGGGCCCCAACCTATGTTACCTTATGGAGGTGAACCACTTCGAACCTCTTTGAACTCTGATTCAAAGTAGTTTGAAGAGGGTCAGAGATAGATTGCGGGCAGAGTCATCAAGAGAAAAATAATTGATGGGACCCATGCTGTGACCTGGTAGTGTAATGATGATTCAGTTCTGAGAAGGGCAGTTCTGATTTGATGGGAGCCACAGGGTGAACTTCCAATAAGATCTGGAATGGCATTTAATGACATTTTTAGCACGAGCAAAGGATTTTATTTGAGGTATGATTAATAATGATATTAAGGGTGGCAGATTCCAAGGATGCCTTATTGATGAGTCATTACAGCTTACATCATCAAAATTTAATGCTCCCAACTTATGCTCATTAAAGTCAGTCTCTTAGGGCATGATTTTGAAAATATAAACAACTCTGTAAGTTCTTCTTTCCTGTTATTTTTCTGCGGAGTCTCGGCTGTGCAGAAGAATTTGTTCTGAGTCTGCGTAAAATAGGTAGCTCCCGAAGCCTTTTCTCTTTTCCTGTTGCTGTTTAAAATATTGATTCAAGAGGGGGGGGTCATCTGGGTTTTTATTTCTGAAGAGAAGATGAAGTCCAGTTTGCATTTCTTCGGGAATGTTAGAAATATGCAGTGCAAAGCTCCTACTATCTTAGAAATAGACATACTAGGGGTTCCAGTAGAAGAAATGACAGTGGATTATACAAACTGTGCAGCAGGAGAACATAGCCTAGAATTCTTGTCGAGTGGGTTATTAGAAGCCGCGGCTTTTTTGCCATCAGTTGTATGCCCATAATTAGTTCAACAATGTATTAACAGATATGATATTAAATCCAAGTGCATTTTGAACGCAGAAGGCCAAACCCTTGTGCCTGTCAATAGAGAGACTATTATGGGTGTTTTCAAAATCCCGAAAGAGTCTTTTGTCAGTTTTACACCCACTCAATCCCTAGCTCAGTACAAAGAAAATGAGGATAAAAATCAGAGCCATGTACCTAGGAAGTGGACTCAAACAATTTACAGAGGTGACTCTCATTTTCCCAAAGTGCTCACTAAAGATCACATGAAACCCCTTATTCACGATGTGATAGTGTTACTTCACCGGATCAAAGGTTCAGAACAAGTTATTCTCTACGAGGAGTGGATGTTTCATTTTATAGAAATTATCTTAGAAGGGGGTCAACATATTGATTGGGCTGAAATCATTGCTAGTTCCTTGAGAGACCAACTCAAACAAGCTTAGGCCATTAGGAACAAATTCTTTATGTCTTCTTATTTGATATATTGCCTAGCGTGCACACAAGATTTGTCCGCCATCCGACATGTCCCTTGGAATGAAGATATTTTAATTTATGAGTACTGTCTTTTGTTAAGAAAAGATAAGATTTTGGAA
>MU223974.1:69071-83606 GCA_018584345.1 Thuja plicata | reverse complement strand
TGAATTTATCCCAAGAAGTCAAAATACTAGGGCAGATGCTTTGGCAGTATCAGCTTCACTTTTATTGCCTCACCCTGATTTTAAGACCCAAAAATACCAAATTGAAATGATCTACAAGCCTAGAATATCTGACAACGTAGAGCATTGGCAAGTCTTTGACAGTGATTCCCAAATCAAAGATTTCCTAGAATGTGCCACAGATTTTTCTGATGTATATTTTGAAGGATCCTATAAGGAGTGCAAAGAAGTCTATCAAGATGCTATAGATAGTGATGGAGTGATCCAGTTGAAAGGAAATAAGAATCCCAAAGGACTTGTGTCTCTTGAACATTTGTTCAGAAGAAAAGATGATAGTACCATCAAAGAAAAAGTATCTCATGTGCAAAATTCTAAAGAGTATGATAAGATTGATATAGGAGAATAGGATAATCCAAAATGGATTTCTATTGGTCCGACTTGTACTTTATCTGGGAAGGAAAACTTGATAAGGTTACTTGAAGAGTATAAAGATGTCTTTGCCTGGGGATATGAAGACTTAAATAATTTTAGAGGAGGCCAATTTGAACACCAAATCCATTTAAAGCCTAGTGTAACCCCATTTCGTCAAAAGTTAAGGAACTATAATCCAAAAGTGTCTGAAGCTATTTTAAAGGAGGTAAAAAAAATGTTATAGGCAAGGATCATCTATCCTATCCACCATTCAACATGGATTGCCAATATAGTTTCTGTAAGAAAGAAGAATGGTGAAATTAAAATTTGTGTAGACTTCTGTAACCTGAACCAAGCAATTTTGAAAGATAACTATGCCTTGCTTGTAATGGAACATGTCCTTCAAGCTGTTTCGGGATCTAAAGTTATTTCTATGCTAGATGGCTATTCTGGATACAATCAAATCAGTGTGGCACAAAGTGATCAGCATAAGACTGCTTTTATCACCCCTTGGGGAACTTATGCATATAATCGTATGCCCTTTGGGCTAATCAACGCAGGTGCAACCTTCCAGAGAGCAATGAATTCATCCTTTGAAGACCTTCAGAACAAAATTATAGTGGTATACTTAGATGACCTTACTATCTTCTCGAAGGAGAGAAGTCAACACTTAAAAGATCTTGAGACAGTGCTCCTGAGGTGTAGAAATCATGACATCTCTTTGAACCCCAAGAAATCAACATTCTTTGTGGAAGAAGGCAAATTACTTGGTCATATCATTTCAAAGGATGGGATCTGTATTGACCCTAAGCGGGTAAAGGCAATTCAACAACTTAACTTGCCATCCAACAGGAGTAGACTGAAGTCTTTCTTTGCTCAGGTGATTTTTTTGAGAGCATTTTTTCCTGAATTTTTTGAAATTACTAAGAATATGTATGATATGATGAGCGAGAAAGTTCCTTTCAAGTGGAGTGAGGATGGGTGTCAAGATTTCAGAGATATTAAGAATGCAGTGTCATAGGCTCCTATATTAAAGGGTCCTGATTTCAAAAAGGACTTTATCATTTATTGCTATGCTTTGGAACATACTCTGTCGTGTATACTAACACAGAAAGATGAGAAAGGACAAGAAGCACCCATAGCCTATATGAGCACACCGCTGAAAAGACATGAGCGTAAGTATTCCCAGATGGAAAAACACGCCTTCACTGTAGTAAAGGCAGTGAAACAATTTAGATATTATATACTCCATTCTCATTGCACAGTGTTTGTACCTGATACAACAGTGAAAAGTATTTTGACTCAAAGGGAGATTGGTATGAACAACAGAGTAATCTGGATAGAAAAAATTCAAGAGTATGACCTGGCAATTAAACCAACCAATTTGGTAAGGGGGAAGGGTTTGTGTAAATTGATAGCAGAGAACGCTGAACCATCTGACAAAATTGATGAAGTACCTATGGCATTGCTAGTCAGTTTAACCGACCCCTGGATCTCTGACATGGCCTATTTTTTTACTTACGGTGAATGTCCCAATCACCTAAACCCAAAAGAAAGGCGCAACCTGAAATTGAAGGCTAATCAATATGTGATATCTCAAGGAATTTTGTATAAGAGAAGCATAGACGAAACTTTTCTCAGATGTGTGGACATTGAACAACAAAAGAGCTGTTAAAGGTATTTCATGATGAGGCTTGTGGGGGTCACTACTCTTCAATAGTAACAGTGTTTAAAATTCTTCAGAACCACTTTTACTGGCCCGACATGTTCAAATATGCCTACCAATATGTTTGCAATTGTGAAAAATGTCAACTTTTCACTGGAAGACCTCATCTCGCCGCTTTACCTCTTAAACCTATAATTGTTGATGAACCGTTTAAGAAATGGGGTATAGAATTTGTAAGGCCTTTGAACCCACCATCTAGTGCTGGACATGTCTACATTCTCATAGCCACTGACTATTTTACAAAGTGGGTTGAAGCAGTTCCCACTAAGAAGGCAAACTATCAGGTGGTGTGCAAGTTCCTCCTGAATTATATCTTTGTCAGGTTCGGGGTACCGGTTAAGATCATAGCCAACAACGCTACATATTTTTCCTCTGAGGAGATCTCAACCTTCTGCTATGAATATGGCATATCTTTAGCCCACTCTTCAGACTATTTTCTGCAAGGGAATGGTCAGGCAGAATCCAACAATAAGAACCAGGTGATGATAATAAAAAAATTGATGGATGACAATCCCCGTGAATGGCATAAGAAACTCTTAGAAGCCTTATGGGTGGACCGAACTACTATGAAATGAGCAATTGGGATGGCTCCGTTTGAACTAGTATATGGAATAGGGGCACATGTATCACTGCCTTTACAACTTTCCTCGGCTAAGCTCCAAGATATAATTGAAGATGAGTATTTTAAAGATCCTCTGGAGAAACGTATCATGCATCTGGCTAGGTTGGAGGAGGAAAGAGAAGATTTGGTGGATCATATTACAAAACATCAGTTAAAATTGAAGCAAATTTTTCATATGCGAGCATGGCCTCATAACTTTATGGAAGGAGATGAAGTTCATTTATGGGACAAGAGAAGAGCTCCTAAAGGGTCCCACAGGAAATTTGAGTCTTTATGGAAGGGCCCATTCATTATTTCTAAAGCCCTCGGTTCAAATGCTTTTTGGTTGTCTTACCCAGATGGTGTGAATCTGCCTTTTACCTATAATGGGCAGGACCTTAAGTTATGCAAGCTCTAAAGATGTACCTTAGTTGGTATTCATGTACATATTAGATAGTTTTTCCCCTACTTTCCTTTTTGGTGTGTCGTGGTTGTCTATTTTTCTTTCCCTTTGTTTGCTTTCTCTGCAAAACCAGTTGTCTAGAGTTCTCTACACATTCAGTAATATGCAGTCCCTAGCTAGAGCCGATCTTGGGGTTAGTTAGAGTCGCCATTGTTGAAGTGTCAAAGACCCTTGATATTTCTTGAAACTAAAGCTCTTTAACGCGTTCCCTTAAAAGTCTCTCCTTGCGGCAAGTCTTTAAGCGCACATCCCCTTCAAATAAGTCAATTTCAAGTTCACCCATTCTCAGACCGATCCTTTACAAGGCTCAATCTTTACTTGAACCACTTCAAACCTCTTTGAACTCCGGTTAAAAGTAGTTTGAAGTAGTTTAATGAATGTTTTATCTTCTAACGTCTATTTTTTGCAAGTGGGCCCCGACCTATGTTACCTTATGGAGGTGAACCACTTCGAACCTCTTTGAACTCCGGTTCAAAGTAGTTTGAAGAGGTTCAGAGATAGATTGCGGGCAGAGTCATCAAGTGAAAAATAATTGATGCGACCCATGATGTGACTTGGCGGCATAATGATGATTCAGTTTTGAGAAGGGCAGTTCTGATTTGACGGGAGCCACGGGGCGAACTTCCAATAAGATCTGGAATGGCATTTAATGAAATTTTTAGCACGAGTAGAGGATTTTATTTGAGGTATGATTAATAATGATATTAAGGGTGGAAGATTCCAAGGATGCCTTATTGATGAGTCATTACAGCTCACATCATCAAAATTTAATGCTCCCGACTTATGCTCATTAAAGTCAGTCTCTCCGGGAATGATTTTGAAAATATAAACAGCTCTGTAAGTTTTTCTTTCCTGTTATTTTTTTGCGGAGTCTCAGCTGTGGAGAAGAATTTGTTCTGATTCTGCATAAAATAGGTAGCTCCCGAAGCCTTTTCTCTTTTCCTATTGCTGTTTAACATATTGATTCGAGAGGGGGGGTCATCTGGGTTTTTATTTCTGAAGAGAACATGAAGTCCAGTTTGCATTTCTTTGGGAATGTTAGAAATATGCAGTGCAGAGATCCTACTATCTCAGAAATAGACCTACTAGGGGTTCCAGTAGAAAAAATGACAATGGATTATACAAACCGTGTAGCAAAAGAACATAGCCTAGAATTCTTGTCGAGTGGGTTATTAGAAGCCGCGGCTTTTCCACCATCAGTTGTATGCCCAGAATTAGTTCAACAATGTATTAACAGATATGATATTAAATCCAAGCGTATTTTGAACGCAGAAGGCCAAACCCTTGTGCCTATCAATAGAGAGACTATTATGGCTATTTTCAAAATCCCGGAATAGTCTTTTGTTAGTTTTGCACCCACTCAATCCCTAGCTCAGTACAAAGAAAATGAGGATAAAAATCGGAGCCATATAGCTAGGAAGTGGACTCAAAACAATTACAGAGGCGACTCTCGTTTGCCCAAAGTGCTCACTAAAGATCACATGAAACCCCTTATTCACAATGTGATAGTGTTACTTCACCGGATCAAAGGTTCAGAACAAGTTCTTCTCTACGAGGAGTGGATGTTTCATTTTATAGAAATTATCTTAGAAGGGGGTCAACATATTGATTGGGCTGAAATCATTGCTAGTTCCTTGAGAGACCAACTCAAACAAGCTCAGGCCATTAGGAAGGAATTATTTATGTCTTCTTATTTGATATATTTCCTAGCGTGCACACAAGATTTGTCCGCCATCCGACATGTCCCTTGGAATGAAGATATTTTAATTTATGATTACTGTCTTTTGTTAAGAAAAGATAAGATTTTGGAAAATTATAGGAAAGTTCATGATGTTTTCCTAGGAAAACTGTGTCAACAATTGGCAGGGGTTCCGAACCAAAGAGTTCATTGGAGGCACGGAAACTAATTCAAACTTATGGCAGCCTATATATCCAATTCCCATGTTTCACCTACATTCGGATTGGAGGCTTTGATGATGAACCTCTCAAGCTCCCAAGGTTTTCTTTCAACTATTTTATTTTGGTAGAAGTTTGTAGGCAATTGTTTGTGGTTATCAAAAATGCTCTTCCAGAAGAAAAATGGCATTCCATGTTCCCAGTTAAAACTGGTAACTTAACCTGCAATTATATGATGGATGCTTCGGTGATAGGAAGCAATTTGTTGAACTTCCATTTGCAGTTTTATAAGGTGAGAAGGGGTTTTGACAATAAGGGCTTTGCTAGGCAAGTTTTAAGCCTAAGTAATTATCCTTCACCCAGCTCGCACCTGGAAGACCTATGGGAAGATCTCGGAGATGAGGAGGCAATCTGGAAGTGAGATCATTCAAGGCTTGTAATCCCATAGATTAAGATGTTGCAGTTGAATTTTGATATTAAAGATGTGGAGGAATATTGCTCTGAAACCACAGGTTTAGAGGCTGACAATGTGGATGCAAAAGTTCCCCCAGATATAAATTGGAACAGGAAGGAAGAAGATGATATAAAACTAAGGGCCCGAACCATCTTCGGGGTCACAGAAAGCTAGATAACGGAAAAGAAGAAGGAGAGAACTGAGAACCCCCTCCTGAAAGTGCAGCGCTAAACCAACCTTAATGAAAATGTAGAATGCCTCGCCTAATGTATCTCCTGTGGCTCCAAATGCAGGTAAAATTTTGTCCACCCAGAAAAAGGTGATTTCCAGCAAGCACCCGACTGCACCAAGATCGAGACAAAGAACAAGATTAGAGAAGCGGTCTCAAATGGCAGCTTTAGGACTCGACTACCTAGATGTTGAGATCAATGATGATGATATTTCATTTTCTCTTGATCAACAAGTAAAAGAAGAGGAAACTTCTATTATGAATACAGAGATACCATAGGTTGAGGACACTCCTACAAAAACCCCTGATAATTGGATAGTCATTGGTTCAATCCCTCCTTGGCTTACTAAATTGGTGAATAAGAGGAAAAGCTATAAACCCATTTCACTCCCTGTAAAAGAGATTGTTACCAAGTATGCAACCCGAACCCCCAAGGCGAAGAAAATGAAGAGTGATGCTAGGTTATCCACCGATCTGTCAACTGGAAAGGTGATTGCAGAGATAGCCACCTTCAAACCTAAAGAAGGAATTCAAGAACCAAAGGCCGAAGACTTTGAGATCACAAAAATGAAACTTGGTGTTCTAAATAGGGATTCTAGGGATCACCTGTTTAAGTTTTCAGCCGATCATATGCTCGGGCAGTCACAAAAAGATGGGAGAGAGAAATGAAAGTTAAAATAGTTAGTCTCCACCATTGCTGAATTCCTTTCCTCACTTGTTGACGATGGATTTCTTCCCCTAGCTCAGTCTTCACAGGATTTTGATTCGAATTCAGTCGAAAGCCAAAAGCTACTAAAACAAATTCAGCGGGGGAAGGTTTTGGTAGAGATCGTGAAGACTTGGATAAACAATGTTATCAATGAAGGTAGTGCTTTTATCCACGAGTTTATATCTACTTGTCTCGATGGAGAAACATTACTTGGTGAGGTTCAAACCTTAGTTCCAAGTTGGGAAATGGAAGAAGCTAAATGTGCAGCAATTGTTATACAGGTTCAAGAAATAGAAAATTATGGTGTGGTTCAATTCTTAGCTGAAAATCCAATGAAGTCGATAGAACCTTATATGCTATTTATTCTGAAGCAGAACTTCGGATGGAAAAACACAATGTTTAAAGCTGCAATCTCTCAAGCTAAAGCGATAAAAAAGGAAGTGATGGATATGCACGTAGATGCTCTGAAAGATATCAAAATAGTGAACCCCTCAATTATTTTGCAAATTGACAGAGGTAGTAGAGACGCGGATGCCATGGTAAAGATCTTCACAGACGACATGAACACTCTGAAGGAAAATGAGGCGCCGACAGTTCAGGACTTCATTAGAATTGCGAATGTGGAATCCATGTTGCTGCTGAATAGAGGCCAGTTGCCGAAGCAAGCAGAGAGAATCAGGTAATTAAGGTGGGAAAAGAACGCTACTCGGGAAAAGCTGACAGGCCTGAAGAATCTACATTCCCAGCTAGCTCAAGAGTTAACAAATGTGTTCCAATCCTGGAATCTCGTGCAAACTGCCACATCATAAGGCCCCGATGGGAGTTAGTGATCTTAGAGGCATCTTTTCCCTTACTTTATGTTTTAAGTGACACGTGCTTTGAAACTCTATTTTTGTTAGTTATGTTACTGGTTTTAAACAATTTTCCTTTTGATATCTGAGAGGCAGGGTTTTTTTGGAGGCTCTCTCAGATGCAAAACTATATAGGGGAACTATAAACAGAAAAAGGGTTAGAAAATTAAGGTAGAAATTAGATAGTTTATGTTTTGAAGTAAGTAGTTAGCATAGACTTTTTTTAGATTCTCTGAAACAACTGGTGACCGATCTTTGATCAGAATTTGATCTGATTGATATATGAATATACAGATGCATGATATGGTTTAGATCTTTGAATCAAAATTTGGAATGTATGTGATTTGTTTGAGAATTGATACATTTAAATCTGCGCATGTGTTGTTTATATTCAGTCACTTCCAGTTTCTTTATAGTTTGTTTTTCTTAGGTTATTTTGTAGGTTGTTTGATTTAGAAGTAATTAGTAGATTTTTGATCGCTTCATGGTCATTTCAATTATTAGTTAATTCTATAATTTTACCTCAATACCCAAGAGTATTTGAGTGTTCCTTCTACACTTTCTGGTTAAAGGTGTATAGATTTACTTTTATGTTTGTAATTCACTGAATATCTTAGAAGGAAGCTGAACCTTAGAAATTTAGAGGGAAGCAATTTCCTATGCTTACCCAACTGTTGATGAATCATTTGTCTTCAAAAATATAGAGTCTTTATCCATTTCCATTTAAAAAGAAGAAGATAAATATGTTCGCCAACAGTCCTGTCAACCAAAATTTTTCAACGATTTACAACAGTCGCTTGTTGACAATGTGGTAAGTTCACATTATCTATACCCCTTGTAATTGCAAGCCATTTACATACATGGTATGCATACTTGATGTTTTCTAAGAAATATAAGTACCAATAAATTGTATATCACTTTCATTGTTTCACTGGTTGCATGTATGAATATATCTGGTTGTCTTCTTTATATGCACAAGTTATGTGTCTAGCTTAGAATAAACATCTTCTAAATATGTGAACATATATATTTGTGTTTCAAAATACCAACATAAATATTTTGATGCATGGTCCTATTTTTGTAGGATGGTGGCCTGCAAATGCAGCTCACTTCAAATTCTATTTGCAATATAAATGTTGGTGACAATCTTTCGTCCCCAACAGTCCAGTTGTTTTCGTTTGAGAAATTGACCAATGACTAAAGTGAGCTTAACCGACATAAGTTTGTTCCATCTTATGGCATGCACATGCAATTAGCCATTGTGCCACCAAATTATTCTGATAATTTTTATTTGGACACACTGAAGATAGGCTTGATCATATTGCTTACAAAATATGCATGTATAAATGTTTGGGGGACAAGGTAGCATACACTTAATGTCTTTTAAGTTTTTTCTTCATTATCACATGGATTTTATCACATATATACTATTGAATTTTTTAATTTGGTTATTCCATAGGGCTATAATAATATTCAACCTATAAATCAAACATGGAGATTGTAAGTTTCTTGGAAACCCTAGGTACCTTTTCCAAGAGAAAGAACAACAAATACTGGCAAGAGGAACCCCCCCCCCCCCCCCCCNAGAGGAACCCCCCCCCCCCCCATCAGCTAAATGAGATCTCAAATTTTCATCCCACTTGTCTCCTTCACAAGGAGACAATCCTCTTAATATTAGTCCTGTAAATTCCCTAAATCCTTTCCAGAAAAAAATGGACAATCAAAAGTCGTGTCTTCAGCTTTGAAATCGTTAATCTTGAAGATACAAAAGTTAGGATAAATTTTTTTAATTCCATAGTAGAGTTGCATTAAAATAGAGTTGAGGTGGGGGTCTTCTATTGTATTTCAAAAGGTTATGTAAAAGAGGCCAACACAAAGTACAATAAATTGAACAACCATTTAGAGATTATATTAGATGAAACCTCGCTATCAAAGCATTGTGATGATGATGTTTCTGATATACCCAACACTTCACAATTTGTACCTCTTAACATGAGGTGATAAATTGAAACAAAAATGCCTTTGTGGATATTATTTGTGTTCTCAAATGTGTTTAGGAGTTTTCAATAATACACAGGAAAGACAACAGTGAAGTGAAACACATAATTGTGGAAATCAATGATATGTCAAGTTTTTCTGTTGATGTCAATATGTGGGGTGTGTTATGGAAAAAAATAGGTGATGAATTGGAAAATTTTTATTCCTCAAAAATATTTGTTGTTGTTGTTTTTGTTAGGAAGACACATGTTGGTTACTATTGACCATTTCTGGTCCCCATCAAATTCTCAGACCATATCGCCAGCAAGGGATTCCAGTTGAACCAATATGTGGAGCTAATCAGTGTAAAATATTTAGATCAGGTATATTTGTGTAACATCTCTCATGTTTCAACAATATCAATATGAAGTGCTTCGGCAGGATCAAAAGGCTCAATTTCGACAAGACTTGTCTTTGGTCTCACAGAAAACTCAAACAGATTGTCCTTCGGGCTTCAAAACTAGATATCAGTACAATTAGTTAGGTGGCTTTTTGATGGCTTTCATCAGCATAGCTATCACTGTTGGGAATGGAAATTTAGTAAGGACCAATAGTGTTGGCTTTGATGATGGTCTCCATCGGTAGAGGTTTTGTCGATAAGATTCATCAGATCAAGGTTGAGTTGTAGATAATGATGAAGATGTGAGAGTAAAACCTAGGGCTTCCAAAAATATTTTGAATTTTTCTTGCCTTAGTCATTTTTATCAATTTTGGGTATTTGGTGTTGGTTTGAAACCATCTTCAGGTTCCAAAGAAACTTTTGGAACTCTTTTTGGGATCCAAAGGTGAACATAAAAAAAAAGAGAAAATAAAGGATTTCTAGCTTTTCAGGTTTTGGAAGCAGTGTAGGAACTAGTGTTAGATCCTGACACTTATGTTGGAACTAATTAAGAAAGGGTGAGTCCCACTTTTTGTCTAAGCATACAAAGATCAAATGCTTCCAGAATTAATTTTGGGTTTCAATAGTACTTATGGAACTAGTGCCAGGTCCTAACACTTGTTTTGGAATCAATGATGATTTACGAAGCTCAACAAGGAACATGTTCTCATCGGGGTAACTCTTGCCAAGGAGGAGTGGAGGGTGTCATCAAAAAAGGTATGGCTGCTAGATTTTATCGACATTGCTTGGGTGGTCGTGAATTCTTGTGTTTTGATAGTGGAAGTCTCGCTGATGGTTTTCATCAACGAGGGTCTCACCGAAAATAAGTTAAATATTCTTAGTGATAGTTCATCGGCGTAGCTTGGCATATCGGGAGCCTAGTTTTTGTTCTTTCTAATCATGGTAGTTATCTCGATGGTTTCCATCAGGGTAGGTCTTATGATGGATCTTTTGGGTGAACAATATGCAAAGGGGTCATCAGCAGAAGTCTTGATAATGATATTTTTGGTGGAGCTTCTCGTAGTCTTGCCGATGAGTTCATCAAAAGAAAGAAAAAGTGGCCAAGTCTTGATACTTTTGGGTTTTTTATACTATTCTAAACTATATTTTGGAACCTTAAGGAACAAATGGAACTAAGCAAAAATGTGAAGGAAGAATACTTTCAAGTTTCTCAGGTAGTTCTGGAACAATTTTCTGGTTCCGAAGGCACAAAGGAAACTAAGGCCAGTTTATAATGACCAATGAAAAACAATGGATGGGACCCACTCTTGCAAAAATAAATAGGTTTGATTGTTCCTAAGGGGTTTTCCTAAGGTGGGTTTTGTAGATTATTCCAAAACCAATGTGAGAACTCAAAGCTCAACAAGAAACACAGGATTATCAACAGAGTTTCCTGTAGGTTATGTCGATGATCCGTATTTTCAATGCCAAGAATATTTAAGCATAATAACATAGAAATGTTTATGGGTTATTTTCCATCAGTGGAGCTCTTTATGACCAACCAATAGTGAGTGATAGTCATCAAGATCATCAGCGAGGATCTTGCTGATAAAGTTCATCAACATAATGATTACTATTGGAAGTGTGAAAATCATGAGAGCCGATAGTGTATGTTATGTCGATGGTTTCAATCAGTGGGATTATGCCAATGATTAATCTTTTCAATGTGAGGTAGTAGTTCTCATCGATGGGACTTATTAGGTGTCTCACCAATTTTTGATGGTTTTTTCCTATAGGATTGATATGCTCAGTGAAGTTATTCTATCATCGGCGAGGGTCCTGCCAATGGTCACAGGATTTACTATGGCACCAAATGACATGCAGATCTTTCGAGGAGACTTTCAGGGATAAGGAGAAAAATAAGAATAAAGCATAAATGCTCTTATCTAATCCTTGTGGCATGTCCTCATGCAGTCAACCACTTCAACAACACCATTACTCCACTGTAGGGTCTTGATCTAATATTTAGTTTCCCCTTCATGATCATTCATTATTGCAAATGGCTCTCAAGACCAGTTTGTACACATCACAGGGAAAGATCATGAAGACTCAAAGGGCCATTTTTATTGTATAAGATGGGTCATTCTTCTCAACTACTAGGGCATTCATTGTGGTCACTCCTCCTGTTACTTTTGAGTTAGATTTTCTTGCTGATTAGATTTGATATGATCCATCTGTAGCTAACCCTGGTTAGGGGTTTGACTTCATTGTTTCACTATGAGTTATACTTGATCTATAAAGGAAATTCTGTACATTTCTTAAAGAGTTCTTCTCTGGTTCACTTACAATAGCTTATTCTCTGTAGATATAATTTCCTTATGCATTCCATTAATGAATATCCTATTTTTACCTCCTCATGCTATTTTGGTATTAAGTGCATGTTCTTTTCCTTGTACTGAATGTTTCTTTCCTATTTTTCTTAAGTTTGTATGTTGTGTCTACTTTTGTTTTGAATTTTATTAGTGAATGTATTTTCCTTATACGATCTCATTAGTTCTGATATGCATATGAGTCTTTAGGAAATAGGTTAGAGTTGAGATCAGTGTATGTTTTGGGTCTTTTATTGATGTCAAGTGAAACTATAGGCAAAGAGATCCATGATTCAATTTGATGCATCACCTTTTCCCTTTCTATATTTCCCTTTCAACAATCCTTCTACCTTTTCCTCAAAAGCAAGAATTTTAGGTGCACCCTTATTGTAAGGAAGTCAACCTTCTCCAGAGACCAAACCTCTCTTGTCAAGTCCCACAATTGGAGGTTATTTCCATGCTTCACAAGGTCACCTAGGTCACTAACCACCATCTAGGAAAGGGTGCAGAATTATTTGTTAACAGTTTTTTGGCACGCCTGGTGGGACATATTTCAAGCTACAAGAAGAACTTGTTTGTTTGTTGGTGTCAAATAAAGGATTTCAACTTCTATATGGAGGAGATAGTTCTTCTCTTAGCATCTCAACCTTTAAGAGACCCAAAATCAAAGTACTTGGAATCTCCATCTCTACATCTTGGTTCAAAAACTAGATTGCTATAGTTCATACCCAGGATACAAACAAGGGCATCTTCTAGAGGTAATTTTTAGTTTGTTCAACTCCCATTTTCAAATTCTCGATTAAGAAAAAATAGACTTTCTCTATCACCAGTTAGGAGATAAAAAGAAACACCAACACCAACTAGATCTCTTTCTACTCCTCTTGTGATAAGAAAACAACCTAGGATCCCATCCATTCACTTGAATAGATCAGTATTTCATATAGCTTCCCCGAGGAATCAAGTTTTTCCTACCTTTAATGGTGGTAGTCCTCTTATTTTATCCCAAAGACATGATATACCATTGGTTGCATTAAAATTTTTACCAAATTTCATTGGTGAAACTTTCATTTCCCCCATAGAGCATATTTAAGAAATTACAAATATCTGTAATATACATGGTATTACAGAGGATGATATTGTTGTCAAAATTTTGGCCTCATCATTAAAAGGAAAAGCCTTGCAGTGGTATATGGGTTTGCCCCATAATTCCATCCATAATTGGTATGATTTAGGTGAAAGGATGTGCAAACACTTTGAAGATAAAAGTGATCACCTATCACTTTTTGAACATCTAACTACAATTAAAAGAGCATCCCATGAGTACATGACAAACTTCAACTATATATTTCAAAAGATATGAGATAGAACACCTAGTTTAGTAAAGCCTTCCCCTAGTAATGCTTTCTTACATTATCTCAAAGCTTTAAACAATGAGATATCTACCACATTACAGACAATGGGAGGAGATAATTTACCAGTTGCATATGATGCAACTATAAGAGAAGAGAATTGTCTAAACCAAGGAGGAAAGTTAGCTCCAAGGATTTAAATACTTTTATTTCTAGATATATGCCTACACATCAACCTATATTGGCTCCTATTCCTACTACCAACACAAGTCAACCTCTTATTTCTACTCCACCAACTTGTACATCTTCCAATGGGTTAGATAAACTTGAGGCTATGATGAAAAATATGGATATGAAGTTTTTGATAGAATAGGTAGAAACCTAATCTCCCAAGAACACCTGCATGCATAACCCTGTCACATGGAAGAAGCAAAGAACAGAAAGCAAGAAAAATCTATGGAGGCCAAAAAGCTAGAGGCATCATATGCACATTCAAAAGAACAATCTTCTATATGAACAATGTTACAATATGATAAACCGTTGTGAAATACAAAGAGGTGATTCCTTAAAAAGGAATCACGAAACCCTAAAAGGGAAACCCTAAGGTTGGCTTAAGCAACTAGAGTGAATAGGTGAGTTAGTAATTAGATCAAAATGATTTAATTAATAACCCAAAAGACTATTACTCTAACCCTTCTTAAGATAAGCTTAGGGAGAAAAAAAACCTAGGAGACTACTGCAGAAAGCAGGAAAGAAGGGTCCCGACAACAAAATCCTGATCAGGTACCCAATACAAGAAATCTCTGTAAAGTAGGGAAATAGGGAAAACCCAGTGGGAAAAACTCTACCCCAAAAAGAGATGAACTAGATGAAGGAAAAAAAGCCTCCAATCTAGGTAAAGTCCCAAAGAAAGGAAAAAGAAAGAGCATGTATAGCATCTCCGAAGCATGAAGTTGCAAACACTGTTAGAAGAAATTGCTGGAACCCCCACTGAAATAGTGCATGACCAGGTAGAGAAGACAAAGTCTGAAGAGCTGATCAATTGAAGAGGTGACCTCCAAAAGTAGGAATGAACGAGTGTCTATATAGTAGATGATCCATCT
>MU223974.1:45741-55833 GCA_018584345.1 Thuja plicata | reverse complement strand
TCTTGAATGGGTTCTTGAATTTGGAAGAGGCTTGGAAGAAGGTGGATGGAGAGATCACCAAAAGGGCACTATGTAGCTTGAATCCTTTAATGGCCTCCAATGGATATCCTTCATGAAAATGGATGCTTGAATGCTTGAGAAGGGATGAATGCTTGCTTGAAATCTTTCTCCTTAGCTTTCTTGGACTTCACTTGATAATGCTCCTCAATTGCTTAATGATGCTTAGAAAACTTAGAGAAAATGAGAGGAGAAGGCTCCCTTTTATATGAAACTAGGGCACAATCTTCTAAGGATGCCGAAATAGGATAATTGAATTCCCATTAAAGCCTTTACCCCTAGGAGAGGATCTATGTGAAATATAATTTAGGAATCGACGCTTTGAAACCCGTAACAGCCGACCCGGAAGTGGGAAATAACTTTTGCAAAGACCGATATTCAAAAACTGCAAGACCCCAAAGTTTGAACCCTGTGTCAAGGTCAAGGTCAACCTTGACCTAGGTCAGGGTCAAGGTTGACATAGACCAAAAAGGTCGACCTTGACCTTGAAGTCCAGAATCTCAGGTCTACAGTCCAGAATGTAGAAATCAGGCTGGAAAGAAGTGGAAAGAGGGGCAGAACAAGGGGAAAGCCAAGTCTAACTCAAGAACCCATTCAAGGTACTTGATATGACCCCAAACCACTTACTCGGAAGGCTAAAAAAGTCTACAATGGAAGTGCTTCCATTTTCTGACTATACAAACTCAAAGGGCCATAGTTATTGCAGAAGATGGGTCACTCTTCTCACCTATTGGGGCATTCATTGTGGTCATTCCTCCTATCACTTTTGAGTTAGATTTTATTGTTGATCAGATTTAATTCGATCCTTCTGTAGCTAACCTTGGTTAAGGGTTTGACTTCATTGTTTAACTTTGAGTTATGCCTGATTTATAAAGGTAATTATGTATATTTTGTAAAAGGTTCTTCTCTGGTTCACTTATAGTAGCTTATGCTTTATAGATATAATTTCCTTATGCCTTTCATTAATTAATTTCCTATTTTTACCTCCTCTCGCCATTTTGGTATTAAGTGCATGTTCTTTTCCTTGTACTAAATGTTTCTTTATTATTTTTCTTAAGGTGGTATGTTGTATCTTCCTTGCTTGTGAATTATATCAGTGAATATATTTTCCTTGTAGCATCTCATTAGTTCTGATCTGCATATGAGTCTTTAGGAAATAGGTTAGAGCTGAGATCAGTGTATGTTTTGGATCTTTTATTGATTTCAAGTGTAGCTATAGGTAAAGAGATCCATGATTTAATCTGGTGCATCACCTTTTCCCTTTCTATATTACCCTTTCATCAATCCTTCTCCCTTTTCCTCAAAAGCAGTAATTTTAGGTGCACCCTAGTTTTAAGGAATCTGACCTTCTATGGAGACTCAACCTTGCTTGTCAAGTCCCACACTTAGAGGTTGTTTCCATGTTTCACAAGGTCGCCTAGGTCACTAACCACCATCTATGAAAGGGTGTAGACTTTTGTGTTAATAGTTATTACAATGACAAAGTAATTAATACAATTATAGCAACAACCTTGATTATTAATCCTTTCATTCCTTAGGAAAAGCCTCTAAGATCAAGAGGAGAAATTCCTTCTCAAATATTGTCAATGTGGCCATCCCCTAGGCAGTTGAATACAATATATAGTAGAATGACAATTGCATATGTCATTGAACAGACTAGTGTAAAACCAACAATAGTTTAGACTACCATCAAAGTTGCATTGAGTTCATAAAATCTGACTTTTGTTATCCATCTTTTCCTTTTAGTTCAATGGTAGGGAATGCAAAAAAAATGTGAACAAATAGGTGATAATATCTGGTTTTGCCCAAGATGCCAAACATCTGTACCAGAATGAAACTATAGATATTTATTGCAAATAAAACTTCAAGACCACACTGGTTGCACATGAAACCTTTCCAAAAAATTGATCATGAACAGTTGAATAAAGGAATAGAGACAAGATAATTAGTCACCATACTTGCAAATACCATTGAAAATTTGTTAGCAAATAGAAGACACATTACATGTTTTTTTGCTTGTCATTAGATCTCCTCCCTAATTTTTATTAATAAAATTAAAAAATGTCTAGCATATACTACTTTTACATTATATTATTGCTAACATTTTCAACCTTTTATTATCAAAAGTTAGAGAAAAAATCATTGCAAAAAAAAAATAGTTTGTTTCTATTTTTTCCATGCCACATTCAAAAAATAGATCATGTACCTTGGTTCTGCTAACACATTTTCAAAAAATGTGGGTAGGTACAAAGCAACAATAAGCCAAAATACAATATATCTGTATGAGGAAAAATTTTGATTCAAAATATTTCAGTTTAGGTATAATGTTTGGCTTTTTTATTTTGTTTGATGCCTATACTATGCATTTAGCATTTTATAACAAGATAATGATCATTTATCCCTGTCAATATTTGCATGTCATTTCATGTCATTGTATTGACTCAATACAATTTGGTTATTTAATCTCGCATTTGAGACTTTAGAAACTATCATCATGGAAGATGCAATGGCAAAAGAAAACCTAGCATCCAAAAAATGATCTCAAGATCAAAATATGTACTCACATACATCCTTCTCTATGCATTATCTCATTCTTAATTTAGTCTACACCTTGCAAATGTTTGATCTTTGAATTGTCTATTTAAATTCAAATTTCTATTCTCCTCTCTGTGGCAGTCTTCATTTAGTTGTTACTCATGCAGATAATGTATCTAATAAGGTAAGCCACACCACTCAACATCAAGAACAGAAAAGGAAAGTGTTTTTTTACAGATCTTTAAAATTTCTTTCTTTGATTTGTCAAAAACATCACTTGCCCTTGTTAAAACAAGTCTTCTTGTGGTGCACCTCAATACAGATCTAAATAAAAACAACCCCATGCATCTTCAATATTAGAAATTTCTACAAGCCAATCTGCAATTACTTTTGAGGGAGATGTGCTAGCCATATACGACCCTACATTTGTTAGGAATGCTACAAGATAGTCAAAAGCACCAATCGTTCACATTGACTTTGTTGATAGAATTGATCAAATAACCATAACAATGAACTTGAACAATAAACTGATTGAATTTTTTTTTTCGTATATTAGTAATTCAATTTAAGAGTATAGTTTTTGCTAATAAATATTAACACTAAATTCATTGTTCTATGTCAATTGTAGAGTGTCTAGAACCAAACCGCACACAATAAAACACAAAAAATTTGCGTTTGTAAAAGTTTTGATTGCATATGTTCTGCTATAGGTATGACCGTTAGTTACCTTGATGTTTTTTCCTTGTCTAAGTCATTAATGTACAATCTTCTTAGAGCATTATAATAGCTTTAGCTTCAGTTAAATTTTCTAATGTCCATATGCTCTATGTCTCTTCTCCACAACACAAGGTAGGGATTATAGTTAGAACTCTCGTTAATGAATTTTGATTGTAGTCAAAATAAAAGCTATAAATAGTCAACAATATTAAGTGGAGAATTAAGTTATCTTTAATTCTATTTTATTTCATCCTTAAGATATGTGTGATTGACATTAATATATAGTTTGTAACACTTCTTTCTTAAACTAATATTAATGTTTTATTATCATTTTTTCTAGTATTTTTCGTATGGATAAATTTTAACTAATTAATATTTAAAATAGAGTAGTAGATTTTTGGTTAAATGTACATTTGCACGTTTGCAAGTTGAAATATTGTAGATAGATATATTTGCTTTTGCATTTATTTTACATGTTAGAACAATTAGTTATGGAGGATAGTAATGTATAATTGATTGTTCTTTATTGGATCCTTGACCATTCTTACTTTGTAGCTCTCTTTTATATTTAATAAACTTTTTATCTTTCTTGTAAAAAAAGTTGAATCAATAAAATTCTTAAAAAGCATAAATGAAATATCTAATTCAATGTTGACATTAAAGTTATTCAAATACGTTACCATAAATGTAGAGCAAGGGACCAATGGTGCCATTGGAGTTTGATATGGAAAAGAATATTGTATCATATATATTTTTGGGTAGAGAAAAGAGTTTTATAGTTAGAAAACAATGGAAAAAAAATTTATATATATTTTATTTATACATCTTTGTTTTATATCATTTTGCATGCATGTATAATTTATTGTTATAGCATGTGATTGGTACATGATTGGTATATGAAATTCAACACCTACCAATTATTTACAATTTTTTATAACTAAATTATATATAATTTTATTTAAAAAGTTATTCAAATACATTACCATAAATGTAGAACGTCCCGTCAAGATGTAAAACCTATTATGTCATCTTAGGTGGGGAATATCAAGCATATACAAACATGAATAAGAGTGATGAATGATTCCATTGGAGTTTGATATGGAAAAGAGTATTTAATCATATATAGATTTGGATAAAGAGAAGAGTTCTTTTAGTTAGAAAACAATGGAACAAAAACTTTTGTGAGGACATCAATTATTTACTTTTTATTTGTACATATTTGTATTCTGTCATTTTGGTGACATTTATAATTTAGTGTTGTGTCATGTGATTTGATATGTTTGGTATATGAAATTCAAGGCCTATTAATTTAAACATTTTTTTCACAAAAAGGGGTAAAATTTGATTAAACATGAAAGATAGCTATGTAAAGCAAGAATGGACAAATGCCCAACAAAGAATAACCAATTACAATTTTTTTTATCTTCTGCAACTAAATCTCTCTAACATGTGTAATAAATCTAAAGACATTGAAAACTGGGTTTATATATGAAGACATTACACTAGTTAATAGTACATCAAATTAAACCAATACATAACATTTTTGTCATGTATGTGGATCTTCTTTCCTTACAAAACGCGTGACTACAATCGTGAAAAAAACTATGGTTCTTTATTTCACCTTAAACAAAGTTCAACCATGCTTAGATAAATATAATCAAACTCAATAAGAAAACACAAAGTAAAGACAAACAAAGTTTAAACACGACTGCATAAGTAAGGGATTCATCTACCCCATATAGAACATACTACTCAATATGGCCTAGCTTGTAGTAATAAAACTTTTGACACAGAATCACCCTAATCTCTTAGTTGTAGATTTAAACATTAATTCTTATTTAAGATATTTCATCCTATTATTCCACCGAACAAAAAGAAAATTAAACATCTACTAAACTAAATCAAATATCTAATATTTTTCAATTTTCTTGAATTATAATTATTATTTTTTAAATCTAATTTATTATGAACTTAATTAATTAAATATTTATTTACTCTATTAAAGCTACATATATATAATAAAATTATTAATATTTTTATATGGATTTATCCTAATAGACTATAATAATATATAATTGTTATTAATATTTATTAATTTTTTGCACCATGTGGTATTTATATGTTTCTTTATTCATACATTTTCAATATTTAGTTAATTACTATTTTTAGTTATTATTTGCCTATAAACCATGTGAATGGTCACCTCGTGTAAATAATTCCATTTAGTTCTCATCCATCACTTCAAAGTTGTACACCCTGTATGGTTGAGTAGTTCAAAGTTAAATGAAGAAATATTGAACAAAGTAAATATATTATTGTAGTTTTTAAAACTCTTTTGATTTGTCAATTTAAAAAAGAAATACTGAACAAAATAAATACATCATTGTGATTTTTTAAACTCTCGTGAAGTGTTTTACAAGTCAAAATAAACTTTCCTGAATTAAGGAAGAGAGAGCAGGAAATAAGGAGAAGGTGCACGAAAGGAAAAAAGAGATTGCACAGGGGTAAGTTTAAATACATTGGAAAACACATAGCAAGTAGGAGGGGGCACATGATATGTTTTTGATATTAAAAGAAGCCAAAACAAGGGGGATGACCCAGAGAAACAACATGAGGCAAAGCTTCAAGGAACACAGTTATTGCACACTAACAACACAATACAGTAACAACAACAGTCAACATATCCCTTCCCTTAATATCAAAAACCCCATCCACCACTTAACATACAGTAGCATAGAAAAATGAGAATGAAACCTACTCCATAGCAGCATAACAAAAAAAGTTTTAAACATACTACTAAAAGTGCAAAGGAAACTACCAGTATCAACACTAGAAGCCCGCAGGGCTATAACTTGACCACGAGTGTTAAAATTTCTAATAAATCCCTTCGGGCTGAAAAACAAGTTTTGCACCAAAAGAATAGAGAACTTATGGTGAGAAACAGAGCCACACCAAACCACAGGAACCCAACAGGGTCCCAAATTACTCCTTGCTGGGATGGGACAAGAGAAGCTGGGTCCAATCATCAGCCAGAAAATGGAACAAATCCTTCTTTGCGTTGCCTTCCTTTCCCTCCTCGTTCACCTTCTCCTAGTCCAAGAAACTAAGAGTGGTGGCTGAAGAGTGCATGAATTTTATGGAAAACTTAGCCAACCCGTTGAAACTCTTTTCCAACACACGTAACTCTTCCTTCATTCTTCTGATCTATCCACTATTTGCATCACATCCCGCACAAGAATCCATCTTTTTGTCCTTGTTTTCATTGGCCTGAGAATTTTTCCCCATGTCGTCAACATCAGCTTTTTCCTTATCCTTCATGTGAGGTGGGGATGAAATGGTTTCAGGGGAGGTGCTTTTTGCTTCAACATTATTCGTAGGGTCAGTAGGGTTGTAAGTGTCATTTTTTAAGCTCACAGAGACATGAGTCAAATCCATACTATTATCTGTCCCCCTTTTCTCCATCTCAGAGTAATCACTTCCCTTCAAACCAAGTTCATCCTCCTCTTCATCAAAATATTTTTCCCTCACCACCTTCTCCTTCCTCCGGGGTTTAGCTGAAATCCTTTTAGATCTTTGAGGAGTGTCCCCAAATTCAATGTCTGACTCCACCAGGTTGGTACAAGTTTCCATTTTGGGAACAGAAGGACCAGAGTGGACACATTTATTTTTACATCCAGCATTAGAAGGAGTAGCCTCTGGGGAGGCATAGGAAGACTCACATGGGATTTTGGGTTTTTTAGAATTCTTTCTCTTGTCTACCTAGGGGTCCACAGAATGTCAGGGAGAGGTAGGGACACCTTGAACATTGATATCTTTAGGTGGGCATAACGCCAGGTGGAAATTGAAAAGATTGAGCGTTAGGCCTTGGTATAGGATGGTGAAATTTTTATTATTTCCATGGCTCTCACAAACCTTCAAGACATTGGCCTCAAGAGAATGAAGGAGGAAAAAAGGTATGGAAATCAAATCCCTATGACGAAGATGGTTCATCAACGGGAAGTGATAGAAATAATAAAACCCCAAACCTCCCTTCTAGAGTAAAATACTTCATAATGACTAAACACACTTGGTCCAAAGGTTCAGGAAGCTCCTCCTGATCAAAACCACTACGAGTTTTCACAGGCTCCTCTTTCTTTCAAAAGAGTCTTTTGAGTTTGGTTTCATCAGAGACCTTGGTCATCTTTTTCCATTTTCGTCCTTCCGTAGTGAGCTCAGTAACTTGTGCAATCACATCCTCATTAACTTCAAAAGTGAGGCCCCCCATTGTAACCCTTATGTCATTCCAGCTATTCACAAACTAAAAAGAGAGATTCTCATTCGAACCAGTCATGGCCTCCATGTAAGGCACAATTCCTCCCTCATCTAGAATCATCCATACGCAGGGGTTATTACGGATGGAGTCCTCAATTTTGTTCGGCTCAACGTGATCCATATCTCCCTTTTGGAAAGTGGCCTGATAAGCACAGCATAGAGGTTTTCATTTATGGCAACACTCATTGGCATGGTCGCTTGAAGTACAATATAGTTTTGGATATTTTATTTTGTAAAATGAGTTAATTTGGGATGCAATTAACAGGGTATAGCTAGACAATTTTGATTAGCGAGCATAGTATGCATTGAACTAAGTCATACAATCTTAGAGGAGTGTACTATGGGATGTAATAGACCTTCATTTAAGGTTGATTTCATTTTGAAGTTGACTAGACAAGGTTATAACCTATTGAAGTTATGCGAAGATAGTGCAGTAGTGATACATGGCAGATGAGTGATCACGATGATTAAGGGAGTATTTTTTGAAATCCAAAAGTGCTACTTTGGATTTGGATTGGGTCCTACCCTATTTTTGTTGATGTACAATCTTCGACTATGTATTTACTATTTGGTTAAGTATTGGACACTTTTTGTGATATACTTGTGAGCCGACTAGAAGAATCTTTGAGATCAAGTATATAAATGAAGTTATTTTATGATGTGAAGGGTGTGTGAAGTGTGTAGATGCATTGTGATGTCAAGATCAGATAGAAGATGATGCAAGCAATAACTTGGACTAATTGAGCATAGCAGATGCTTGTATAGTTCATATTGATAAATCATTGTAACAAACAATTTTTATTTGTAAGAGCAGTGTGCTCATTGTATACCCCTAACAGGGTTTCTATCCTTTAACAGGGATATGTACTAAATGTAATATTCAGCTCCTAATATGGATAGAGCTCCTAAAAGGGACACTATACTCTTAGTGAATCATTTGTGGGTATCATCCCCACTAGGGTTTTCCCTTGGCTAGGGTTTACTCGTGAAGAAATTATGGTGTTATGAGTTGTCTACTTTATGTGCATGTTCTTATTATTTCAATACTTGCTTGGTTAAGTTTGAATTGGCTAATTTTTTTTATAAAGTGTTGTAATACTGATTCACCCCCCCTCTCAGTATTACTTAATCCTTAAAATTGGTATTAGAACTTATGGCCCTTGGAGAGAAATCCTATCAAATTGAGGGAGATCTAGATGGATTCAAGTAGTTTGGAAGAAAAATTTGAAGCAGAACTTGAAGACCTTGATAAGGCAATAGATGATAATGCTGAATTGAAATTCAAATTAAGGAGAGCTGAGGCATTCATAAAGAAGCTTAAAGAGAAACTTGAACTTTCTAGGAACCAAAGGAAAGATCTTATGGATAAGACACAGGAAGAATCTTATAATGATTCATATGTTTAGATTAAACAACTTGAAAAAGACAAAGAGACATTGAAGCATCAATGTGAAGTTACCACTATTCAGATAGATAAAGAAATTCAACAAGAGAAAGATGAAAAGACAAAACTTGAAGAGATCTTGAAGAATGAAAACGTTTAGATGGGAAATATGTAATTTGAACATGATGATTACAGAGTCAAGTATCGTGAATTAGAGAAATATAACCAAATCATTAAGGGAGAACTTGTTGAAGCAAAGAATCACATTGAAAAACTTCATGCGAATAGTGATAAGATTGATGAACAAAGGAAAAGACAAAAGCATAAACGTGGCATGATAGGAGTTGGCTTTGATAAAGAAGAAATCTTGAAATCTCAAGAAACACAGTCTAAAGGCAAATCAGTTGAGACACCTAATCATCAGGAAGATCCTTTATAGCTAGAGGAACCTAGAGAGAAGATCGAACCTTTCAGAGGAAGATGCTTTGGATGTAACAAAGTTGGTCACATGAAGAGGGGTTGTAGAGGTAAGAATCCTTATAGGCCCTTTTCTTGTTATTGTTTCAATTGCTATGAATATGGACACAAGAAGAAAAAATGAAGGAAACTTGATCAAACCCACACAAAACAAGACTACATTAGAGAAGAAGCAGCAACCAAGATTACATGTTACAAGTGAAAAAACTTTGACTACATCACAAGGAACTTCAGGTTGCAGGTTAATCAAAACAGATGACCTCCTATATGTTATAAATATAACAATCAAAGACATATAGCAAATTTTTGCAGGTATAATGGAGCTGTAAGAAACAATAGACCACCACCTATTGTTATGAAGAGAAATGTTGGTGATGTTGGAAAATTTTGGCAGAATACATGGATGAGTTTGACAAACATTTTTTTGAGGGAAGGAGACAAGGACAGTGGTACATTATGGAAAGAAAAGGAACGAAGTGAGTCTTGTAACCACCTAATTTCGGTCTGTCGCAACTATAGACCCTATTTGCCCTAAGTGTGATCATACCCTCGAGTTATGTTCAAAACGACCCTGTTACTGTTTGGCATAATTCTTTTAATCGATTTAATGT
>MU223972.1:2605026-2615439 GCA_018584345.1 Thuja plicata | reverse complement strand
AGAGAAAGGACATGACTAACATTTGTTGCTATATCACGAGTTAAGTCTTTGGATGGACTTTGAATTTCACCACCATTTTCTTATGATCGTTATGAAAAGATGAAGACAGGGAAGCAAGTTGTAAAAATGAAAGCAGAGGAGCAACGACTCAAATCTCTAGAAAGAGATTAATTGTATGCATTGTATATACTATATTTCAATGGTCATAAAACATAATTCATATGATAAGCATCATGCTTTAAAAAGAATAATTCAGATTAATAATTTAATAAATTTTAGTTTTACATGTTGTGTTGCGGATGCTACTAGCTTAGATATCTTTATACATCTATCTAAAACACGCCGAGAAATATCAAGCTCGAGGCGCCTATTTCAATAAAAATATTATTGAAAATAAATAGGCACCCCGAGCTTGATATCTCTCGGCGTGTTTTAGATAGATGTATAAAGATATCTAAGCTAGTCATAAACCAAAATGATTAGTAATCAAAACACTAAAAAAATTGTACCCTAACTCTAATCGTATATGAATATTAAACCAAATTATGCACTAACCATAAAACTAAAGTAATATTTATTAAAGATAAAACTAATCAAATTAAATTCAAACCCTAAACTAATTCAACCCATACCATGAATTCATATTAGACCACATTAAACTCTAACCCTAACCAAATTCAACTCTAAGAATAATACTAAAAAAACAATAACTTTAAACTATATTCAACCCTATGTATAAATCAAATTAAAACTCAACCTTAATTAATCCCTAGCACTAAAATAAATTAAACTCTAAATGTAAGCCTAACTAAATTATTAAACTAGCTTGAACCCTAACCCAAAATCCAATTGATGTTTCAATGATCTATCCAAACGATGTTCATTAATTAAGATTTAATAAAATATACAATTTATTGTTACATTTTCCTACTAATAGTATTTATATTATTAAATAAAATTATAACCTTAACAAGACCGAAGCATAGCCTTAACCCCTACCAAATCAAACACTAAACCATATTGAATGATAATGCTAATGCTCACCCTTGATAGAAATATAGTAGCAGCACACAACTGAGAGGGGGGTGAATCAGTTGTGTCCTAATCTCAATAATTTTAACCACTTCACTGATTTTAACCTTTTAACAATAGATCACAATGATAAACATGAAAGAATAGAATCACAACACCAATGAACACAATAACACCAATATTTTTTGTGTGGAAAACTTGTTAGGGGAAAAATATAGTGGGGATCAAACCGACTAGTAGATGATGTACTTTGTTAAAATCACAAAACCTTGTTAAAGGTAGAAAGGAAATGCACATGCATTAAGATACACTGCCTAGAGATGATTGCTCAATTACAACAAGGGAAGGTCCGCTGCATTACATATCAACTTGGACAATAATCCAATCTGTGGACAACAATCCACTCTTTATGAACTAACTGATAACATCTTCTATATGTCAATACAACTCCAATTAAGTACAAAAAATCTCTACCTCAATTTTAGATTCCACTCATGTACCTCTTCACACAGTCATTAATACTTTATGTATGCACACATATGCTAATTGAAATTTACAAATGATTGCATAATTTTATACATTTAATCAACCTTATGAAAATAAACAAGGTTAGCTCAACCTAAACACCTAATAAAAAAATATTTTATCATTACAATTAAAATTACAATGGCATCCATTGAATGTTAGATAGGACATAGAAATGATCCATAAAATCATTCTTGTACGCACAAAAGCTTCATAAATCATTCTACGATCCATCAGAATATGTTACACCAACCATGTTGGCCAAGGACAATAAGAATAATAATTGGTACAATTTGACACATCAAAAACATATATTGTGAATGTCAAGTCATTGAAAAAATCATGTCAAGGACACATATCCAGGTCTTAAACATGCCATATCCTTAACAACTTAAAATATTGTCACACTGATCCACACCGATTTGAATACTCTCATATTGTCTCTTCTTGAACACTTCCTTAACATCAAAATAACTGTCTCTTATAAATCACACATAGATGTCTCAAACAATCATGAAAACCTTTGTAATTGATAAATATTAACTATAGGAATTTATAAATACATCTTTATCTTTGCACCATAAGATTTAAAACATAGTAGTGTCACTGATCAAATCAACACACTAAATATTCCAGCAACATTTTTTAACACTTTCACAACAAATAAATATGTTGGCATCAATGACAACACATCTCTCAAATATGTAAAAGAAATATCTAAAGCACATATTTGCATAATATTCCAAAAACATCCCCCTTGAGGATTGATGGCAACATATGTTGTGAAAAAACAATCAATACCAAATACCAAATCATACTCATTACATGTACTCTTCTCTCCATTAGATACAAGTCTTCAAATACATGACTTCTCTTATCCATATATGTACCTTTTTTTTTCTCATAGCTCATCTCTCCCTCTTTGACATCAATGACAAAGGTCACACATATTTGGAAAATATCCAACAAAGCACTACAAAGCTAATCTCATGCTTGAATAATATGCTCTAACTTCCTTCTTAGATACCTCATCTCTCTAGAAGTGATAGTTGATAGATATATATGATTTTTTTTTAATGTAACACTTGATTCTTAGATATATTTATGGAACTTGAGTTATCACAATAAATAGTATTAGGCTCATCAACACATCCTTATATCTTTTAGTTTTTTCTTCATCCATACCACTTGTGTACAATTCATAGAAGCAAGAATGTATTTTGTCTCAGCAGTAGACTATGATATGCAATTTTGTTTCTTACTTTCCCTTGAAATCAATTTCTTTCCAAAGAAAAATTTACCACCGCTAGTAATTTTCCTATCATCCACATTTCCTTCCCAGTTAGCATTAGTAAAAGCACATAATGTGAAATCATCATCCTTAGGATACCATAAGCCATAATCAACTATCCTTTTCAAATATCTAAACATCCTCTTTACTTCAGTAACATGAGATTCCTTCTATTCTGCTTAAAATATAGCTTCCATACATACTGCACTCATTATGTCTGGTCTTTTTGTGTGTTAACTACAATAAGCCAACAATCATGGACCTATATCTTGTCTAGTTTGCATCAGGAGTATCATCAACTTTTGGTAATTTACAACTAGTCACCATAGGATTTCAAACCAGTCTAGAATCTTCCATTCCAAAATTCTTCAACAATTCCTTCACATACTTAGAGTGAGAAATAAAAATTCCCTTTTCTTATTGTACAATTTTTCAACCAAGAAACAATTACATCTCACCTATCATAGACATCTCAAATTCACTTTGCATTTCCTTAGAAAATTCTTAACTCAATTTATCATTTCCTCAAAAAATGATATCATCAACAAAGACTTCAACAATCAAAATGTTATTTTGATTTATTTTGAAATACAAATTGTAATCAGGAGTACTTTTTTGAATCCAATCTTCAAAAGATATTTTTCAAACTTGACATACCATTCTTTAGGGGCGTGTTTCAATCCATAAAAATATTTCTTCAACTTGCACACCATATTATCTTGATCTATTAAAGTGAAACCATCTAGTTTCTCTACATATAATTCCTCTTCCAAATCACCATTCAAACTTGTAGATTTAACATCCATTTGATATACTTTAAAATTCTTGTATGTAGCATAAGAAAAAAAAATCTTATTGCATGAATTCTAGAAACAAGGGAAAAAATTTCATCATAATCAATACCTTTCATTTCTAAACATCCTTTGCAAATCAGTCTGTCTTTATTTCTAACAACTTCACCATCCTCATTTTGATTTTCTTCTAAAAACCCATTTAGTAGTAATCACATTCTTGTCCTTAGACCTGGGAACTAAGATCCTTTTTTATTCTTATGAATGTGATCTATTTTTACTTCCATAGCTTTTACCAAACCTTCATCTTTGCATGCCTCATGTACATCCTTAGGTTCAACTTTAGAAATCAAACAGATCTCATTTTTGACCTCTACTAATCTTCTTCTAGTCAAAACACCTTTATCCTTATCACCTATGATCTAAATTTCAAAATGATTAAGTCTTACATACCTCAAAGTCTTGGATGTATACCTGATTCTTGAGTATACTCTTCAATATTGACTAGCTCTTCTTAATCATCATGAACTGCAGGAGAAATTTGAAGTAGATTTTATGTTCCCTGGTTTCCACCGACATCCTCATCATCTAAATCACAAGCATAATATCTTGAATGTTTCTGACTATAGGATAAGTGCACCAAGTTGCTGGTAAGAAAAGTGGCCACATACAAAAAAAACTCAAAATTTTGCAAAACCCGTGCATGTTATTTGAAATTCAAAATGTTTTTGCTTGGCATTACCGAGCTTAAAACAAGGTATTAAAAATATATAAATTTCCTCATAACCCATGAGGGTTATGAAGAACTAGATATGTTTTTTTTAACCCGTGTGTGTGTGTGTGTGTGTGTGTGTGTGTGTGAGAGAGAGAGAGAGAGAGAGAGGAAAACCATTCTCAGTTCATCACCCATGCAATTTTTGGAGGAAAACCATTCTTTGAATTAAGAAACAAGTTCAAGATCATTTGTTCTCAAGAGAGGATCCACAACAAGATATTTGGAATTCATGGTTCTAGAAGAGGAGGAATCAAGCATGGAAGTGACAGAAGAGATGAATAGAAGAAGTTATACTAGATAATAAGAGGAAAATAATCAGAAGACGTGAAGAGCTTAGGAAGAAAAGGAAGAAGCATGAAGGAAGAAGAGAAAGGATGGAGACAGAAGACTAGGAAGACATGGGAGATGTGGAAGAAAGAAGACCAGGAGTCATTTTGTGCAATTTGATACCATTTAAGTTCATTTGGATGTTGAGAAACATGTCATAACACTCTTTGGGGAAATCCATTGAAGCTTTTATCACTCAGGAACTCATATTTATTCATTTTAATTGACCAACTAGATGCATTAATAGATTCTATCATGAATTAGCCACGCAAGATAGAAATCAGGGATTTCAAGCAATCAATGTCTTCAAAAAATGAGTAAGGGAAAAAGCAACCTTTCACATGAACATGGATAGTGTTGTATTATTTCTACTCCCTAAATATTCTACTTGTGTATGCTCTCAAAATGTTTTCCCAATCACGCACATAGTCCTAGAAAAGAAAAAGTTGGTTGCACTATGGTTCTTAGTAATGGTTTGAGTCTCCAAATTTTGCAATCTCAAGTGGGTGAAATCCAATCCTGGTGCACCAAGGTTTTGACACAGTCCAATAATTTAATCAATCAGGAGCTCCTAAGGAGATCTGACAACCCACAAGAAACTACACCCATGGAGATTTCTTCCACAAGGACATTTATATAGCGGTTGTTTCTACCATGGTGAAAATGGCTATTACCGCTTGAGGTTCCATCCACATGGTTTACCCAATAAAGGGAGTGTACACTATGTTTAACCCTCTCTAACAAGGAAGACTCACAATATAAACCACATGGGGACTTGGTTTGGATTCAAGGGTTTCATGTTTCTGATTCTCCCAAAAGGGAAAAGAGCATAATCCTCTAGCCTCTTCACCTCACCCAAACATAGAAAACAAGATTAATTGACCCACTAATTTGAAATCACCTCACCCAAGGTAAATCAACAACAATGAACACCAATCTCAAGAGAGAAAGTACCAATCAAATTTGAAGACTAAACCAAGTTTGAAGTAATGACAAATCCTTCCCTACCTACAAGGGGATCTATCGTCAAGAAGAGCTTCACATGTAAGACAAGAGAATGAATTCCACTCTCTCAAGATCGCCATAAATAGTGTTCATAGGGCCTAATTACTATGTGAAACATATATGCAAGAAAGCAAATCTAAGTCCATTTTTAGAGCACCAATTGGAAATGTGATCTATGAAAGCAAGAAAACACTCAAGCTAAACACATGAGAGATTAATTTTTATTTCCAAAATCCAAATGTTATAGAGATACAACAAAATACCTCAAGTCCAAAGAAACGCACTTAGTATATTTTACCTTATTGTATCTTTTGTTGAGCTTTTCTACAAAAGCAAGCCACGAACTCTCCAACAAGCAAGACAAGCAAACAAGATATGCAATGTATATTCAACTTATGCAAACCCTAGGGTTAGATCTAAAAATCAATGGTTAGGAGCAATAATAACCAGTAAATAATCCAAATAAAAACTTACATCATGCATTGAACCATGTGAAGAATAAGTGCAAGCTAACCATTAAATGCCCTTTTTTAATTTTAATTTTTGACCTAGTCAACAAGATTGGACCTATATGACATGAATTCGGATCCAAAAAACTAAATACAAAAAAGAGACCCCTATTATAAAACATAGAGCTTTCCAAAAATGTCAAAATTTTAAATAGATATTTTCATTTGTGCCCGAGGGAGCCATTTTCCCAAAATAGACTAGTTTTCATAAATCAACCAAATGAGCTATGATATTGCATCCAAATTTAAAACACAAAGAATGGAGCCCCTGTAGAATTTAAAGAAATTTATGAAAATGTAAAAAAATTTGAAAAATATGCTGATTTGCGCCAAAAATTAAGGTTTTATGAAAAATAAAGAAAAAATTATTAAAAAATTCAAAATACCTCAGAAAATTTAGAATTTTTGACTAAAAAAAAAAATTCAGACTGAAACTCCAAGCCGTTTGAGAGATATGATCAAATCTTTGAAAAAAACCCTTAATTTTGTCTTCAACTCATCCTGCACAAGGGTTAGGCTTGAAAAACTTCAATAAAATAACCATGTAAAGATTAGAAAATCTGAATAAAATGAAGAAAAATCAGGAGCATCATGCCCCACGGTGGGCGCCAAAAATGTGTGATAAAAATGTGTCACACTTCTATGAATCATTTCATTCAAGGTTGCTCAAGAATGAGGCCTCAAATATCGACTCATAGCTCTCTAGTCATGGAGTGCAAAGGTTTGTAATGGAGGCCCTCAGATTGACCTAGTTGTGCCCATGCAAGTACACCATGAAATGAGAGATTCAATGCATGAAAATGACAACTATTCTATATAATTGCAATGCATAAAAGGAAATTAATCTAAATGATAACAATGCATGATTATTCTATGAAAGGAAATATGAATTTAATCTAATATGAATCTAATCTACATGAATAGTAATGCATGAAAGAAGAAGAAGACAAGAAGAGAGAAGTTGCAATATCCAAGCCAAGGTGCTCAAATTCTCCTCCAAAATTGCTCTCCAAACCTGCAGCATAACAATACTTAAAAATTCTATATGATGATTGATTTGATTGATTATCAAATGAGAAAGAGAGGTTCCCTTATATAGGAAAGTGAACGGATGAGATTAAGAGGCAAAAAGAAATGAGCAATGGCGGAGATTAAATCTTGGTTGATCCATGTGCTCATTTAAAAAGCAAAAAGCCCACCACTTAGAAAGATGTGAAGAAAAAGGGATTTTTATTTAATTTATTTCCTTTTTCATCAAAAAAAGAGCTTTAAGTGGGGATTTTTATTTATTTAATTAAAAGAGGGGTTTTCTTTTAATTAAATAAATTAGAAGAATTTTATTTAATTAAATGGGAGGAATTTTAATTTAATTAAATAAGATAAATTTAATTTAATTAAATGGGAAGAATTTAATTTAATTAAATAAGATGAATTTTATTTAATTAAAAGGGAGAAATCTAATTTAATTAAATAAGATGAATTTTATTTAATTAAAAGGGAGATTAAATATTTTAATCAAAAATAAATAAAAATGATCAAACCTTAGGAAATATTGAAATAATTGAATTAATTACGATTTGATCAAGGAAATTGATTTGAATTGAAAATGTTGCAAAGCAATGATTCAGGAATTTGATAAATTGATAAAATGATAAATGGGGCCCATAGTCCAGGCGACCATTTTAGGGTGCATACACAAAGCATGTATTGTCATATATTAATAAAGCAGGGGCTAAATGTACCATCATAAATTATAAGCACCTAATTAGTGTATATGATTTTATCATTTTTTAGTACCCACCTTAGTGTGTTTCCATTTTAGCATTCATAATAGGACTTTATCTTGGACTTAATGAACACCTAAATTCTAATATGAATCTTGTGTAAATTCAATTTCACCAAAAATTAATGTGAGCCCTTATTTCGAGGTGTTCTCATTTTTAATTTCACTAATTCAATCATTTATTGATAGCATGGGCCCTATGTTTCCATTTGTGGCTTTTGTATTTTACCTTGACCTTGTAATCAATCCTTTGTTAGAATCTAGCATCCCCTTGTTATGTGGGACCTATGGTCTCGATCTTAAGCCCAATTAGTCAAAAGAAGTCACCCAAGCTAACCTCTTCCACAATGATTGGCTTGAAATTGAACTCAAGGGTTGGTCATTTAAATTTAGTGAGATTTTATATTCCTATCAACCTGCTTTGAGTTCATCACATGATTTGGTATAAAAGAAAGTATCTTACTTGATTTTGGAAAGATGAAAGTAATTACAGGGTTGGCTTCACAATTCAAAGACATCCCATGAAGTAAGGGTCTACAAATCAAGACAAAATCAACAAGTAAGGATATTTTTCTAGATCAGTAATTCAAAAACATCATTCTCAATCTGAGGCTTTCAAAGGATTATGAAGATGACTAGGATATTACTGACTAATGATTGTCTTCTACTCTACATATTGGGTTTGGTATGGTTTCTTGTTATCATTGGATATATACATTTGAGATTCATATTGAGACTTATTTACATGTTTTCAATCACATTTGATTGCATTCTCATATAGGGCTTTACCATAACACATTTGAGTAGACCTTTAGGATACGTTTATGCATTTTTGCACATAAGAATCCTAGACATACTTTGGATTCATGAACATACACCTCCTTATATTATCTATCTGTGGAGGTGGGAATTACCAAAATTCGGATGCTCATGTTGACTATTAGAACATACACATTCCACTTTCTGAACAAGACGGGCCATATTCTCCATATGTCTATCTGAATTCTCTTTGCATTAATGAGAGTGATAAATGTCAATGTTATTTACCATGGCATCAATGAGAATTAAGTTCTATACAAAAAATAAATCCTCAAGGGTGTAGAAAAGATATAAAAGTCTCAATAAGTCCATTTAGAAGCCATGGAAATGGCTTCGATATGATGAAATTAACCATGTCTATTTAAGTTGGACACCCTTTGCTTCTTGTCGTGGATACGTACACCTTACCAACCCCCTGTTCTATTTCTCCTTCATGTTTATATTCGAATTTGGGATTCATTTTCGAATTATTTATTAGGAGAGACATAAAATGAGTCATAGAACAGCTTGTTGCTCTTCTGTTTATAATCCCCACCAATTTATGATTTTGGGTCATTGACCTAGTATGCTCCTAAGTCAATATATTTCTAGTAGACTCGGTGGCCAGGGCGATATCTTTGGTATAATGTGCGGAAAGTGTGTCTTCTGATTGCGCGTGCACACATATTTTAATGCCTTCATTGAGTATTTTCCTAGCAGAACCATAAATTTAATGACTCGTAAATATACTGCCATGCCCTTCTAAATCTTGCTTCGTATTCCGAGTTGGGAGAAGATATCAGAAACGCGGTGTCAAAAACTGATTCTTTTGACGTTTCTACGTTCCAAGCATCATATTGGATTCCAAAATGAACTATGGAACCAAAAAGATCATCAAATTTTTAATGTCTTGAATATTGGTGCGAAAGATTCCTCATCGGCTCCGATTATAGTTCCGGGAACCCCATCAGTTTCTAAAAGTGGTTCTAGAACCATTCTATTATCTCGCCAAATACAATATAGGTATTTTAACATCACTAAGGGCCCATTTGGTTGCACCCCATAAACGGGTTATGCCGCCCATAACCCGGTTATGGGGTGCAATTCCCTGTTTGGATGCCCTTTGCATGAATGGGAATGTGGATTTGCATGACCCCATTTCGCCGAAAACGTGGATTTCGCAATTCCACCTCAGGAGGTGGAATGACTTTCGAATCCACGGTTATGTGCTCAAATAAACCAAATTTAAACTTCCCGTCGGGTCCGGGCATCTCCACGTTTTTGGATTTAAAATCCCATTTTAATCTTCGGCAACGTCCGCAGATATCCACGTTTTTGGACTCTAGGGTTTGCCGTCTGCTGCGTGTTTTGCTGTTCGACGCTCGAGCTGCTTTGAACAGGTATTCTTATTGTCCTCTGTAGTATTAAAGTATTTATTTTCTCCCATTTTTCTGTAGCCATCTCTCTCAATCTTTGACTGGCTTTCCCCTGCCTTATTGATATGCTCTTCAAAAGTTCTCGCATTAGCGTTCTCCCTGGAAGATTCAGGGTTCGAGTCTCTGTAAAGACCGTATAAT
>MU223972.1:2535407-2547751 GCA_018584345.1 Thuja plicata | reverse complement strand
CATACATACATATATGACATATATATACACATATACATGCATATATATGCCTATATATACATATATATGCATATATACACATATACATGTACATATATATGTACATATACATATATGTGTACATATACATATATGTGTACATATACATATATGTGTACATATACATGCATATATACATATATATATATACACACACACATATATACATATATATGCACATATACATATATATGCATATATACACATATATACATATATATACACATAAATATATATATACATATATAAATGTATATATACCAACTATATATATATGAAAAACAATAAAAAAATGCACATATAAATATAAAATACCTATTGAAAATGACGTTCAAAATTTTGGAAGCCCCTTACGCTACTTTCAACCCAGTCGAAATAGTGAAAATGATTGTTTTGGTGGGTTAAAAACCCACCAAAATAAAAACCCTAAATGACTTTCGATTGAAAGTAAGTAATTACTTTCGATCAAAAGTACTAACTTACTTTCGATCGAAATTAATTTAGTACTTTCGATCGAAAGTACTATGTTTTGGTACTTTTGATCGTAAGTTACTCACTTACGATCGAAAGTATTTGTCGATTTCAATCGAAAGTAAGTTTAAATTTTTCTTCAGTCGCACTTTTCGGGGCGAATTCCTTCCTACGAAAAAGTGTAACCCACTATTGTGGGTTCACCCTCATCTCTCCCTTTGGATATTCTCTCCACATAAGTTACATCCTTTACATCTCTCCCATTGGATATTCTCTCCCTTTGACAACAATGCCAAAGTCATTTCTCTTTATTTAATATATTCCTTGAATTTCCTTTCCATCATCAAAATAGCTCTGTACTTAGCCATAATTATCTCTGGGGTTCGGTGCAGATAAGTACCTTGTTGTGTACAAATGTATCTTTGCAGTCCATATCTTAGCTTGTGTCATGCCCAAAAGTTGGGCAAAAACACACAATAAAAAAAAAATTTAAACACACTAAAAGGATGGTTATACTACCTCAAAGGTATAGAAAGTGCACACAAAATGGTGCAGAGGTGAAACAGTAACCAGAAGGGTCGAACTAGGTAGGATATCTGTTAGCACTATCCTACAGGGATCCCTAAACTAGATACTTCGATCAGCACACAAATCGAGGTAGCTGACCAAAAGTCAATTGTACTCTGAAATACATGAAAGGGAGCTACTAGGGCCTGCTAAGTTCTAGGCAAGGCTTAGGAATGCAAACCAAGACAGTTGACCAAAAAGTCAACCAGAGTTGACCAAAAAGTCAACTATCTCTAAAAGACGTGAAATTGAAACCCTTGGGTCTAGAGGCTGCGGGAAGCACCTTGTCTGAATATCGAGACATATGGTGAAGGTTTGACCGTGGTTGACTGAAAGTCCACCATGTACAAAGTCGGTCAACGTAAGCGAATAATTTAATTATATAACCAATGTTAAGTCCTTACATAAAGTTATTAATTAACATTACTCCTTGAAAAAATATAGTCTAATATTTACCATAAGTTTATTAAACTAAAGTCTACTAAATAAGTAACTAAACGCTTAGAATAAATGCATATAATTTATTTAATAATGACTCTTAATTTAAAAACAAGCCTAACAATATAAACTCCAATATTAATCTCATAAAATAATATTTAATCCAACATTATTTCAAACCTAGTTATCTAATAATAAAAATGAATCTAATTTATAATTAAGCTCGACTCTAAACTACTAATTCAAATCTGACTATAAGCTTCTCAATTAGATCTATTAACAAAATTGAATCTTAGTTAGTAAAATTCCAATTAAAGCCTTAAATAAAATAAAATCTAATTTACAAGATTATATCTCATCTATAAAACATCTAGAAGGAAACCAAATTAAACCTAAAATTAATCATATCCTTGTAATATATAAAAAAAAAAAAAAAAAAACTATTTAAATAAAGGTCTAATGAACCCTTAATTAATAAATAAATTCTTATATATAAAATAAAACATAAAAACCCTACTCTATTAATAACAAATCAAACCTAAACAATACATAAAAGAAACCTTCTAAAATTACATCTAATCTATTATTAAATAGAATCCAATTTAATCTCTTTTTTTAAAGAAATTCATCTAACCTAACTTTAATAAATTCTAAACTATACTAAACATAATATCCACTAAGCATAAAAGAAATATTTGAACCGCCTTCTCCTCTCTTATTATCCTAACCCTAAAACCTTATGCTACTCTGGCCGCGTGGGGAGGCGGAAGGAGGGATGCATGGTGAGGGCACGCGTAGAGACGGCGCCTCTGGGCGAAGGTGGGGGCAGCGGGTTTCATTACGCAGTGCGGAGCTGTGTAGTCGGGCGGCGGAGGAAGCCGCGGCGGGGGCGGTGGAAAACGTGGCGGGGAACGGGCGGCTCGGCGCTACCCGCCCACTGTGCAAGCACAGTGGCGGGCCGGCCAGCCATGGTCGTAGCCCCCCACTGCTCTGTTCTACCCTGCGCATGGCGCAATGGGCGAGGGGTTCGAGGTAGGGCTTCGGCCCTCCCCGCCCCAAATCAATTTCTTCTTTTTTTATTAAAGTTTCTTCCCCGTTTTTTTTGGTTGTACATATTTTTTTTATTAATCTGTAGTTAATAAAACACATTAATCTTATTAACATAGTATTTCAAGCATGTATTATTTTATTTTATTTTATTTGAAATGACTGGTGAAAATTATATCTCTGTACCAAAACAGAGGATAGGTAAGGAAATATTTTTTTTATTTTAAACATACCCTCTTTCTTTAATTTAAATAACTAATATGATGTAGGAAAAAGATTTCAAATAAGGGCAAGATAAAAAATTTTAATAAAAAGAAATTTCTAAAATGTTCTAAGTGTTGAAGTTCCTAGAACACCAAAGAAATTACACTAAGTTTATAAAAACCTTCATTTAATAATAAGTAAGAACTAACTGTATGAACTCAACCATGGCAATATGTCCAATTGGAAAATTGATTTTAAAACTATAAGAGTTCTTAAATCTTATTTTTGTTTTGCACTAAGTATGATGAATCTATTTATTAGAACCATAATGTTTTATTCATTTTTTTTGTTTTAAAATGATAAATTTTGCCATAGGAAACACCCATTATCCTAATATGCTAATAATGTCATCAACTTTATCCTTTCAGTAGAATATATGTATTTCCATGATTATCTCCTTGACAATCCAAAGGTAAGACCAAGAATAGAGAAAAAAACATACAATACATGAATTCACAATTTTTTTCCAATACATTGAATAAACATGGTTACAAAATTTCTTAAGAACTCCATTCCACATTGGATAAATAATTACATTAATATAGATTACAAACTTAATGGTCTCAATTCCACTTTAGAAATAATGAAATCCCAAAACACCATAGAGTTCAAATGACGATTTTCCAGTGGTACTCATCTTCCACAAGAGGGTAAATTGCAATCTTCTACGTCTAGAAGGTATCTGTTGGATGAGGTTGACCATGGAGGCTCACCTCCCAACCTAGGCCTTTACAAGGCCACCCCCAATCTTGGGGATCAAATTTGGAACAGGATACAAGCAAGCAAAACTCTACTAACAAACAAAACACACTCACAGAAATCACATAAGCAAGAAAACTTCCCATACAAGGTTGAATAGAAGGAAGGTCTCCAAGAGGCCTTCCTGAAACAGGGGTAGTGGTAGATCTCATGGTAGGAGAAAGTCAAGTATCAGTAATGAAAAACACAAGTCACACATGGGCTTGATATGACCATCTACACAAGATACAGTCATGAAATAACCTCCTTATGCCCCCCTAAGTGCCCTTAGGCCCTACTTGGCATCATGGGTATCTTGAAACCCCATGTCTTTCCCTCCACACATGGGAGACTCTACTCTAAACTGGAATCATTTCCTACTACCCCCTTCAAGATTACTCTTCCCTCCCAAGGTTGAGTGTGCCTTGAAGATGCCCATTCGAAAAACATCACAAAATAAACACTACCAAAGATTCAACTTTGAAAAATAACTTCAAAATACATAGGACTCCATTAATGGAGTTTCAAGTTCAAGAACACCAAGAAACCATGAAATCTATTACTAAAGAAGACCAACCTTTAATCCAAGCTAAAATGAAATGAGGAATGATGTTGAGCTATCCTTCCTAATGTTCCTTCTCCAAAAGCTCCTTCAAACTGAATTTTGTCTCTAAGGGTAGAGAGTGGGTAAACACTCAACTCATCCTAAATCCTTCCCTAAATAGGCAAAACCTCCAAGACTAACCAAAGGATTCAAGTCCCTAACCATCCATTTCTTCCCACTTGCTTAATCCTCCATGAATGGAGTTAAATGCAACTTGGGAAGAAAAGAGAGGTTAACCAAAGTTACACTCTTCTTCAAATTCGCTCAAGTTTGAAAATGAAACTTTAGAGGTGCAATAAATGAGTTTATAGGCTCATTAATGACTAAAAATAAACCCTAACCTATAGGGTACCTATTTGGGTAACTAAAAATGACCCTGGTTACTTTCTGGGAGCCCAAAAGACCCTCATAAACAACCCCTGAAGTTAACCCACGGATTTCTAAGTCAAGTTGACTATCTAGAACTTCTAACCTTGGGGTAAGCTTGGGTACTACACATAGGTAGCCTTAGTTAACCATATACTTAACCATGGTTCCCTTTACTAGCCATGCCAACATTAAATTGCAACAATTGCCAAAATTGACACAATGAATTAAAACAAATGACATGACTTATTTACATTAACAAATACTAATCTAAATACACACATGCAAACCACATTTACAAATAAACCACTTAAACAACGAGGTCTATTTTCTTTATATAAACAAAACCTTGGTATGCACAAAAATTTACATATG
This sequence comes from Thuja plicata, assembly GCA_018584345.1. Taxonomy (NCBI): domain Eukaryota; kingdom Viridiplantae; phylum Streptophyta; class Pinopsida; order Cupressales; family Cupressaceae; genus Thuja; species Thuja plicata. The sequence continues at coordinate 2,542,842 of MU223972.1, read as the reverse complement.
TTTCAATACTAGGTCCCCGATTTAGATCCATGGTCAACTTTCCTTGCACACTCATTGCACACATCAGTAGGTCCAAAACAACATGATATGAAAACATAATATGACATCAATAATACATTGCATATAAATCATATTTGCATTCGAACTTAAATAATCATGTAATCGATTTCCTAAACCAAATTCTATCATAATTACCTCTACATGATAACTCTCATATATATGACATCATCATAAACTAAAATTAAAACTGAATCAAAACATGTGGTATCTCAAGTGTACCTTGATTACATAATCAGGTACTGAATACATAATATAAGATTCAACATATCCTTAAATACATAAAAGTCTCCAATAGTCAAAGGATGTCTAAGCTTAAAATCACTGAAAGCATAAGTAACAAAATAGTAAAACTATGAATGTTAATGTAGGTCTCACGTCTTGCATCAACATGAATGATCTTCTGATTGTGTGTAGGATGATGCAACCTCCTAGTCAGCTTAGTGACCAATGGACAAGGGTCAGATCCCTATTCTCTTTCTCAGGTAAGTTCAAATGTATCTTTAGGCATTGGCTTGGTGAATATGTTTGCTAATTGTTTCTTGGATTGAATATATTCTAATATCACCTCCTCCTCTTGCACTTGTTCTCTTAAATAATGATACTTGATAGAAATATGCTTTGTCTTAGCATGCATGACTAGATTCTTTGAAATGTTAATTGCACTTGTATTATCACAATAAATAATCACTGGTTCAAGAATCTTCATATTCATACCTTCCAGTAATTGTTTGATCCATGAAATATTTGAGCAGTTTGCAGTAGCAGCCACATATTGTGCTTATGCATTAGATTGTGAGATGCATCATTGCTTCTTGCTAATCCATGTGACGAGTATGTCACCCATTAAGAATGCTCCTCTAGTTGTGCTCTTCCTGTCATCTAGGTTTCCAGCCCTATCAACATCTATATAGACTTGAAGTTCAAATTTTCCTTCTCTTTTATACCATAAGCCATAGTCCTCGGTATTCTTTAGATATCTCAGAATTCTGTTGACAGTAGTCATGTGTGATTCCTTTGGATTAGCAGAGAATCTTGCAACTATTCCAACTGCATGTGTTATATCTGGTCTAGTATGAACAACATACATTAGCTTTCCAAACAGAGATCTATATAAGGTCTGATTTACCTCGGGTGACTTGTCTTCCTTTGTCAGTTTGCATCTGGTTTCCATAGGTGTTCCAACTGGCTTGGAGTCTTCCATCTTGAGTATCTTGAGAACTTCCTTGATGTATTTGGATTGTGTGATGTATATTCCTACATCCTGTTGAAGAATCTGTAGACCAAGAAAGAATTTAATCTCCCCAAACATTGACATCTCAAACTCTTTGCTCATTTCATTAGCAAATGATTTGTATAACATATCATTACCTCCAAATATGATATCATCAACAAATATTTCAGAAATCAAAATGTTATCATCAGTATCTTCTTTTAAATACAGATTACTGTTTTCACTAGTTCTTACAAATCCAATGCTTATGAGATAGGAGTGAAGTCTTTCATACCATGCTCTTTGTGCTTGTTTCAATCCATACAAGGCTTTGTGCATTCTACAAACCATGTTTCTATTGTTAGGATCAACAAACCCTTCTAGTTGTTCAATGTATACCTCTTCCTCTAGTATTCCATTTAGGAATCTAGATTTGACATCCATTTGGTATACCTTGAATCTTTTGTATGTAGCACAAGCAAGTAGAATTCTGACTCCTAGTCTAGCAATGGGTGCAAAGGTCTCTCCATAGTCAATACCTTCTTCTTATGCATATCCCTTGCAAACTAATCTTGTCTTGTTCCTTGTGACTTCTCCATTCTCATTCAGCTTATTTTTGAATATCCATTTGGTATCGATGACATTTTTGTCATCTAGTCTCGGTACTAGTGTCCATGTTTTGTTCTTCTCAATCTATTTTATCTCTTCATTCATAGCACTAACCCATTCTTCATTTTCAAGTGTAGTATTAACAAATTTAGGCTCAAAATCACAAATTAAACATCCAGCATTTAGTGACTTACTTCTTGTTCTCATTCCAGCCTTCTTGTCTCCTATGATCTGATTCTATGGATGGTGTCTTCTCACATACTTGGCAAGTATCAGTTCATCTTTTTATTCATCATTATGATCATCATCTTGACCTTCATTCTAATCTCCATCGCTCGGTACATCATCTTGAGCAATTTCCTAATTTTTGGTGTTTGCAGCCTGATGCTCGGGTGCATTATTCTATTGCTGGGGAGCGATACATTGTTGCTCGGGTAGAGTGTCAGGTTGTTCACTGTAAACAAACCTATTGTAGTCTTCTAGCTTTTTTCTTCTTTCCTCATTATTTTTCTCTACAAATTCATCTATTCTGACATTTGCACTCTCAATTATTTTGTTAGAGGTTTTATTAAGACATTTATAAGCCTTGCTCTTGGTAGAATACCCTAGAAATATTTCTTCTTCACTTTTGGAGTCAAGATTTCTATTTCTATCATCCTTCAGGATATAACATTGACTACCAAAAATTCTGAAGTAACTTACATTGGGTGTGTATCCATACCATAGCTCATAGGATGTCTTATTGGTGTCCTTCTTCAATTGAACTATGTTCAATGTGTAGATAGTAGTACTTACAGCTTCCCTCCATTATGTTTGAGTGATGCTTTTCTCAATAATCTGTGCTCTAGCACAATCAACAATTGATATGTTCCTTCTCTTAGTGATTCCATTATGTTGTGGTGTTCTCGAAGTAGAAACCTGTCTTTAGATTCCATGCTCTTTACAAAAGTTAGTGAATTCATCAGAAATAAATTCCCCTCATTTATCTGATCTTAAGCATTTCAGTTCCTTACCACTTTGCTTTTCTACAATAGCTTTATACCATTTAAACATCTTGAATGCTTCTGATTTTTCTTCTAAGAACATAACTGTCATCATTCTAGAATAATCATCTAAAAAGAGAATGAAGTATCTATCTCCATAGTAACTCTTTATTCTCATGGGTCCACAAAGATTAGTATGGACTAATTCTAGAATAGCATTAGATGTGTAGGTTTTTCTCTTGAAACTAGACTTTTTCATTTTACCTTTTTGACAATTCTTACACATGACATGGTCAGGTTTTGACATTCTCGGTAAGCCTCTTACTTTCCTTTTATTGCTTATCCTAACCATGTTGTCAAAATTCACATGACATAACCTTTTATGCCACAACCAAATGTCTTTGTTTCTAGCCAATAAACAAGTGTTAATATCATCAAGATATAATAGGCTACCTTTTGTCTGTTCACCAGTTCTGATCAACCTTCATGATTCATTGAAGATCTTTGCCTTCTTGTTCTCAAATGCAACTCGGTGACCTGTGTTATTCAGCTGTGAAAAAATCAATAGATTATAATTAATTCCTTTTACCCAGTATGCATTTTCACATCTGATCATATTATTCAACATTATGGTTCCTTTACCTTCAACCAGACAAGGTGAGTCATTACCCATTCTTATTGATCCACCATTATAATACTCAAAAGTTTCAAACTTTTCCTTATCACCAGTCATGTGGTGAGTACATCCACTATCAATAATCCAGACATCATTCTTACTAACCTTATATATGAATGCATTTTCTACATACCTTTCCTCTTCATCTGAATCATCTTTCATAGCAACAAATACCACCTCAATATCTTCATCATATTTGGTATCAATATTGTTAGCTTTGTTCTCAGTCAGGTAACAAGCTTTCTTCCCTTCTTCCTTGTAGTCTCGGTTGTCTCTTCTGTCAGATTGTCGGTTGCTTCAATAATCTCTGTCAAACTTCTTTTCATATGATCTGTCACTGTTTTTGTCTTATTTTCTTTTGTTGGGACATCTAGTAGCAAAGTTTCCAATCTCTTTACAATTAAAGCATATAAGTGGTAATTTACCTTTGTATCTACCTTTACCTCTCTACAATCTTCTAGCCATTAGTGCTTCAATCTCATCAAGATCTTGGTAATCACTATCACTTTCACTATCATTTCTCATAGTGTGTTTATGATTTGACTTACTTATTTTTAAAGAATATTTGAATGCAAACTCTATAGATGGTAAGACATTGTTGTCAAATTTATTCATCTCAAATGAAATAAGTCTACCAATCAGAAAATATAGAGTGACATTATTGTTTTCTAGTGCTCTCATTTCTTGTATAGAAGATACTCTAATAGCATAAACAAGCAATAAGGTTCTGAGAATTTTACTTACCATTGTTTCTTCTTCAAGTACACCTCCAACTCCTCAGATAGCATTTACTACCTATTTGATTTTGCAGCTATACTGAGTGATGTTTTCTCCTTCTTTCATTCTTAGGCCATCAAACCTACCCCTTAGACTTTCCGCCTTAGCTCTTAGCACATTTGCATCTCCTCCATGTACTTGATGACATGAAACTGATTGAATGTTTGATAATGTTAAGTTGAAGATGATGCAAGACATTAAAATAGTTAATGGTTTGTATTGTCATTGATTTCAACTTGATATCATCTGTACGGTAATGTACATAATGCCAAAGACTTCAGAGAATCAATGGAACAAAGATTATGCTTTCAGCAATGCATAAAATTCAAGTATTCACTAAGTGACAGACAACACCGATGGAGCGCACACCATCGGTAAAGGCAAAGAAAAAAGTCACAGTGATGCCCGACAAGTAGATGACATTGTTGCCCGACGAACCAAAATCCTAGGATACCCGATGGATGGAGATCTCGAAGCTAACTAGAGTTGCACCGATGAAACTGGCAGTTGTCACCGATGACTAACTGCAGAGCTGACCGACAAAATAGAGAGTTTAGAAAATGACAAAATATCTAGCTGGCAAAGCTTAAGGATAGACTTAACTCGTTGTCTTATTTGTTTTATTCACCCAGAGTTAAGTAATTGATTTAAAAAAGATTTGTACAGTTGGCAAGAAGATAACTACGAGATAAATCAGGAGTTAAAGCCGTAAATCAGATTGGATGGATTATTTTTTACGCCAAGAATCAAGAATCAAGAATTAAGGAACATCATGTCTATATAAGAGACAAGCATAATTCATTTCCACAATCACAAGCAATCAAAGACACAGAAGGGGAGTGAATAGAAAGAGGATGCTGAAAGAGAAACTGGTGAAGGATAACTTCATACAGTCCTGATCAATCAAGCTAAAGGAGAGCTAAAGAATTCTGCAGACACCGATGAATAGTGAAGCACAGCATCACAAAGCAAAAAGTGTGGAGCACAAAGAATTTAATTGATACATTGATCAGAGAGGTCTTGTACTTAAATAGATCTAAAAAATGATAATTTAAGTTGTATTAGAAACAGGTCATAATGTTTCATTTTAACCATTGAAGCATCAAGTATCTTAACAGAGCAAGACTTAACCGTCTTCTATAAGTGAGGTATATCCTAACAGATTGCCAAAAAGGTTGATTCATTAAAATAGCATTGAATTTTCATAAAGCCTATTGATAGCCTAAGAAGAAGGTTGATTCAAGGATGGTAGAAATATTTGCCTAAAGCCTATTGACAGTCTAAGAAGGAGGCTGATTCAAGGATGGTAGCAAAACAGATGTCAGATACTAAGTGACAACCTATATGTATAAAATCCTCTAACAAGGTCGCACTTAACAGTGTGTTTGTAACCTTTAACAGGGTTGCCTCCTAACAGGGCTCACTTCAGAAGAGTGAAAATTTGGGGTACCGGTCCCAGTGGTTTTTCCCTTAACAGGGTTTCCACATTAAAATCCATGTATTATGTGTGTATAGTTTATTACTTTATTGTTTTACATTTCACATATGCATCTCTAGATTGATTGGTATACTCTGCATATTTACTGAGTATCGGTAAATAGTTTTACTGCTTATCAGTTATCAAGGAGAATAAGGACAGACAAGGTAAACCGACGGACAGTTAATTATTATAAGTATTTCATGGCATGCATCTTGTAAGGACTTAATAATCTGAGGTCTATTGATTGGTGGTTAAAGATTAAAGGAGAAATTTTTTAGGCCACTGATTCACCCCTCCCCCCTCTTAGTTATTACTAACAATTGGTATCAGAGTTTGTGTGCTTAGAAGGAAGGTTTCAAGACCTAAGTAAAGATCACAAGATGAATAGACAAGATGTGCCCAAGTTGAACAAAGACAACTTTGCTTCACGGAAAAGCAGGATAAGACTCCACTTATCAGGTAGTGGTAATGATGTTACTCAATACTTAGATACTGAATATGTGTTTCCTACAGGACCATTGATAGTAGATCAAATGAGAGCAAAGCATGAGCATAACTGCATGGTTATAGAGCTTTCTTCCTCACTCTCTGATCCTAAATTTGAAGATGTCAAAGATTGCACAATTGCAAAGAAAATGTGGGACAAACTAAATCTTGTACATGGAGGTGATACAAACATTCTGAGAGCCAAGGCAAAAAGCCTTAGAGGAAAGTTTGATGATCTCAGAATGAAAGAAGGTGAAAACATCACATAGTATAGCACAAGAATAAAAGAAGTAGTCAATGCCATACGAGGTGTTGGAGGTACACTTGAAGAGGAGACAGTGGTAAGTAAAATATTAAGAACCTTATTGCCTATATATGCTATTAGAGTTTATGTTATTCAAGAAATGAGAGTAGTAGCAAACAATACAGTTACTCTAGATAGCTTAATTGGTAGACTAATTTTATTTGAGATGAATAACTTTGACAATAGTTTCTTACCAAGTTTAGAGTCTGCATTTAAATCTTCTATGAAAATAAGCAAATCAAATCATAGATGCTCATCTAGAAGGGACGGTGAAAGTGAAAGTGAAGAAGAAGATCTAGATGAAATAGAAGCACTTATGGCCAGAAGAATATAGAGAGGCAAAGGTAAATACAAAGGCAAGTTACCACTTGTATGCTTTAATTGTAAAGAGATTGGACACTTTGCTACAAGATGTCCTAACAGAAGAAAAGATGATAGAAGTGATGACGGATCTTTTAAGAAGAAATCTAACAGAGGTGATAACAAAGATTACAGTTGTTACCGACAATCAGAAAGAAAGGATACCCGAGACTACAAGGACAAAGGAAAGAAGGCTAGCTACCTAGCTACTTGCAAAGATGAAGATACTGACACTGAACTTGATGATGAAATTGAGATAGTATTTGTAGCTATGAAGGATGATTCAGATGAAAATGAAAGGTATGAAGAAAGTGCACTCATATATAAGGTTAGTAGGAATGATATCTGGATTATAGATAGTGTCTGCACTCACCATATGACCGGTGACAAAGAAAAGTTTAACACTTTTGAATATTATAATGGTGGTACAGTAAGAATGGGAAATGATACACCTTGTCTAGTTGAAGGTAAAGGAACAATAATGTTGAAT
>MU223972.1:2503598-2521673 GCA_018584345.1 Thuja plicata | reverse complement strand
GGAATAGGAGAAGTCTCAAAAGAAGAGAACAAATCCTGAGAAGATGCCATATGGTGAGAAGCACCAGAATCTAGTATCCAAGGGACCTATGAAGGGGATGCAACAGATGCCCGTAATGCATGACCCTATCCAAAATCTTATCCAGATGTCGAAGAAGAGGCAGAAGACTGAAAAGCAGACCCCTATGAGGTGGAAGAGGATGGAGAGGAAATATTTCTCTTCTGAAGGAGAGCTTGCAAATCTACAATCTATTTCTCATAGCCATCAAATCTCTTTTGAAAACACTGTGACTCATCATGGGTCCCCTTCTGACAATAGGAACATGTAGGGTATTGAGTCTTCTATTTCTCCTTCTTAGAAAAAGATGGTGGGCCAGTAGAGTGCTGGGAAGAGGAATCAGATATCGGCTTTAGCTTTGGCTTCTGTGTATCCTGAGATGACCTGGCAAGCAATGCCTGTGACTGTGAACCTGTAAGAGAATCCATCTGACTGAGCTTGCACTGCTCACGAGTTAACCTGTCATGGAAGGTCTCAAAAGAGGGCATAACATGTCGTGCACCCAGTGCATCCATAGTGGAGTAGAAGGTAGAAGTGAAGATCTGATAAGGACCACGAATCTTGGAGAGTATCAGGAAGATACACTCATCATCTGACTTTGTCTTTCCAGCAACCTGTAAAATAGATCGAAGGGACTTGAACTTCATCAGGAAGTCCTCAATGCTGGTGAAGGAGTCAGGTGCCAAGGACGTGAACTCTGCATCTATCTGGAGAATTCTGAACTGATCCATGGTGCCAAACAAGGTGGAGAACTTGTCCCACATATCCCTGGGTGTAGTCAGACCATCCAGGTGGAAAAACAACCCATCTAAAATGTTCATGGCAATGAGGCCCATTGCCTCATCCATCCTATTTCTATGCATAAGCGCCTCATAAGGCCTCTGAAGAATAGGTTGAGCCGCATCTATGCAGGACCATAACCCTTGTGACATGAGGAGTCTGGTCATGTGTGGCTTCCATGTGTGTTATGAGGTGTCAGTCGGGCCACAGAGGGGTCCAACATTGGAAGAAGAATAAGACGAAAGTAGAAGGGTCTTTCTGAAGGAAATTGCAGAAAGTAAAATGCACCCCCCCACAATGTATAATCCTATCCCTTGAGCACCACAAATAATTAACTACTGAAAGCACAGAAAAAATGAGAGAAAAACCTAAACACCGGATGCAGAGTGGAAGGAAAATAAAGCCTCAACTTCAACATTGAAAATAGGAACTCAAATAGTCGAATCAATGAATAAGACCAGCATCATTACGTTTGTCTTAGAAACACCTTTCTGACGATATTTCATTTTCTGAAAAACGACGCCGTATGCCCAAGATATGGGCAAAAAACCACAGGTACCTCCAAAAAACTAGTCACTGAAAAAAACCAGTCATGTGCATAAAATTGACGGCCAAACGCCCGTCGCAGGGCTTTGTGACGCGGCGATGGCCCTTGGACGGCACCACCGGTGGAGGCGACGAGCAGGCAGGGAGGTGGCGGCGGTTGGGCTGAGCGCGGGTGGCGGCCGAGCGGCCGGTGGGCGACGACGGACCCGGGTGGCGGGCTGGTGGCCGCTGGGCGGCACGCTGGCCAGAAGCGGCGCGCGGGCGGTGCGCTGGTGGTGTGTGCTGGAAGCGCCCAAAAAAGCATGAAAAGGCATGTTTTTTGAATTTTTTTCAAGATTTTTTCTCGATTTTCGAGCCCATATGGCCCTAGAAGGCTAGAAATTTTTGCCTGTGGTCACAGAGGCCAAAATAGTCAAACTTTATATGTTTTTTGACTCTTCCGGGCCTTCTGGACGTAATGGCAGAGTCCATTTTTGCTCAAATGACTCCAGAAAATGGCGTCTCCTTCAAAGTGACCGAAAAACCCCAGACAAGTTGTGGCTGTCCTCTTCAAATCGTGGCTTCAAAAAACTTCGATCAGGCAGCGACAGGGTGGCTCTGATACCATGTAGGATTTGAGAAACATGCAAATCCACAGAACCTGAATACACCTGCATGCAAATAACCTAATACAAAGTAGAAGCGCAAGAATGAAAAAGCAGAACTCAGAGATGCTCAAAAGAAGAGTCACAATATTATTCTCTAAGTTATGGAAAAACATTACAAAGTTCAGCCTATAAATGTGAACAAACCCTAATAACAGAAAAGCTAGGTTGCGCAATATAATTAATATAAAGTATTAATTATATGCACCTAAGAGATAGCTTAAGCGAAAAAGAGTAAGTAAAACTAACTAATTACTCTAACAAGATCCACATTTCTCGGAATAAAATTATCTCTCGGTAGACTAGTGCTCGGTTTGCTCTGTAGTATTTCCTCGGTGATGTTTCTATAGACATTCTTCTTTTTGGTTTTCCCTATCGAATGACTTTCGTTGTTCACTCTTAACTTGTATATCGGGTTTCTTTGTGAACTATGTCTTTCAGTTTACATTGTTAACTGCTCTGTCGAGTTACTCTTTAGGTTGTGTCGGGCTCACTATATCTTGTCTTTCGGTGATCATGTTACCGACGGTTCCAAAACTGTTTCCTTTGTATAATAATGGCAAAATATGATCATCGTGAAATATTCATAAATGGAAAAGCGGTGACCTATTCATACAAAATTCCATTAGAAGCCCTCAGTTTGGCGAAGCAAATCTCAACGGGAACTCTTAAAATCTCATGGCGGCTGGAAATTGAGCAGAGTGGCAAAAAAGGAGAACCAAATCAAAGTGAAACAATGAATGAAGACTTTAGGGTTTTTGCCCTATTTGACCTGTAGCATAGAAAGGATTTTGCTTTTGTTTAGCTTAGTCTTTTGCTTTAGGCCTAGATAGGTATCGAGTTCATGGCTAAGGTTTTTTGGCTTAGACAATATAATAAACATTCATTAAATTTAGACTTATAAATTAATGAATGTTGTTCATTGATTTATAAGTTTAAATTTAATATATGTATTTTTATTTTGTTTAGATCAAAGGTTTTATCAAAAAATCATATTTAATTTAAAAACAATGTTAATTAAAATAACAAAATATATGTAATTTAATGAATATTATTTATTAGGATATTCATTAAGTTATATATTTTGTTATTGTAATTTATATTATTTCTCAATTAAAACAAAAAAATTTGTTATGATTTATTTTTCTTCAAAACCTTATTTACTTAACATTTATTATAATATTTTAATATATTTAATTCTAAATACATAGTTTAAACTATTTATTTTAAAACTAAGTATAGTAAAATATGATTTCTAATGATAAGTAAATAAGTTGGGAGCTTTTTAATTAATTAATTTATTTTTTATTGATTATATCCTAATATATCTGATTTTAAAACAAATAGCTTAACTATTTATTTTTAAATAAGATATACTAAAATACAATCAATTAAAAATAGATAAATAAATTATCTTGGGAGTTTTCTTTCGTTTATTCGTTAAGTATTAATTAAGGCTAATGGAATGCTCACCCACATGTGGAAATTCTCTCCAAAATGGTCACCTGTCACTCTTAAATTCCTCTTACAAGTTTTCTCCCACTTGGAAATCTTGAGCCACTCAACATTTAATGCCAAGTTTGACTCAAAATTAGCCATCCCTTTCAAGCCTATGTGTCCCTTGTGTGGCTCTTATGTGGATACCACATAGATGACACCTCATCCAAGCCCTCTTCTTCTCTCCAAAAATCTATAAATAGAGGCCTTCTCTTCAATGATCATCTCTAATTGTGCATTGTTATTATGCTAGAATTGCTTTAGAATTTCATTGCTAGTTTCATGTTTCTTTCTTAAATCACTTAGAAATCACATGCTAGGTTTCTTTTGGCTAAAATGAATCATAGTTGTTATCTTGCATCTTTCATGTTCAATTGCATAGTTTAAGATCATCCTTTTGAAGAATTTGAGACTATTTCCTCATACTAGTTCTTAAGTTTCTTCATTGTTCCAAATTTGCATTGCATTGGGGATTCACTTGAATTTGTGTGTTTGAGAGAGCACATCCACAATCATCCAAAAAGAGCAAATCAAACAATCCTCTTGGGTGCAACTTGTTTTGGCTCTATCCAATGATATGAGGATACTTTACTTTGTTTTGCTTGCTTTTATCTCACTTGAATTTATATGCTAACCCTCTAATGGTTTTTCTTGTTTGTGAGTGATTGCAAGTTGACATTTTCCTCATACTACATTCTGGTACGCCCGATGGGACCCACATCCTTAAAATCCTTCTAGTTTCTTGTCTTTCTTCTCTTAAATTTGCCAAACTCACAAATTAGCATCTCTGATTCATGCAGAGGTGTCTGCGCAAACGTTGGTTCTTCCTAAACCATTGTTCGGCATCTGCGTTAACCGGCATCTGCACTTTGCAAATCAGCGTCTCCAATTTGACCTATTTTGCTTGAAATTTCATAAACCCACCTTTTAATTTGTCAACTTTATTGTGTTTCTTACTGCCTTCTAATGTTTTAACATTCTATTTTTTAGCAGAAATCCATTTTACAGGCAGTTATAATGGCAAAATTTTATTAAGGAAACAAATATTTAAAGAACATCAGTTTCTAAGGGTTAAAAAGTTTCAGCATAGGTTTTTTTGGTCAATATTGGAGCTAAAACAAAAGAACACTAATTATTTTTTATGTCTTTGTTGTCTTTTTTGGGATTGTAGGTACAACAGCATCTGCGAAAATGTTGATTCAGGTTTCAGCATCTGCGCAAATGCCAGTTTAGATAAGCATCGATCAGCGTCTACATTTCATGAATCGACGTCTCCGATTGGTATAGCAGATTTCTGGATTTCTATATTTTTCTGGCTAATTTTCTTGCATCCTGTCATCTTTAAGGAAAAACACAGAACCAGTGTCTGTGCCCTACATCAGCGTTTACGCTCTGTTAAACCTTTTTATCATTTGCTAACAACTGTTTAAGTGGTTTTTTTGTTTTCAACGCTTGTCAAAGGCTAAAATTGAAACTATTAACCAGTCGTCTTACAGCACCGCTTGCCAAAGAAATCAATTCAAAACTACTCACGTTTGTCTTGCAAGTTGCCTTACTTCAAAATTGACCAAACGATCGTGTTTGCTTTAATTTTTCTTAGGCACCTAGCATAATTAGGTAGATCTTTTTGTCTAATTCGAAGTGAGTCTTAGGGGATTATTCTCTCTTCCCTTTTGGGAAGATAAAAAAACTAGACACACTTGCTTTGTGTTAAACAATTAAATCTTTGGAAAATAACAAACTTGTCTTGCATATTTATGGAGAAAATGATATTGGATAGGAGAGTATGCTCTTTTCCCCTTGTAGGAGAATCATAAATCCAGACTCCTTTTTTTCGCCAATCCAATTTTCTTTAAATCCTTTAGATGGACCTGCCGGTTGAGGGAAAAATCTCTAAGGAACGACCCACGTGAGAACGAGGTGTAATCCACAACACTCTAACTTATGTTAATCAAATTTACTCCTTGGGGTTAAAGCCTCAGGAGTCAATTGGCATTTGAGCTTATACTCGGCTCTCGTCTAACTTAAGTGCGGCCTCACGGTCTCAATCATGTTTACGTGACCACTTTTTTCAAGATGCTCTATGGGGATATACACCTGAATTGTGCTTGCACAGACATAGAGGATACAATCGAATGGAGAACCTTACTAAACACTCTAGACTTAGAAGCTACCCGGAACACCCCCTGAAAGGTGATAATGCTTGTGCAAGGAAGATAGTTACTTCCCCAAGATCACTCGTACATTCATGCTACACTGAGCGTTTGGAACTAGATAATATGATGTCATGACTAGAGCCATTGTGTGCTTGGTGACGGTCATATTCTGATTAGCTCTTGTGTGTGTTCCTAAGCTTACGAGCAAGTATTTTCATGCTATACCAATTCCTTCGGTAGACTTGTGCTTGAAGTGTTTGAAGAACATTGACAAATCCAAAATGCAAACTGAACATTCAACAAAAAAAAAATTTCACTTTCTTGTATCCTTCAAAGTTGCTTTGTCCCTTGTCAGATTGTTTTCAAACCCATGCATGTTATTTTCTTATTTTATTGTGTTGAAATTGGTTCTTGCCATGGAACAAAATCTATTAAAAATCAAAAAGAAATCACGCTTTTGCTAGACCATCAAAACAAAATCCTTTTCAGACTACCATCAGATTCAAAATTTGCCAACATCTTCAAGCTTTGACCTTTTATGAGATATGTCCTAAGAACTCCAATTGCTCATCCAAAATCAAAACCTTTCACTATAGGACATGACCCATTTCAAGAAGCACAAGAAGGTGAAAAATTCGTTACCCCCCGTACAAAGAGAACAAAAGAATACAACCTGAGAGGCTAACAAGTACCAACATATAGTTAATTCCATCAAGCAAGAAACCTATAAATGAGAACAATTCGACAAAGTGATATACAACAACAAGGTTGCTCACTTTATGGGCAAATATCGTCTAAACATTATTTTTTTCGGCTTTGAGCAATATGACTAGCTGGTTTACCACAACAAACAAACATTCCTCCTCTTCTTAAGCTCACTTAGCTTGCATCTTAGGACCTCCCTTAGGTTGTCATCTTTAGAAGCACCTCACACACTCATCTTAGCATAATCCAGCATTATCCAATCCAATCCTAGTCAACCTAGAATCATCCTAATCATCATCCAAGGCATCCTTGCTCACATCCCTCACTTGGTATTGTATCCCTTTTTGAGTTTCTTAGACCCTACATCTTAGTCAAACCTCCATCCTTAAGTGTCCTTAACTAAGCATTGTTTTGGATAATCCCATTTGCCTTTGCAACCTCATCACCTTGATCAAAAGGTTGGTTCGCATTGACAGAGAATATCATCCGTCGAAGACCACAAGTCTGTCTTAGGTAGACAATCACATCCATTTGATCTTACACTAGGGAAAGCAACCCTTAATCCTTGCATACAGTGAGTCATCCTTAATCTGTAGGAGCATATTCATCATCCTAGAAGCATCCTAATCCTAGCACCATCATCCTTAGTTTCCTAGGCACATTCTTGCATTACATATTGCATCTCATATCCCCTTAAGGTAGTCATTTCATGTCACCTATCACACGAGCCACTAAGAAGAGGAAGAACATGGACCCTTATCTAATCCTGCGATTAACAACACTAATGCCATGGTTACCTATGCGCCTCAGCCCAACGAACAAATTGAGCACATCTGGGTAGATACTAATGAGACTCCTACCATGAGTGTCATAGAAACATTTATCAATCATCCAGGACATGTCCACATGGTAAATTCCATGAGTGGACGTAGCAACAATCAGGTACTCTTGAACATTCAGCAACAAGGACTTCAACTCTCGCCTTAGATTATACCCACACTTGTCACACGACCTATGACACTTCTAGGGGAACATCCTCATCCCACTAGAAATGAAGTTTTTGATCCACTTCAGCGATCCCTATAGGTGGGAACTCTTATCGCACAATTAGTCCAACATTCCATCCCACCCTCCATCATGCACATGACATCTCCATCTACCTCAGGGGTCCCGCCTTTGGATCCAACATCAGCAACACAAGCAATGCCCCCTATCACTATGCAAGCACCTCCTTAGTTCATAGTCGCTCCTATTTTACAAACATTCCAAACATTCATAGCACAATTTCCACCACCACCAGTCAGCACTTAGCAAACCACCATTCCATCCGTCCCTACTCATCCCATTGAACATACAACAACTAGTTCGCAGCATCAAAGCACCCAAGTCTCCATACCTATTCCACCTTTTTCTTCCACCACATACCCACAAAACAAACACATTTCATCACAGGCATGCCACCCACCAATGCTTACAACCAACCCTTATTTCGGCAAGGGTCCACCTTCCCCGTTCCACAAGAAACACATTTCATCATAGGCATGCCACCCACCAACGCTTACAACCAACCCTTATTTCTGTGATCACAAAGCGCACCAGCAGTTTTGCCTCAACCACAAATCAACCCAAATCCTCCCATGCAACAGTAATCTACAAATCCCTTCACCATACCCCACATTCCCATCCAATAGCAACAACCAATCCAACAGCAACTAGTCCAGCAACAACCAATCCAATAGCAACCAATCCAGTAGCAGCAACCAATCCAGTAGCAGTAACCCATCCAGCAACCATCCCAACACCAACAACCGTAGCAATAAACTGCCAACCCATTCACATCCAAGCACAAATCAACCCCTTCGCAGCTGCACAACCCACCATCCAAACTACACAGCAGTCGCAACCACAAACGCAGGGGGAAAATCCCTTCATGGCACAATCACTGCAACAGTTTGCTAATCCTTTTATCCAACCCACGCAACAACAGCAAACTCATTCTGCCAACTACCAAGCCATGTCATCTTCTGCTGCATCACAAACCATTCCACCTCTACAACAATTCAGTGTTCCCAGTAACACCAATTACCTTTCTACAGCCTCTGGGGGCATTCTGCCACAGAACTCTTATCCTCCACCCCATGCAGGTGCACAACAGGCTCAGCCCACTTAACCAACACCTCAACAAATACAAGCATACTTCCAGCAGTTGCAACAACCTTTTCAAGCACTGCCACCTCCTCCACTGCAATATTCCCCTCAGCCGCAACTTCCACCACAACAGCCTATATACGCTGACCAACAACCATCATATCAAACACCACAGTATCACCCTCAGAATGCCCCATATTCGCCATTCGATCCATATCAGATCCAAGGAACCAATGCCATCACGGTTAATAATCCTCCTACACAAATCAATCATGAATGGGAGGAAATGAAGAATGCTCTCAAAGAGCTAAAAGCAGGGACCGAAGCTAAAACATTCAAGTTTGAAGAAGTGTGTCCTTACCCATTTGATCAATTTATCACTACAATACCCTTCCCCAAACACTTTGAGACACCCAAATTTGATAAATATCGGGGGAAAGGAGATCCTGTAAGCCACGTAAAAGAATTCTACATGGCATGTCAAGAAGTGGCCTATAGCGATAATTTCCTCATGAGACTATTTCCCAAGAGCTTAGGAGGGACTGCTCTCGAGTAGTTCTGTAAAATCCCATATGGCACAGTCTCTACTTTCACTGAATTATCCAAAACGTTTGTGACACAATACGTGCATAATGTTGAAAATGAACTCTCACTCCTTGACTTATGCAATTCCAAACAAAAGGGAGGAGAGAGCCTGGCCGATTACCCATAGCGCTGGCAAGGGCTTACTACAAGGTTGTCCTATCAACCTCCTGAGCAACATCTTATCAAAATCCTCATTAACAACCTCCATCCTAAGCTTGCCTATCACATGTGCATGAATTGTATACAAACTTATCAAGACATCAGAATCAAAGGCATGGATCTCGAGCGAGGTCTCATAGAAGATGGTGGCATCAAGCACTACAAAGAATCTCATCCTGACAAATATAACAATGATTGATCATGGTACTAGAACAAGAACAAGAATGTAGTAACTGATGGAACTGCTGACACCAAACACGTTCAGGTCATGGTGGTCGATCCTAATGCACCTACCCAAACTTATCAGCAAGCACCAACAATGTACCCTTAATCTCCTCCCATGTATCAATAGCCTACTCCCACATATCCCCAACCAACTCACCAACAAAACATGTGCCCTCAAGGCGTGACTATTTATCCCCCTCCAGGGACATCATATCAACCCAACTACCAAGGTCCTATGAACTAGATAAATGCTATATCAGTCCCACATGGACAACAAAGGCCTCATGCTTCGAATGTGCTACAACACATGTTTACCCCTTTGGGTGAACCCATAGATGTCATCTTCCGCAGAATGGTCCAAGCTAACCAAGTTGTGTATCCAAAAATGTAGCCATTTGATGACTCAACACCTAAGTCTTCTTGGTATAAAGACAACGAGTACTGTGAGTATCACTGTGTTAAGGGAAACACCACCCTCAAATGCATGAAGCTAAAACACTACATCCAGGATCTCATTGACCGCAAAGAGATCAAAGTGGACTCTCCTGCCCAACCATCACCAAACGCGGGCCTTAAAATCTATCAAAATACATTCCCTGAACACACCATGGGTAAAGGCCCAAGCAATCCCACCCAATCCTTCGACTAGGGGAAAGGTAAGAAATGAGAAAACATCGACAAAAAATATTATACCAATGCATATATCAACTATGATAATCTCATCGGTTGCATATCCCAAGTCCAGACCTTAATCAATGTCATCCATGTCAAGGGTGTCGATAACCAATGCACAGTCACCACTTGTTGAGGACAAATAACAGTTGCAGGTACGAGTACCCTTCCATCTACTAGTACCCAGTACAAAATTTTGGAACACCTAGGGAATACTCCTACACAAATTTCCATCCTGGATCTCCTCCGCACTTCACCCACCTATCAAGAGATCCTTAATAAAGCCTTACAAGAATCCTGTGTTCCCAGTGATATCAACCTCACTGAATTCCATAATCTTGTCAGACACTTGTCTACATCTTCTGGGGTCTCCTTTAAACCAATAGATGTACCCTTAGAAGATCCTGATCATAATCTCCCACTCCGTATCGCTGTCATGGTTAAATATTTTGCCATCAAATGGGTCATGATAGATAATTGTTCGGCCCTAAATCTGTGTACTCTAAAATTCATAAAATAGTTGGGTTGCACTGAAGCTGATATAACAAATGATGTCATTACCATCAAAGCCTATCAAAATCTGGAGCGTAATTATGAAGGCACCATTTATTTTCCCATCCAAGTGGGCCCAGTTATCCAGAATATAGTATGTCATGTTGTTGATCTTGACCTTCCCTTCAATATCCTTCTTGGACGCCCATCGATTCATTCTATGCAAGTTGTCCCCTCCACCTACCATCAGTGCATCAAATTTCCATATAACGACACTGAGATCACCATCCGCACAGATCCCAAGCCCTTTGCATACTGCAATGCATTGGAAACCTCATTTCCACATTCCAATCATTGTCTCAGGATCGACATTGGCACCTCAGTTGCTAGTTCATCTTCAACCCACTCAGACTCGAAAACAATCCTCTCTTCCACCCTATCCATGGTCAAGATCAACAACAAAGGTTGTGGTGAGTATAGTGTATCTAATGCCTTTGCAGTTGGAGCATTGCCAGTTGACCCGCACACTCAAGGCCACCAACCTAATCCAAGCAAGACAGAACCAAAGACAACCAAGCTGCTACAGTTCGATCCTACCACTTTTTATCTCAAATGGTACTTTGAGTGGCCAAGAAATGACACCAAACATCAACTAATGGCTTTATAAGGATCCGCCACCCAAGGACGCAAGTTGCCTCAATTAATTCAAAGGTAAGTACCCTACAACTCACAGGTTGGTGATAGAAAAATGGAACTACCAAGGAGGTGGCCTTGGTTATGAAGAGTAAGGAATGAAAGACACTATTATACCTACCCGACAAGAAAATCACCTAGGCCTTGGCATGGGCTCTGACACAAATGGGGGCACTAACGAGACCATCTATGCCTCTTATCCTTCCCTGGGAAAAATCGTTGACATCAAAGATGTATTGGAAGAGAAATTTGTGAGAGCCTATGATGATGTCTTTGATGATGAAACCTTCCTGGGCAATTTTTTCCTACACCAGCTTTCCATTCTCTTCATTGACCTTCCCCTCTGCCATCCTGAACTCATCGACTGGGACCAACCAAGTGTCATGCACATTGATGAGCTCCAAAGTGAGGATGCACTCCTAAGCTTTATGGGAGAAATTGAACAAAGCAATGACTGGGGGTGAGACTCAGCATATGTCTATAAACTTGACCCAAAGGCATACTTTGGGGAAGAGGAGAACTTCAGCCGCAAAAATAAAGAAGAAAACAAAAATAAAAAAGAGAAAAATTGATCCCCTTGTGAAAACCCCTCTGGGGCGCTATCTGATCATAAAATAGTAAAATCAAAGGGCGTATCCCCTGGTGAAAACCTCTCTAAGATGCCAAAGGATGAAGATTCTCCTCTTCCTTTAATCTGTGATTACAGGCCTGAGCAGTCATCGATCCTCATCAAAGAAACAAAACCTATCAACCTGGGCACAGAAGAAAATCCCTCCATCACCTACATAGCAGCATTTATGTCTGAAGCAGAAGAAATAGATCTTGTCATTCTCTTGAAGGAGTCCATAAATAATTTTGCTTGGTCTTACTCCCACATGTCAGGATTAGACCCTAACTTAGTGGTTCACTTTCTAGCAGTGGACCCAAACATCAAACATGTCAAGCAAAAGCTCAGAAAGATGCACCCTAAAGTGACACTACTTGTCAAAGCAGAGCTAGAGAAGTTAATCCAAGCAAAGATCATCCATGCCATTGATTACTCTGACTGGATTTCTAACATGGTGGTAGTGTCTAAACCTGACAAATCAATTAGGATATGTACAAAATTCTGAGATCTCAACAAGGCATGGCCCAAGGATGATTTCTCGTTGCCAAACATAGACATGATCGTGGACCTTACAACAGGACATGAGATGTTGTCACTCATCGACGACTTTTCCGAATATAATCAGATCCATATTGCAGAAGAAGATCAGCACAAGACAGCATTCACAACCCCATGGGGCACCTTCTACTATAATATGATGCCATTTGGCTTAAAGAATGTTGGGGAAACCTATCAAAGGGCCATGACTGTCATTTTTCATGACATGATTCACAAGATCCTTGAAGACTATGTGGACGACACCTTGGCAAAATTAGTTAAAAGGGAAGATCACCTAGATGTTCTGGAATGCATTTTTGACAGGATTGGTCACTACTACCTCATGCTCAACCCTAAGAAGTGTGTCTTCGAGGTCACATCAGGCAAACTCCTTGGGTTCATTGTATCCAGACAAGGCATTGAAATAGATCCAAAGAAAGTACAAGCTATCATAGAGATGCCTCCACCAAAAACACTCTGACAACTGCGCAGCCTCTAAGGAAAGCTACAATATGTGCGTCATTTTATCTCTCAACTAGCAGACAAGCGCCAACCATTCATTCATCTCCTACAAAAAGATAACACATTCAAATGGGATCCTTAGTGTCAGAAGAGTTTTGAAAAAATCAAATAATATTTGGCTAATCCACCCATCTTGGTACCACCTGTACCTGGTCGGCCACTCATCCTATATATTTTTGCCACTACAATAGAACTGGGGGCACTCCTTGCTCAGTTAGACAATGAAGGTAAAGAAAGAGCCATTTATTACATTAGTCGGACCTTAGTGGGTTATGAGCTCAATTATTCTCCTATGGAAAAAGCATGTCTGGCAGTGGTCTTCGCCACTCAAAAACCATCACTATATGCTTAGTCATACAACCAAGCTCATTTCAAAAGTGGACCCTCTCAAGTACCTACCATCCAAGACTACTCTCACAAGACGAATGGAAAAATGGGTTATGCTACTAAGCGAGTTTGATATTCACTATGTAGACAGAAAAGACATTAAAGGGAAGGTCATCGCAGATCAGCTAGTAGAAGCCCCATTGGTGGACGCATATCCTTTGATCGCAGAATTTCTAGATGAACATTTATGCATGATAGAAGAGCAACCTACTTGGAAACTCTACTTTGATGGGTCCTACACAACTCATGGTGCAAGGGTAGGAATACTGTTTGTCACACCTCAAGGTAACTACATCCCTATGTCATTCAAATTGAGATTTCCCTACACGAACAACATTGCAAAATATGAGGCACTAATCGTAGGAATTTGCATGGCTATAGAATGGAACATCACAGATTTACACGTCTTTGGTGATTCCCAACTCATCATCAAGCAGGTCCTAAATGAGTATCAAACCAAGGATGACAAATTAATGCCATATAAGCAGATAGTTGACAAGATGAAATAGCATTTCCTCCACTTATAGATAACACAAGTACCACGCTTGTAGAACAAGGTTGTTGATGCAATAGCCACAATTGTCTCCCTCTTAGAGATTCCTCATGATTCTACACAATATGAATTCTTAGTTGAGAAACTTCATGCTCCCGCTTATGAGAACAATGAATTGAATCATGTATGTGTCTTGGTTGGTCCCCAATCCCCGTGGTATCATGATATCTAGGCTTACCTACAAAATGGTATCATATCCCCTCATCTCAATGCAACCCAACGCCAAAAATTTATCTGTAGAGCCTCCTGTTACACTCTTGTAGCCAACACCCTTTATTGTTGAGGCTATCACAACATGCTCTCTAGGTTTCTAGATGAAAATAAATCCACCCAGACTTTACAAGAGGTACATGCTAGAATCTGTGGTGCCTACACAAGTGGCATAGTCCTAGCCAAGCAACTTTTACGTACAGGGTACTATTGGCCTACAATGGAACATGATGCTTGTGAGTTTGTCAAAAATTTCTTACCTTGTCAACAGCATGCCAATTTGATCCATGCTCCTGCACAGGACCTCAGACCTATTGCACCTCCATGGCCTTTCTCTTGTTGGGGTTTTGACCTCATTGGTAAGATTACTCCCCTCTCCTCTAAAGGCCACAAATACATAATAACAACAATGAAGTACTTTACAAAGTGGGTAGAATAAATTCCACTCACCCTCACTATAGGTGTCCAAATATCCAAATTAATCCTCTACCGCATCATTTTCTACTTTGGCATACCCTCCACTATCTAAATGGATCATGGAATGCCATTTGAAAATCAACATGTTAGTGATCTATGTGCTCGCCTCCATATCCATCATCATTTCTCAAGTCCATATTTCCCTCAAGGTAACGGCCAAGCTGAGGAAACTAATAAAACCCTCCTCAAAATCCTCAAGAAATTTGTCAATGATACTGGTCATGACTGGCATCTCTAGATCAATCCTGCCCTTTGGGCATATCGCACTTCCTACCATACTCCTACTGGCACTACTCTGTATTCTCTAGTCTACGGTGCCGAAGCTATCTTACCAATTGAAGTCGAACTACCATCCCTACGAGTATCATTGAGAGGCCTAGTTGATGATGAATATTACCAAGTAGCACGACTCACACAGCTTGATCTGCTAGATGAAAAGCACCAATGAGCCTATGATCACTTGATTGTCTATCAAAACATACTCAAGAAAAACTACAACAAGAAGGTCCACCTATGATAGTTTTAGGTGGGGGACCTTGTGCTAAAGGAAAATCAGAAAGTGGGTACTGATTGAGAAAAGAAAGGTAAGTTTGAAGTCACCTAGAAAGGCCCCTAAGTTGTCACTTCATGCTTCGGTTCTGGGGCATATCAACTCTCCACTCCTGAAGGAGAACCATTTAATGATCCTATAAACATCATTCATCTTAGGCATTTCTATGCCTGACGGCTGGTTGTTCATTCCAGTTATCTGAGAAAATCCATAAAAAGTATAAAAAGTCCTTAAAAAGTACAAAAACAATGTAAAACAGTCTTGAAAAAAATCTCAAAAAGCAAAAAAAATGAAGCTGAAAAAATGGTTGTCTCAGCGAAAATCTGGCAAACATGCGCTTGGACAACATCAAAAACATAAAAAAAAATTAAAAAAATCAAAAAGAAGAATAAAGAGAAAAATTTTGTCCAATGGTGAAAACTTGGCAATCATGCACCTTGGACAAGTATGGGTGATGAAAACCTGGCAACAGGTGTCACACATAGTGGACCATTCCATTATCTATCAAAATCTCGCTCCCCTCCATCTCCACAATCACATCTTCGCAAACCTCAGTATTTCCCATATTCCGTGGGTATTCCAACACTATCACACACATCAAATATCAAGATCCAATCAAGTCTCAACAACAACCTTTGTACATGATCGCTTGTAATTATTCACTTGTAATTAATCATCTGGTTTGGTCCTTGTATATTCGTGATGTATCCAGTCCTTTCACCATTGCACTGACATCCCGATTCGTCATCCTACTAACATTCCCTGCTTGGTCCTCCATAGTCTTCCTAGCTGGTTCATCAGTTGATTGTGACACACACCAAAAATATAGGTCCCATCCCATCCGTCGCATCCACTGCATCTATCATCATTCACTTGCATTAGGTTTATCATTAGATTGCATTGATCATCATTAGGTTGCATTAATTTCATCATTTAGTTGCATAGTTAACATCATTTTACATCTTGCATTGTTAAATCATCTTAGATTCATTGTTATAATCTTGCATTGTTAAATCATTTAGATTCATCTTGCATAGTTAAAATCATTTTAGGATCTCGCGTTGTTAAATAAGTTAAAATCATTTTACATCTTGCATCATTAAATCATTTAGATTCATTTTACATCTTTCATTGTTAAATCATTTAGATCCATTTTAGTCTTGCATTGTTAAGATTCATTTAGATTCATGATCCATATTCATATTCATTAACCATCAGCATATGCATTGCATACATCATAAAATTGTATGCGATAAATTTGGCCTTGTTAATTCACCATACACTTCAACATAGTCCTTCTTCACTAGGTACACACAAGACTAAATATGAGGTTATTCATCATGTCTTCCTACATGATTCGACCTGTTGCCTTCTATCCAGACGGGGTTTTTGAAATTGCTCTCAGAACGAGAGTCTCACAACCATGGACCAATCTAGGAACGAAGGATTTATCATGATAGATGCAATACAATGCAAGATTATACTAAGAAATGAAACATGAGAGATTAAGCTAAGACATGATTTCAATGCAATTAATCTAGAAATTGAAACTATCTTATAACAATATGAAATTATCCTATATGAGATTAGCAAGAAAATGAGACAATAATTCAGTATTCTAACAATGCAAAAGTGGGTAGAGTTTTTCAGGGGTTTTGAATGAGAAATGAGAGTTCTTTTATAGACTCAGAGGCGATTAGAATAGAAACTTTCCTCTTTGAAATAAAACAGATAGAAAAGCCAGTTTAGAATAGAAAGCTTTATTCAAAAGAATAAAATAAATTGTTTTTTTCCTGCTTTAACTGTTTTCTTTCTTTGATTTAATTCTGTTTTATTTGAATTAAATTGTTTTCTTTCTCTTTAAAGCCTAATTAATTCAAAGTTTCCATTTCTGAATAAAGAAAGATTTTTGATAGAATATTCAATTAATTAAATAAATATGACCTCATAATTGATTTCTCTCAATTATTTGAATAATTACATTCAATTATTGAAAATGAGGATATTTATTTAATAATTAAATATCATTTAATTCCTTTTTCATGTGTCTCAGCTAAAGAAGGTGAATTTAATTTAATTAAAGTGCTAAGACTTTATAATTAAATTAATTCAATCATAGGGTTTATTTAGCCAATAGATATTTAGGAATTAAACATGATGTATGATTAATGCAGATTCAGGATTTTCTACATTTGACACTCAGGTCGAGTAGAGTCAATTAAAACTCAGAATTGCCTAGTACAATAGGACTTTGATGATTCAGAAGAATAACAAATGCAACAAAATTGGTTAAGGCTGCACGATGCCAATTTTGGGGTGTTACATTTTGCCCCTCTTTGAATTGATGTGCAAGCAGTGCATTGATTCAAAGAATAGTCTGATGCCTAAAGCACAGAAGAATAGATTTGAGAATTGATGATGTAAAGATTTCAGAGCCATCTCCAGAATAGAGCTTGACCCTCCGAAGTCTAGGTTAGGTTGCCAAGACGTTGGTCAAATAGATATCTTTCACAAGATTGTCCCCAGAACGAGGCTCAACCTTCAGGAGTCGGGGTTAGATTGCCCCGATACCTGTCCCAAAAAATAGTAAATATCTTTCACAAGGTTATCCCCAGAACAAGGCTTAACCTTCAGGAGTCAGGGTTAGATTGCCCCGATACCTGTCTCAAAAGATAATGAGTAGATTGACATCTTTCACAAGGTTGTCCCCAGAACGAGGCTTAACCTTCAGGAGTCAGGGTTAGATTGCCCCGATACCTGTCTCAAAAGATGGATAAATATCTTTCACAAGGTTATCCCCAGAATGAGGCTTAACCTTCAGGATTTAGGGTTAGATTACCCTGATACCTGCCTCAAAAGATGGATAAATATCT
>MU223972.1:2490724-2503215 GCA_018584345.1 Thuja plicata | reverse complement strand
CTAGCAATGAGGACTTTTGAAAATCAGATCAGATTGATTGAAATAGATTTAATGATGTAATCATCCTGCCCCCTCGGGAGAAAAATAGAAAGATGACACGCCATATTGATGATGGAGAGTGAAAAATCATAGATAGATGTTGAGTCGGAGATCAAGAAGAACTCAGAACAGATTACGGAAGAATTTAGAAGATTGAGAATCAATTTTGAGCAATTTCAAGGTCTGGTTGACCAAGTTTGACTGGGGTTGACCAAAGTGGACTTTTGAGGAAAAAAAGTCAAAGAATTTAGAAAATGATAATATGATAAGAGTCTGACAAGAAAGCGACGTCAGAAAGTTGACTACACAAGCGTCCGATCGTGTCGGTCCCAAAAATTTTAAAATGCAATTTTGAGCGATATAAAAGCGTCAAATTTTGATTTCGATCATGAAAATGGATTCAGGACGGTCAAATCAGGTAGTGGTGCCATTTTCGTGCAAAATGGAGCACTTTGAAAAATTAGGTCAAAACCTATATAAGGACAAAAAGGGTCATTTTCAAATCATTTCAACCCTTTGACTTTGTGAATTGATACCAAAAGACGAACTCATTCAGGATGACAAATGCTAACCAAAAGAACATGTGAAGAAACAAGAGCGAGGATCAAACACCTGTGCAGTCATGATGAAACGTGAATGGTGAAGAAAAAGAACTCTCCAAAGTATGAACCCAGAAGAATGCAATGAAGAGAACACTAAATCATTCCCACAATGCAAGTCTAGAATGAAAATGCAATCCTATGCTAGATGCAATATGAAAGTGCAATTCTAGGACATGGTTGTGAGACCCATCGTATATTTATCATCATTGAGCATTTTTTGGAGCATCAAAGTCGATACAACCCTTACTGGGGCCACAATGCAACCATAAGGATATGAATATGACTTATCATCGTATAAAATGTAGGAAACAAACGTAAGCACCAGGGCACAAAAGCCAAGATGACCTGAACATTGTTTCCAGTTAATGTTGCAAGAGTACACCAGTATCGAGGCATGCAAAGCCAAGATAACCATGAGTGTGATTATGCGTAAACAAACAGATCAATAATAAGCAAAACAATGACAAACAAAGCAATAAAAAGCAAGGAGATAGTACCGACCTCACCATGGTGTACAAATAAACAAGATCGAGGGATGTGAGGT
Source organism: Thuja plicata (assembly GCA_018584345.1). Lineage (NCBI taxonomy): Eukaryota > Viridiplantae > Streptophyta > Pinopsida > Cupressales > Cupressaceae > Thuja > Thuja plicata. The sequence goes on along the minus strand of MU223972.1, from coordinate 2,502,030 downwards.
TGTTCCACCTTATTACGGGAGCTCTTATCACATACACCCTATTTATTTTACGTTGCCGGATCATCGGGACTACACCAACAAGCAGTAGACAAATAAAATATCAATGAAATCCATAAGAATAGATAGCATACAAAGAAATATTCAAGCATAGCTCAGCCAGTATCAAAGTTTTCGAATGTGTATATGTATGAGGTGTTGAAAAACACCATTGTGCTTGTGAGTGCATTGTGTTTGAATGTTATTGATAAGTGTTTACGTCGAGATATCTGATGTGTGTTAAAGAACACAGATGTGTCCAAAGATAGTGTTAGGAAACACTATTGATGGTGGTGTTGAAAAACACCAGTTTGTGTCAGTAGTGAGTTGCCCTGTAACAGTGACAAGATTACTGACGCAGGTGTAAACCAGAGATGTGATCAAATGGGGGGCCCATGCCCCCAAGTAATGATGACTGACTTGACGTATGTTGCGGGGACAAATGAGATTTGATTTCCCCCAAGCGTATGGCACTGAATCAATGACAATTCAGGAGTGTCTGTAAAGGAACCAGAGTGTCATGAAAGTGACTGAAAGATATGGACAGACTAAAGCATAGAATCGTCAAGACTGAGTATCAATAGATAGAGCATGTGAGAGTAACTCCAACTGTAACAAATATGAGAAATCTCGATAGAATAGCGATAGTAGGCAAACACTGTAAGAACCATTGGTGACTGACGCGAGAGATGCTCAAATGAAACGATCGTAGCATAAGCTAGACATCAGTAGGCAGACGCAGTGAGAACCACTGGTGACTGATGTGAGAGAGATTCTCAAGAAGAGAGAACTTTGTATAAGCTAAGTGACAGTAGGCAGATGCAATGAGAACCATTGGTGACTGTCACAAAGTAGATCCAAAATATAATAGGACAATGCCCCCAAGACCAGGAGGGTTGCCCTAAGAGTATGACCAGTTTCAATCCATGTGAGTTGGTGTCTTGATGGATACTGAAAGCAAATGAAAGCAGGAAAGCAGCAATGCAGGAAAGAAAATGTGCGAAGCCAAGTGGTGCTGCGATAGATATAGCATTGGGGAACAAGAGGCGCATGTTTACCAGGTTTTCACCTTCTTGGCAGAAATTCTTTTTTTGCTACCATGACGCCTATTTGCCAGGTTTTCATCAATGGCACCTTTTCTCTTTTTCTCTTTTTTTATATTTTTCAATTTTTTTCAATTTTTTCAATTTTTTTGTCTTTTTGGAATATATGATTTTTTTTTGAGATACATCAAAGCGCCTATCACTAGGTTTTCACTAAGATGATCATTTTTTAAGGACTTTTTCAAATTTTTAGGATTTTTTTAGGACTTTAGTATATACATGAGCATACTGAAGATGTCTCAGTTGTAGAACCGCTTCAAATGAAGAGCGTTGATGGGCTCAATGAGTTGTTCTCCTTTAGTAGTAGAGAATTGATAGGTACCAGACCCAAACACTGCAGTAACAATATATGGACCGAGCCAATTAGGTTCAAACTTGCCTTTCTGGATCTGATGTTGTTGATTCTTAGGGTTCTCCCTCAGAATGAGGTCACCCACTTGGAAGTCTCTTGGTCTGACCTTCTTGTTATAGCTTTTAGACATCCTCTTTTGGTATGCTCTTAGGTGATCAAACGCCATTTGGTGACATTCATCAAGTAATTCTAGCTCTTGTAGCCAAGATATTCTAGTATCTTCATCAGTGATGAGCCTCTTCAAAGAGACTTGCAAAGAAGGAATCTCGACCTTAATAGGTAACACAACATCTGCTCCATAAACTGATGCATAGAGTGTAGCCCCTATTGGTGTTCTTATACTTGTCCTATATGCCCAAAGAGCTGGATTGATCCGGAGATGCCAATCTTGTCCGGACGTATGCACTGTGCGATGCAAGATCTTAAGGATTGTTTCGTTGGAAGCTTCCACCTGTCCATTACCCTAAGGATAATAGATGGAAGACTAGTGTTGAGTAATTTTGAATTTAGAGCATAGCTCTGTCAAATCCTTGTTTTTAAATTGTCCCCCATTATCAATGATAATCGCTGAGGGTACACCATGCCTGCAGATGATGTAATTGAGAATAAACATTGCTACTGTTTTTCCACTAACAACGGTGAGAGGGACTGCCTCCACCCACTTGGTAAAATAATCTGTAGCGGTAATGATAAACTTATGTCCATTGGAGGACGAGGGGTAGATTTGACCCACCAAATCAAAGGCCCATTGCTAAAATGGCCATAAAGTAATAAATAGAATAAGATCCTTGGCTGGAGCATGAATCAAGTTTCCATGTAATTGACATTGTTTGCAGGACTTAGCAAACTATGTTGCTTCTTTTTCCATATCTGGCCAATAGTAACCAGCTCTAATAAGTTTGCGGGCTAATGTCAGGCTGTTAGAGTGTGACCCATAGATGCCTTCATGCACCTCTACTAACACTTGTTTGGACTCATCGAGTTCTAAACACCTAAGGAGGGTACCGTCTAGACCACGTCTATACAAGTCATTAGCGATGATGACGAACCATGAAGTACTACGGATTAGGTGACGTTTCTCATTCTGGGAGTAACTATCCAGAATGATCTGGTCACGTAGGTAGGAGAAGATGTGATGGTAGCAGGATAAGTCATGTCCTATGACAGAACAGATCATCTGGGAGTCAGGGGAGTCATAGGCTGGGTAGTGTAACATCTCCACATCCTACATCCACACATGTCAGTACATCATATAAGAATCATCCACCCTACATCGGTCATACATCGTATATACATAAGCATAAAACCATCCTACACACACAATTTGTCATACATAGGCATCACATCCTGCAAACATCAATTTTAGTAATCATATAAGCATATGCATAATAACATCATAAAGATCAAGGCATAGAATCACATCAAATCATAGAGTCCTCATCGATCATCATATATATATACCAAATGTCCATAAATACAAAGTCTTTCATCAATAAAGTACATAAGTCGTGCACCAAGGTGTTGATATACATGTACATCTCAAAATGCAAAAATGTGTGTCACATAATCCTCTAATAAATCAAGCAGGTGGCTATGATGATCCACCTCCTTGCCCTGGTGGTGGACATGGTGGCATCCCCATGGATCCCTGAGACTGCGAAGTCTAACCTATAGTTTGTGATTGAGACCTCTCTGAGTACTCTTGTCTCTGTCCCTCGGGAACTAGCTGATAATACAACACCCGATAGTGGGATGCCTCTCTACCTACCCTGGATGCATCTCTGTGAGCTGTGAAAGCCTCTTCCACAACCTGCCCTGCCCCACCTGCACTAGCGGCCTACCTCACGATATCTTGCTTAGTCCTGTAAGCCTCGGTCTGCCTCTGCGCCGCATCCCTCTTCGAGGTCAATGAAATGATCTGCTCAGTGGCTTGATCCATCTGCTTGGTGAGAGTACCCAACTGATCTGTCAATGTCCCTATCTCGGTACCTAGCTCGGCAGCATCCTGAGTCAAGTTGACCATAGAGAACTCTCCTGAGTTAACCCTACTCTATAAGGGTCAAGAGAACCCTCAGCCCTATCTGCCCGTGCTGTCTTTGCAGCTAGTAGCCCCTGTACACGGGTCATCTTAGTCTTTAGGCTAGTCTTAGATACCTCTGCCATCCCTAGCAACCCCTACAGTCTTGCGCACTCCATCTGTAGACTTTCTCACTCTGTGATGACAGTGTCATGAGTATCTTGTGCCATGAACCCTATTGGTGGCCCCTGCGGCCACTATGGTACCTGTACCTATGTTGGCACCTGAGGTGCCTGTACCTGTCCCTGTGGTGGCCCCTGCGACCCCTAATCCTGTCCAATCCCTGCATGTGCCACTGTCCAAGGTCAAACCCATCTTTGTTGTGGCCTCCACCTCTGCCCCGCTACTGAAGTCTCAGGGGCATCTCCTACAGTTGTCCCATCATCAACATCCATGTCTCCTGTCGGCTTCTTGTGGGCCGCTACCTGCACTGGGTCTGTCAATCATAGTGGTGTGTGCACAGCCCACTATGCTGCATACTCAGCAGTCATACTTGCGTCAATAACATATGGTCACGCCATGAAGTCTATTCACGCCATAGTCCTCTAGGATTCCCTCACTGTGAGAGTGTCAGTGTATCTCCCCCACACGCCCACCTCTCTGGTGACATGAGGATGTAAATCATCCTCTGCCACCACTCCTTACTACAGTTTGAATTGCCTCATGACCCTGGATGGTCTATATCTCTCTATCTGGTGGATAGTCCTCACCAGTAGAAAACAATTAGTCTATACATAAGAGAGGTATAAAAAGTCCTCAAAGCCATCCTCCACACCCGCCTCCCAGTCCATCTCTCCCCACGGCTCACAGAGTTTGTATAGGGTCCAGAAGAAAACTTGAACCTCATCTAGCAGTCGATGCCAGTGTCCAGTCTGACCAACGAAAGTATATCTCAAAGGTAGCCTATATCTACATGCATACAGCTCTCCTCGCTATCGTGTCTCCCATGTCTGCATTGGCTGGAAAACTGCAATGCGCTCCCATGCCCACACTAACAATAGAGTCACTCATGTCCCCATGTTGCGCACCCTGCAGTAAGCAGCCATGTGTAAGTCACGGTACAACTATCCTAGGACAACATACCCCCAACAATAGGTCGTTCCCTCCTCTAACATCCCTGCTAGTACCTAGGACCATCCCATACCAAACCCATGTCCATCTAAATCTGCCAACATCCGTCCTCCAATCAGTCTGGCCAAAAATAGGGCTATCCGCCTCAATCTCCTATCAATCGTTGGTTGCCACGACATCTAGGTCCTATATGTCAGGATCATCCTCATAGGTCTCTTGAATGCGATCTCCATATAGTGATCATTGTCCTCTAATTGGTACTGTGGTATCGTCCCTTGGATCAGTATCTGAAGAATCCACCACACATCCTCGAGAGTGATCGTGGCCTCCCCCGTCAGCAAATGAAAGGTGGTCGTATCACTGTGCCACCGCTCAATCAAAGTGGTCATCATCCCATTGTGCACCTGTAGCCTAGGCCAATGGGGTACATAGTCCAACCCAACCACTGCTAACAATCCCCAGTCTGCCTTTGTCAGCTGGGCCTCCAACTCCATGGTCGGTAGCCAATGCTCTCAAGATCCCAATGGTGGGAACTGCTCCTGTAACATTCAAAATCCACCATGTCAGCTCATATTTCTTTTATTTCCTAGCCTAACCCCTCTCAAAATGGGGCATCTTGTCCCTAGGTACTTTTTCGACCCATCCCTGGCCCCCACCGGGTCCCTCTGTTTCCCTTCCCCTCGGCGTCTTCCCCTTTGGGCATAGACGTCGGTTCAGCTAGAAACACCGGTTCAGTTGGAAACGTCGGTTCTTACACCGGTGTCTCCACCTATTTTCCCCCGTAGACCGTCGTCTTCGAAGACATGAATCTAGGTTCAGCGTCTTTGAAGACGCTAGTTTGGTACCAACGTCTTCGGAGATGCAAGTTCGGGGATTCGCATTTGTGACGACGTTGATCTGGGGATCGACATCTTCACAGAAACCGGTTCAGGAACTGGTGTCTCCGGTCTGAAACCTAATCTACCCGTAGTAAATGCGCCCTAACCCACCCAAAAAGCATTAAAAACTTTGACAACAATAAATTCAAGCTAAACGTTGCGTCACTCACTGGTAATGGTTGCTCTACGGGTCTCTTGTGTGTGTGAACGCGCTCCCCTAGCTGCCCCAACATCCTCTTGTCAGCCGTGTTTTCTCTCTAGAGCTCTCATTTTTCCTAATCACTATTCACAAATGACCTTCTTTAAGCCCCCCAGCCCCTCTTATAGCCCCCCGTTTTCCCCAAAAATTTTCCCCACCCATTTTCTTCTCCCGATTGTATATTTTTGTATTATTAGTCCTCTTGTACCGCCTAAATGTGTCAAAATTCCAAAAAAAATTCAAAATTGCAAAAATCCAAAAAAATTCCAAACTTCCAAAAAATTCAAAAAAATCAAATATTCTCAAAAATATTGCAATAAACACTTCTTTCTTTCCACATCATTTCGATTATCAATTTTCAATGACGTTTTGACTCCTGCAATAGACAATAAAGTAGCAGATGCCATGGCTACTCTTGCCTCCATGCTACAGATGCCTGAAAATGATTTTTGACATGAATTCCTAGTGGAGACATTACGCTACCCAGCCTATGACTCCCCTGATTCCCGAATGATCTATTCTGTTATAGGACATGGCTCATCCCGCTACCGTCACATCTTTTCTTACCTTCATGACCAGATTGTTCCGGACACTTACTCCCAGAATGAGAAACCTCACCTATTCTGTAGTGCTTCACGGTTCATCATCATCGCTAATGACTTGTATAGACGTGGTCTAGATGGTACCCTTCTTAGGTGTTTAGAACCTGATGAGTCCAAACGAGCGTTAGTAGAGGTGCATGAAGGCATCTGTGGGTCTCACTCTAATGGCCTGACATTGACCTGTAAACTTATTAGAGTTGGTTACTATTGGCCAGATATGGAAATAGAAGCAACACAGTTTGCTAAGTCTTGCAAACAATGTCAACTACATGGTAATCTGATTCATGCTCCAGCCAAGGAGCTTATTCCCTTCATTACTTTTTGGCCATTTCAACAATGGGCCTTTGACTTGGTGGGTCAGATTTACCCTTCATCCTCCAATGGACATAAGTTTATAATCATAGCTACGGACAATTTTACTAAGTGGGTGGAGGCAGTTCCTCTCATCGTTGCCAGTGGCAAAATAGTAGCTATGTTCATTCTCAACTACATCATCTGCAGGCATGGTGTACCCTCAGCAATAATCACTGATAATGGGGGACAATTCAAAAACAAGGATTTGACAGATTTGTGCTCTAAGTTTAAAATTACTCAACATTGGTCTTCCATCTATTATCCTCAGGGTAATGGACAGGAAGAAGCATCCAACAAAACAATCCTTAAGATCTTGCATCGCACAGTGCATAAATCCATATGAGATTGGCATCTCCAGATCAATCCAGCTCTCTAGGCATACAAGACAAGTATAAGAACACCAACAGGGGCTACTCCCTATGCGTTGGTTTATGGAGCAGATGCTATGTTACCAATTGAGGTTGAGATTCCTTCTCTGCGAGTCTCTCTGAAAGGCCTCATTACTGATGAAGATACCAGAATATCTCAGCTACAAGAGCTAGAATTACTTGATGAATGTCACCAAGTGGTGTTCAATCACCTTAGAGCATACCAGAAAAGGATGTCCAAGAGCTATAACAAGAAGGTTAGACCAAGGGATTTCCAAGCAGGTGACCTTGTTCTGAGGGAGAACCCTAAGAATCAACAACATCAGATCCAGAAAGGGAAGTTTGAACCAAATTGGCTTGGTCCGTATGTTGTCACTGTAGTGTTTGGATCTGGTACCTATCAACTTTCTACTACTGAAGGAGAACAACTCAAAGAGCCCATCAACGCTCTTCATCTGAAGCAGTTCTACAGCTGAGACATCTTCAGTATGCTCATGTATATACTAAAGTCCTGAAAAAAATTCTAAAAATCTGAAAAAGTCCTAAAAAAAAATGACCATCTTAGTGAAAACCTAGCAATAGGCGCTTTGATGTATCTCCAAAAAAAAATCATATATTCCAAAAAATACAAAAAAAAATTAAAAATTGAAAAATACAAAAAAAAAAAGAGAAAAAGAAAAAAGGTGTCATTGATGAAAACCTGGCAAACAGGTGTCATGGTAGCAATAAAATAATTTCTGCCAAGAAGGTGAAAACCTGGTAAATAGGCGCCTCTTATTCCACAATGCTATATCTATCGCAACACCACTTGGCTTGATGCATTTGCTTTCCTGCATTGCTGATTTCCTGCTTTCATTTTCTTTCAGTTCCCATCAAGAAACCAACTCACATGGATTGAAACTGGTCATACTCTCAGGGTAACCCTCCTGATCTAGGGGGCACTGTCCTTTTATATTTTAAAGGATCTTCTTCACATCAGTCACCAGTGGTTCTCACTGCGTCTACCTACTGATGTATATCTTATACTATGATCGCTTCATTTGAGCATCTCTCTCGCGTCAGTCACCAGTGGTTCTCACTGCGTCTGCCTACTGTCGCTATTCTATCAATATTGCTCACAATTATTACCGTTGGAGTTATACTCACACGCTCTATCTATCGATACTCAGTCTTAACGATTCTATGCTTTATTTTGTACATAGCTTTCAGTCACTTTTGTGACACTCTGGTTCCTTTGCGAACCCTCCTGACTTGTCATTGATTCAGTGTCATACGCCTGAGGGCAATCAAATATCATTTGTCCTCACAACATATGTCAAGTCAGTCATCATTACTTGGGGGCATGGGCCCCCTATTTGATCACATCTTTGGTTTACACCCGAGTCAGTAATCTTGTCACTTCTCAAGGACAACTTGCTACTGACAAAAACTGGTGTTTTTCAACACCACCATAAACAGTGTTTTTAACCACTATCTTTGGACATGTCTATGTTTTTCAACACACATCAGATATCTCAAACGTAAACATTTATCGATAATAATCAAACACAATGCACTCACAAGCACAATGGTGTTTCTTTAACACCCTCTAAACATGAATATATTTGAAAACTTTGAAACTGGCTGAGCTATGCTTGAATATTTCTTTGTATGTTGTCTATTCTCATGGATTTCATTGATATTTTTTTTGTCTACTGCTTTTTGGTGTAGTCTCGATGATCCAGAAACATAAAATAAATAGGGTGTATGTGATAAGAGCTCCCACACTAAGGTGGAACAGCCTCACATCCCTCGATCTTGTTTATTTGTATGCCGTGGTGAGGTCGGTACTATCTCCTTGCTTATTATTTTTTTTGTTTGTCATTACTTTGTTTGTTATTGATTTGTTTGTTTACACATGATCGCACTCATGGTTATCTTGGCTCTGAATGCCTCGATACTGGTGTACTCTTGCAATATTAACTGGAAACTATGTTCAGATCATCTTGGCTTTTGTGCCCTGGTGCTTACATTCATTTCCTACATTTTCTCCGATGAAAGTCATATTCATATCCTTATGGTTGCATCGTGGCACCAGTAAGGGTTGTATCGACTTCGATGTTCCAAAACATGCTCAATGATGATGATTTTATGATGGGTCTCACAACCATGTCCTAGAATTGCACTTTCATATTGCATCTAGCATAGAATTGCATTTTCATATTGCATCTAGCATAGGATTGTGTTTTCATTCTAGACTTGCATTGTGGCAGCAATTCAGTGTTCTCTTCTTTGCATTCTCCTGGGTTCATACATAGGGGAGTTCTTTAGAGTCGTGGTTTCATCATGACTAACCAAGTGTTTGATCCTCGCTCTCTATCTTTAGCTATATGCTCAACCCATTTTTGGGATCGAAATCAAAATCTGACACTTCTATATCGCTCAAAATTGCAATTTAAAATTTTTGGGACCGACGCGATCGGACACTTGTGCAGTCACCTTTCTGACATCGCTTTCTTGTCAGAATCTTATCATATCATCATTTTCTAAAATCTTTGACTTTTTCCTCAAAAGTCAACTCTTGTCAACTCTATTCAAACTTGGTCAACTAGACCTCGAAATCACTCAAAATTGATTCTGAATCTTCTAAATTCTTTCGTAATATGTTCTAAGTTCTTCTTGATCTATGACTCAACATCTATCTGCAATTTTTTGCTCTCCATCATCATTATGATGTGTCATCTTTCTATTTCACTCCCGAGGGGGCAAGATGATTACATCATTAAATCTATTTCAATCAATCTGATCTAATTTTCAAAAGTCCTCATTGTTAGGGGCATCTCATCACTTGGGGCATGTTTAGTTTTTTGTACCTCACAGTCAAAATTGGATACTCCACAATCAATTAGGGCATCTTTTTTCCTTACATCTTGTCATCTTTTAAGTATCTGAGCAATCTAACTCAGATTCTTGAGGATCAAGCTCCGTTCTGGAGATGGTTCTCAAAAACTATCTTTTTGGGACAGGTATCGGGGCAATCTAACCCTGACTCCTGATAATCAAGCTCTATTCTGGAGATGATTCTAAAACCACTATTTACCATATTTTGAGACAGGTATCAGGGCAATCTAACCCTGACTACTGAAGGTTAAGCCTCGTTCTAGGGATAGCCTTGTGAAAGATGTCAATCTAAACCAATGTCTAGGCAATCTAACCTAGATATTGGGGGACTAAGCTTCATTCTGAAGATAGTCCTAAAAACCTCTATTTCATTATCTTTTGAGACAGGTATCGGCGCAATCTAACCCTGACTCTTGAAGGTTGAGCCTCGTTCTGAGGACAATCTTGTGAAAGATATCGATCTAACCAATGTCTTGGAAATCTAGCCTAGATATTGGGGTACTAAGCTTCATTCTGGAGATAGTCCTAAAATCTTCATTTACTATCTTTTGAGACAGGTATCGCGGAAATCTAACCCCGACTCCTGAAGGTTGAGCCTCGTTCTGAGGATAATCTTCTGAAAGATATCGATCTAACCAATGTCTTGGAAATCTAACCTAGATATTGGGGGACTAAGCTTCATTCTAGAGATAGTCCTAAAATCTTTATTTACTATCTTTTGAGACAGGTATCAGGGCAATCTAACCTTGACTCCTGAAGGTTGAGCCTCATTCTGAGGATAGTCTTGTGAAAGATATCAATCTGTTAGGTATCAGGGCATTCTAACCCAAATCCCTGAAGATGACCCTCGAAAACTCTATTTCAACTGATGTCTCGGAAACCTAACCTAGACTTCAGAGAGTCAAGCTCTGTTCTAGAGATGGCTTTGAACTCTTTACATCATCAATTTTTCAAATCCATTCTTCTGTGCTTCATGCATTAGACTATTCTTTGAATCAATGCACTGCTCGCACATCAATTCAAAGAGGGGAAAAATGTAACACCCCAAAATTGGCATCTTGCAACCCTAACCAATTTTGTTGCATTTGTCATTCTTCTAGATCATCAAAGTCCTATTATACTAGGCAATTCTGAGTTTGACTGACTCTACTTGACCTAAGTGTCAAATGCAGAAAATCTTAAATCTGTATTAATCATACATTATATTTAATTCCTAAATATCTATTTGGCTAAACAAACCTTATGATTGAATTAATTTAATTATAAAGTCCTAGCACTTTAATTAAATTAAATTCACCCTCTTTAGCTAAGACACATGAAAAAGGAATTAAACAATATTTAATTATTAAATAAATATCCTCATTTCAATAATTGAATTTAATTATT
>MU223972.1:2393495-2472527 GCA_018584345.1 Thuja plicata | reverse complement strand
TGAGGGCCTTTATTTTACATTTTTACACATCCATGACTAGAGAGCTATGGATCGATATTTGAGGCCTCATTCTTGAGAAACCTTGAATGGAATGATTCATAGAAGTGTGACAACATTTATGCACACACCTCTCATCAAGGAGTTAAAGCTCCTGCAAGAAAGAAACTCGGTATTATTTAGGGAGATTTTGAGGGAAGGGAGCTCAATTTCAATGGGAAGGACAACCTTAGTGCCATAAACAAGTGCAAATGGAGTGGCTATAGTGGGAGTGTGGATGGAAGTTGGGTAGGCGTAGAGGGCGGGGTTCAACTAGAGTGCCCATCATGACCAGCATCATCGATTGTTTTCCTTAGGATTTTTAGTATGGTTTTATTTGTAGCCCCCACTTTACCATTACCTTGTGAGAATTACTTGGAGTAACAATGCTAGGTAATTCCAAACTTCTTACATATCTCCACGACATCCTTATTCTTGAAGGGGGTCCCATTATCAATGATAATATCCTGATTAATGTTATAGTGACAGATGATGTAGTTCAAAATGAACTTTGAAATATGTTTTCTTGTGTTGTAAGTAAGAGGGATGGCCTCAACCCATTTAGTGAGGTACTATATGGCAGAACTGATATAATTTTTGCAATTAGAGGAATTTGGGAATATCTGGCCAACAAATTCAAGTCCCAAGTGGGAGAAACGCTAAGGTGTGATGGTGGGATGGAGGGATTAGGATGGTTTGTGTATAAAATTGCCATGTTGTTGAAAAGGTACACATTTATTCATATAGTGATAAGCATCATGCTTCATGGTCAGCCAATAGTAACATGTTCGCAATAGCTTCTTTTCAAGATTGAGTCTAGTGGAGTGAGCCCCATATATTCCTTGATGAGCCTCTTCTAACATTATTTATCTTCTTCTGAATCAAGACACATGAGGAGGTTTTGGTGCCCAAATCAATAGATTGGAAATCCTATGAGCCCACCCTTTCAGTTATGGGATCTCCAATTAGACTTGGCCAACAAACAGGAATGATCAATTATGATCCTCTTCCCCTACACTTCAGGCTCTGCAGGACCTAGGTAGGTGGGCCTATATCTCAACCCTATTTTGTTGGTTGGAGACTTTTTATAGCATATAATAGCCAATGAAAACTTTGGGATCTCTCTCAAGATGGCAAGATGTTCTTGAGAATGATCAAATTGTTAAATGGATGCTAAAAACCTCAAAACTCTTTGTGATATGAATAAAATAAAAGTAATATTGCTTGTAGATTTAAAATATATCAGACACAATAATTGAATGTAAAATCCTTTCAAGAAATACTTCCTTTTGAATTAACCCTCAAACCAGTCCCTTATCCAATGTTGGGCAGACAGAGTCAAACTTCATTCAAATCTTAATGTACAACTCTGAAAGAGAGTTACACACACCATCCACTACCATGTATGGGAAGGATCATTCCACAACATATATTTTAGTCAAATTAAATTTAATTTCTCATGGAAAACCAATTAGACAAAGTTACATAAAAAACACTTCATATGTAATCTTTGATGATCAAAAACATATACTAAAAATAAATCTTCCACTAAGTATCTAATGATAGTAATTGATTTTGAAATCAATAATCATAGAGGACTAATCTGAATAAAAGGAAATGAACTTACCATCTCCAAGTTGGACATAAAATAGGTTTCTTTGTATTAATATAAAAAAGGAGGTACAATTGATGCGTGCTTCAGTTACAATATTTTTCATATCATTATAGAGTAGATTCTGGGTATAATTTTTATCTATTTTTTGCCCCCTTTCATCATCAGTTTTGGTATCCCATTTTATATAAAATTGAATGGATGCAACAAGCTTCAAAACAATGTGACTCTTCCTAACTAGAACCTAATTGCAACTGAAAATACTTAATTACAATGAAACAAAATAAACGAAAACTAAACAGTGATAAAAACTAATCCAAAAGAACAATGCCGTCCTCGACATCCTTATCTAGAAATTTTGATACTTTTGGGATCTTCAAGTAGTCATCAATCCATTTAGAAATTTGTGAGTAGGAAGGCTATTTAAACTATGGAACTTCAAAAACATTTATGAGGAGATATCTCCAATACTTGCATGTCAAAACATGGAGTTCAATTTGAAACTTAGCAAATGTATTATCCAAGGAAATAATCTTATCAAGAAACACATTAAAATCATCAATCTTAAAATCCTTTTGCTCCTTCAAATGTAACATGATCTTTTGTGGTAGCTCTTCATATTCTTTCCTCCATTCTTCAAGATACTTTGTTTTTCTTGCTCCATCAACAATTCCAGGAATCGGTCAATGATTGGAAGATATGAAAGTAGATAGCTTCTGCTCAATTTACCTCTCTTCTTTCTCAACTAAATCTCCAATACATGTGACAACTTGAGCTATATCACCTCACTTTCTTTATAATTGACTCACCTTAATGCTCATTTAATTTTGAGACATTCTAAATGTGCAAAACTTTGTCAGCACACTTCAACTGTCAACTCGGCCACCTTCATAATTAATGATCACCTTTTTGCCTTTTTCTAGCCATTAGTGTGTCCTCTCTGAAATAGTGAAAAATTTCTACTTTGTAACCCCATTTGACGACACTCGTAAAATAGAAAAATTTTGTTGTCTCATAGGCCCTTTATCCATTACTTGCGCAAACATGAAATTTTTCTATTTCATCGCTGCTCCAAACTTGACCTGCAAAATAGTGAAAAATGACCTTTATCATTTGTTTTCAAGGAAAAATCCCATTCTACCATTTTCAATATGCCCATGATTTTGACTTTTAGATAATATTTAAGCCTCGAGATGCAAAATTTTTAGAGTGGCCCATCATTGGCTCTTTCTAGGGATGTATGCTCCTTGTGAGCATAGCAAGATTTCAGCTACCTCTAGAAAAGAAGACCACTAGAATAGTCCCTCCTATAAATCATTATCTGAATTCAATTTGGTATCCCCAGGCCCCCTAAAATTAAACATCATTCTTCTCCTCTGTCAAAATTTTTTCTTTCATCACATTTTAGTGGAATCAATCTAAAAATGATACTGAGATTAATTTGATAAAATATGTTGACACCTGCCCAACTATACTGATTACTACCATGTTTTCTGATGATGTGCATTCTCAAATTGAACAATTCATACCTATACTCCTTGAATTTTCTTGTCTTATTGTACAATGCACAATTATATGCAATATGGAATATTTGATTATCAAATTCTCTACTGTGCATAGATATACTCACTTCTAACTTAGAAACATATCCAGATTGAGCTCCATTATCATTAATTATATCGCAAAAAGGATTATTACAAGACATCAAACCTGTGAGTGTAAGAAGACCAATGGATTCATTATTATTCCTATTTTGACTATGATAGTCCCACAAAATCACATTCCCTTCTATGAAATTAGATTCATGCATGTTTGAAACTGTTCACCATATCTTAAGCTTCCATGGTGTTAAAATCTAGGACATCACTTATTTCTTTGGCTACATCCTCGGATGATGATATCACACTCTCCATATTTTATTGTTCAACCTCAAAACTCATTATACTACCCATACTATCTGAAAATGATTCACCCTCTTCATATAATGGTCTTGAGTACATGGAGAAATCAACTTTGAAAACAACATCACAATAGTTTGTATGATCCTTTTCCGTTGTCCCATCATATAATGGATTTGAAAAAAAATTGAAGTCATTCTCAAATGTACTTTCTTCTGTATGCTAATCATAATGTATACTGCCACTAAATGCATCATATTCTTAAATGTCATCATGTGCTTCATAAAACAAGCCAATATCTTTATTATCTACAGAAATTTCCTCTTCTCACTTATGCATTGATTCACTAGTCTGTTTGTTTTGAGGAACTGAGAATAATTTTGGACCGTTCTTCTCAACATATTTATGATATTCTATGTCTAACAAATCTGAAATTTCCTCTTAACTAAGAATATCTTCATCCTTATCATCATAAACACTGGTATGCATTCCTATACAAATCTCACCATGTATGAATTCTTCTTCATTTATACATATTTCAACACAAGTGTCATCATGGTTCTCAAGTATGGATGCTTCTTTATCTTCCACATGACTAGTGCATTCATCTTCCTTATTATGTAATTCAGACAAATGGTACCATTCTAGATTGTCATAGTCAACATTTTTCTAAAACATCCCCATCTAGGTACTCTTTATCCATTATGTTGAACAAAATCTTCAAACTAGAGTCACCTGAGATTTCCAATTCATGAATTTTATTTAAGAATTTCTTGTGTGGAGGCATGGTGTCAGAAGGTATTTCCTGATAAATATTTACCATCCTTATGAAAAAATGTGATGCAGATTAACCTTCATATCTTTCCAAATTGAAAAATTCATCTAATGGAGACATGTAAGGTTCTTCTTCCATAATGCAATTATGATTTTCATCATGTTCATTGCACACATTATCTTTTGCATCATAAAGCATATGGAGAAACCATTGGTCAAACTCTTTCCATCATGAGATGCACTCTATAGATAATGAATCATATTCTTCTCTTGCATTATCCTTCAATGTCCTAACAAATAATTTCATCACTGTATCTTCTGCACAAATCTGATTTTCCTCTATGAATGTATAAAATACATCCAAATGCTCAAGTGTTGAATCATCATATCCCCCATTAAATTTTGGTACAAGTTCTAAAAATTTAGGGAATAACTTATTAGGAATACATTGAAATCTTCTAAGATCCAAAGGCTTGATACCATTTGGAATAAATGGTTTTCTTTGAAATGGTTGTTTATTTTGATACATTCTGAAAAAGAATTGCTATTTCTTTCAAAAAAGGACAATTTTCATCTCCTTCTGGATCTTCGCCATCAGTAGAATCACTGACTGAAATAGTTTTTGAATAATAGAGTCGCCACCTCTTTTTGAGGAAAATATTATTTATTGTCTTTTGGATTCTTCATTCTAGCAGAGTGTACTTTTCATAGATTCCAGAATTTGTATTTTGGAAAACAAATCCCCAACAGAGTTGTCAATTTGTTGGTGCCCAAATCAACAGATTAGAAATCCTATGAGCCTACCATTTCACTTATGGTGTCTCCAATTATAATTTTCCAACAAATGGGAATGATCAATTATGATCCTCTTCCCCTACACTTCAGGCTCTATAGGACCTAGGTGGGTGGACCTATATCTCAACCCAATACTATTGGTTGGATACTTTTTATATAGAAGATAACAACCAATGGAAACTTTGGGATCTCTATCAATATGGCAAGAGGTTCTTGAGAATGATCAAAATGTTAAATGGATGTTGAAAAACTCAAAACTCTTTGTGATATGAATAAAATAAAATTAGTATTTCTTGTAGATTTCAAATATATCAGACAGAATAATTCAACTTTAAAGCCTTCTAAGAATTACTTCCTTTTGAATTAACCCTCAGACCAGTCCCTTATCCAATTTTGGTCAGATAGAGTCAAACTTCATTCAAATCTTCATGTACAACTCTCAAAGATAGTGCCACACACCATCCACTACCATATACAGGAAGGATCATTCCACAACATATATTATAGTCAAATTGAATTTAATTTATCGGGGAAAACCAATTAGACAAAGTTACATAGACAACACTTCATATGTAATCTTTGATGATCAAAAACATATACTAAATATATATCTTCCACTAAGTATCTAATGATACTAATTGATTTTGAAATCAATAATCGTAGAGGACTAATTTGAATAAAAGGAAATGAAATTTTACAATCTCCAAGTTGGACAAAAATAGGTTTCTTTGTATTAATATCAAAATGAAGGTACAATTGATGCATGCTTCAGTTGCAATATTCTGCATGTCGTTATAGAGTGGTATCTAGGTATAATTTTTATCTATTTTTTGCCCCCTTTCATCATCGGTTTTGGTATCCATTTTATACAAAAATGAAGGGATGCAACAAGATTCAAACTAGTGTGACTCTTCCTAACTAAAACCTAATTGCAACTAAAAATACATAATTAAAATGAAAACTAAACAGTGATAAAAACTAATCCAAAAGAACAATGTCATCCTTGACATCCTTATCTAGAACTTTTGATGCTTCTAGGATATTCAATTAGTCATTAATCCATTTAAAAATTTGTGAGTGGGAAGGTCATTTAAACTGTGGAACTTCAAAAACATTAATGAGGAGATCTCGCCACTTCCTTCCTATGGCAACCTAGACTTCAATTTGCAACTTAGAAAATGTATTCTCCAAGTAAATAATCTTATCAAGAAAAACATTAAAATCATCAATCTTAAAATCATTTTTCTCCTTCAAATGAAACATAATATTTTGTGGTAGCTCTTAATATTCTCTCCTCCATTCTTCATTTTTCCTGCTCCATCAACAATTCCAGGAATCGATATATGAAAGTAAACATCTTCTGCTCAATTTTCACCTCTTCTTGCTCAACTCAATCTCCAATGCATATGAAAACCTGAGCTAGATCACCTTGTGTTCTTTATAATTGACTCACCTTAATGCTCATTTAATTTTGAGACATTCCAAATGTGCAAAAAATATGGCAGCACACTTCAAATGTCAACTCATCCACCTTCATAATTAATGATCACCTTTTCGCCTTTTTGCTAGCCACTAATGTATCCTCTATGGAATAGATTAAATGTTATACTTCATAAATCCATTTGACGCCACTCGCAAAATAGAAAAAATCATTGTCTCACGGACCCTTTATCCAGTACTTACTCAAACACAAAAAAAATTATATTTCGCCACTGCTCCAAACTTGAATCATGAAATAGTGAAAATGAGCTTTATCATTTTTTTAAGGAAAATGCTCATTCTACCATTTTCAATATGCCTATGCTTTTGAATTTTTGATAATCTTTAAGCCTTCAGATGCAAAAAATTTAGAGTGACCCATCAGGAGGGTTTTGTCGAAGTGTTTTTGGAAGAGGTTATCACCGAGGATAGTGTAATAGGAAGTGTAGCGAATAAAGGTCTTTATTTGGTTAGGAATAAGGTGGAGTGGAATGGTATTATCATGGAGGTAAGAGTAAATCTCTATGTACCAAGGAGATTAATTAGGACCAATAATAGCACACACATGTTTGGCTCTTGGCATGTCATAGGCAGGGGCCATAAGATTCTCAACAAGAAATTCACACCTGTGACTAGGCTTTGGCATAGAGATCAATAACCCAATAGTGGCCATGGTGTCTGCAGCTTTGTTGTTCATTCTAGGGATTTGCTGAAATATTACCTTTGTGAATTTTTTTTTCAAATCCTCGACCAATCTATGATAGGGGAGTATCTTATCATTCTTTTTTTGATATTCATCATTAACTTTCCTAATAACCAACTATGAGCTATTGAAAATCAGTTATAAAAGGAGCATAATAATCAGATTAAAACACTTAATAACATAAAAGACCAAGACTACATACATGATTAGACATAACAGAAAACTTAAAACAATAAGAAATTAAGGAAGTGCAAACCTCCCTAAAAACTTATCCAAGCTCCCTTTTGATCTTTTTATGTGTCCATGCTTATGGATGTGTGCTCAAGATTTGATATGCTTCAAGCTTCAACATGGGGCTTATTGCTTCAAAGTGTGGATACAAAACTAAATTATAACATTGCATGAAAGATGGATATATTTGTGAAGGAATGAGGTTCTTTATAAAGGAAAATGGACTCAGAATGAGTGGTCAAGATGTGAACCTGAAGAGGGGCTCAGATGCACCTAGAAGGGAGCACAAGGATTGTGCTTCTTTAAGTGCCTCTCATTGTGACAAGTGTCACAAGGAGAGTGGATGAGGAATGTGACCATTTTGGTCCATGTGAAAAGGGTAAGAGAAAACTCTTAGAGATAAGGTGAGTAATGAGGGATGTAAGAGAATTAATGGGGAGTGTAAGAGCATTAATGAGGCATTTATGATGGCATTAATGAGGCATGGGTGAGGCTGTAAGAGAGAGCTTGAGAAGTTTGACTTTGGGAAAGGGGTTGAATTCCTAATCCAAGGATTAGGAATGTGACAAGCTTAGGAAGAGATTAGGATTATGGTTAGAGGTTAAGATGGCTTGAGAAGTTTGACTTTGGGAAAGGGTTGAATTCCTAATCCTTCGATTAGGAATATGACAAGCTTAGGGAGATATTAGGATTAGGGTTAGAGGTTAAGAGGGGTGATTAGGGAGATGGTGATGGGAGGAGAGAGAATGAGTGGAGGGTTTAATTATCTAATTAGGATCGATTAGCTAATGAGGAAGGGTTAGCATGTGTGAAGGGGTTGGGATGGGTTAGAACTCAAGTTTAGGTAGTTGGGAGTGGTTCGGTTAGGGGTTAAGGTTATGAATCCATGTGCTTAAATAGAATAGATTTAACTATTTAAATCGCAAGTGGAGAAAAAGAGGATAATATGAATTAAACTAAATGGATAAATACATCCATTCAATCTAATAGGGGAAAAGGGGGTTTAATTAACTATTAGGCCATTGGTTGCCATTTAATAATTAATTAAACTATAGCTTTATTAGATAAATTAATCAAGCTAGTAGGATAACATAGATCAATTAGGTAATGACTGGTTACTTAGTTGATAATGTTCTAAAAGGCACTAAATATGATTAGATTATGTTAATTGGATTTAGGTGTCTACATTTTGCCCCTCTTCAACATAGTGTTATAATAAAGCTATTTTGAAGATGTTTAAAATAATAGACAACGCGAAGACATGATGTAGGAAATGAAGTTCCCCAGAGTGATAATTAGGAAAGAATTAGAATAGAATTTGACAATGATGATTCCCCCTCAAGAGGGTGGAAGGGAGAAATGGAGAAGCCCTGGCGGCGTCTTGAAAAGACTGTGAAGAGCGACAGGAAAGGGAAAGAAAAATAGGAAGAGGGGACGATAGGCGATGTGGGATTCAAGTTTGCATCAGGGATGAGGGATGAGGTGTGGATGATTAGGAGAGATTAGGTATGGGATCATTGCTGGGGTGGAGGATTTGATGGTAGGATAGGAATAGGATTGCTACTAGGATATAGGATTCTGATTGGTGGATAAGATTGTTGTTGGTTTTGATAGGATTGCTTTGCTAGAGCATGGATGGGGGGATTTTCTTGAAGCTTGAAGCGAGGAGTATTCCAGGGGGAATACCACTATGTAGTTTGAGCACTTATTTTGATATAGCAATGCTAGAGAATATGCCAAAGTTACTAGGAACACGAGGCCTTGTCACTAATGTTGCAGAGGAATGACACAACAAACACGCGGGGGTTGCCCCAAAATCACACATGATTCCCAGAAAGAACCATGGTTAAAATGATGCTGGAAAATCCCACAAGAAAATGACATTTCCCAAGTACAGCATGCGAACCCAACCGGATTACATACATGCAAGGGTCATATCCAACTGACTCACAAGAAGAAAAGAAAAAAAATATCAAGTTTCGTATCCCAAGTGCATCCATTTGCAGCAAACCATGATATAAAGAATCATGGCAACTTTGAGGGGGAGAACAACTGAAAGAATCAAGAATGATAATCAAGAGCCAAAATCAAATTTCAAGATAAAAAAATCAACCACAAGACGCCTTTTTCCAGAGAGATCAACGATATGGGATGATGATTGGATTCAGGTTAGTTAAGAGGAAGGATACATCCTACAAGGACCCATTGTGATGGAGATGATTGGATTTAGGTCAGACGTGAGGAAGGATACATCTTTCACGGACCCATTTCCATGGAGATGTCAAGTGTGAATCTGATTGGCCAAAAGATGTGTTGAGATCAAAGTGTTGAACCAATATTTATCAAAAGGAACTTGTTGAAGCACATGATTCAGAATGGAACTGGATCACTTTCTATAAGGATACTGACCAAGGATGCAAGATATGTATAGGCAAGACAAGACTTGAGACTAGACTGACACAGACAAGATATGTATAGGACTGAAGCTCAGGGATTGGGATAGGACAACATATATACAACAAGGACGTACGACTATATATAGAAAAATATGTACAAAAGCTCAGGATACATGATAGGAGGACTAATGCAGACTAGTGCACGCGATGGGGGAACATATAGGAAATATAGGCAATGATTTAGGCCAAAGTGGAATGGGATGATGGAGATGGGGGAGAATGATATTTTGATAGATAATGATATGACCCACTATGTGTGACGCCTGATTGTCAGGTTTTCACCACACATACTTGTTTAAGGCGCTTGATTGCCATGTTTTCACCATTAGAGGATTTATTTCTCTTTACTTTTTTTTATTTTTTTTGTTATCACCAAGGTGTCTATTTACCATATTTTCACCAAGATAATGATTTTTTTAGGACTTTTTATACTTTTTATGGAGTTTTTCAGATGATTGGAATGAATAACCAATTGTTGGACTTAGAAGCACCTGAGATGAATGATATTGATAGGATCATTCAAGGGTTCTCCTTCAGGAGTAGATAATTGATATGCCTCAGATCCGAAGCATGTAGTGATGATGTATGGACCTTGCCAAGTGACCTTGAACTTACCTTTCTTTTCTCGATCAGTAGCCACTTTCTAATTTTCTTTGAGCACAAAGTCCCCTACCTGGAACTGGCATGGGTGTATTTTCTTATTATAGCTTTGCTTGAGTCTATTTTGATATAAAACTAGGTGATTATAGGCTTGTTGACACTTTTCATCTAGCAGATCAAGCCATGTGATTCTAGCTACTCTATAGTCTTCATCAGTGATTAGGTCTTTCAAAGATACCCAGATTGACAGTAGTTCAATCTCGATTGGTAAGATGACTTCAGCATCATAGACAAGGGAATATGGAGTGGTGCATGTAGGAGTGAGATAGGATGTATGGTAGGCCTAAAGGGTGGGGTTGATTTGGAGATGTCAGTCATGGCCAGTATCATTGACAACCTTCTTTAGGATTTTGAGGATGGTTTTGTTGGTTTCCTCGTCTTAGTCATTACCTTGGGGGAAATATGGACTGGAGTAGCGATGGTGGATATGGAGGCACTCGCATAGATTGTCTACATGTTGGTTTTCAAAGGGTGTTCCATGATCTATGAAGATGGTGGTTGGGATTTTGAAGCAGAAAATGATGTGGTAGAGGATAAACTTGGATATTTGGATGTCTGTCATGAGGGAAAGTGGAATTGCATCAACCCACTTTATGAAGTACTCAGTGGTCGTGATGATGTATTTATGTCCCTCAGAGGAAAAGGGGATGATCTTACCAATGAGGTCAAAACCCCAACATGAAAATGGCGAGGATGGCACAATGGGATGCAATTCTTGCACTGGAGCATGTATCAGATTAGCATGTTGCTGACAAGGTAGGCACTTCTTCACAAATTCATAAGCATCATGCTCCATGGTAGGCTAGTAGTACCTGATTCTTAAAAGTTATTTAGCTAAGACCATGCAACTTGTTTGGGCACCACAGATTCCAACATTCACTTCTCACAATGCCTGGGCAGCTTTAGTTTTATCTAAACACATGGAGAGAACATTGTGATAGCCTCGACAATAGAGCCTGTATTAGCCACAATAGTGTAGCCGGAAGCTCTGCAAATTAGGTTTTGGCATTGGGTGTTTGTGAGGTGGGGAGATATGATACCATTTTTCAGATAGGCGGGGATGTTGTGGTGCCATGGGGACTGGGGACCAACCAAGACACATACCCGATTAACGTCATTGTTCTCATATGCAGGCGCATGAAGTTGCTCGAATAAGAATTTGTACTATGTTGCATCATGCAAAATTTATAGAAGTGATCTGATTGTATCCATAGCATTGGCAGCTTTGTTTTGTAGACATGGTACTTGTGTGATCTATAGATTAAGAAAATGCTCTTTCATTTTAGCTACCATCTCTTTGTAAGGTAGCAACTTATCATCCTTGGTTTGGAATTCATCTAGTACTTGCTTGATGATAAGTTGGGAATCACCAAAGACCTGTATGTTTGTTATGTTCCATTCAATAGCCATGCTAAGTCTAGCAACTAGTGCCTCATACTTTTCTATGTTGTTCATGTAGGGAAATCCCAATTTGAATGATTTGGGGATATAGTCACCTTGTGGGGTGACGAATAGTATGCATGCACCTAGACTGTGGGCTATGTAAGATCCGTCAAAGTAGAGCTTCCATGTTGGTTGTTCTTCTATCATGCATAGGTGTTCATCAGGGAATTCCATGACTAGAGGATAAGCATCGACTAGTGGTTCCTCTACCAGCTGATCTACAATAACCTGCCCTTTGATTGCTTTTCTATCAACATATTGAATATCAAATTCACTCAGGAGCATAACCCATTTAGCCATTCAATCTGTAAGAATTGTCTTTGAGAGTAGGTATTTGAGTGGATCAACCTTTGAGATGAGCTTGATGGTGTGACTAAGCATGTAATGGTGAAGCTTCTGAGTGGAGAAAACCACTACAAAGCATGCTTTTTCCATAGGTGTATAGTTAAGCTCATAGCCCACCAATGTGCG
Organism: Thuja plicata; assembly: GCA_018584345.1. Lineage (NCBI taxonomy): Eukaryota > Viridiplantae > Streptophyta > Pinopsida > Cupressales > Cupressaceae > Thuja > Thuja plicata. Next base: position 2,459,969 of record MU223972.1, on the reverse strand, counting down.
GTTGATGTAGTAGATGGCTCTTTCCTTACCATTATCATCGAGCTGGGCCAGAAGTTCCCCTAGTGTTGTAGTTGTTTCTTAGATGTACAAAATGAGAGGCCTACCTGGTGTAGCTAGTACTAGGATAGGTGGATTGGCCAGGTATTCCTTGATCTTGTCAAAGCTTCTTTGACACAAATGATCCCATTTGAAATTTTTTTCTTTCCTGAGTAGATACATAAAAGGTTGGCACTTGTCAGCAAGCTATGATATAAATCAGCGCACTGATTGAAGCTTGCCTTGTAGGCTGCACAACTATCTAAGTGTTCATGGTGGAGCCATTTCCATGATGGCCTTAACTTTCTTTGGATCTATCTCAATTTCTTGTCTGGATACAATGAACCCGAGGAGCTTTCCTGATGTTATCTAAAAGACACATTTCTTGGGGTTGAGCATTAGTTCATAGTGATAGAGATGATCAAATACTACCTCTAGGTCATTTAGGTGGTCCATTCATTTTTTTGATTTACCCAATATGTCATCTACATAATCCTCAAGGATCTTATGAATCATATCATGAAATATAACAATCATAGCCCACTAATATGTAGCTCTAGAATTTTTTACCCCAAATGGCAGCATGTTATAGTAGAAGGTTCCCCATGGGGTTGTGAATGCTATCTTGTGTTGATCTTCTTTTGTGATGTGGATCTGATTATATCTTGAAAATCCATCCATGAGAGACAACATCTCATGTTTGGCTATGAGGTCTACGATCATGTCAATGTTGGGTAATGGAAAATCATCCTTAGGACATGCTTTATTGAGATCTCGAAAGTCTGTGTAGATTCTGATTGAGTTGTCAAGTTTGGAGACTGGCACCATGTTGGAGATCCAATCTAAGTAATTTATTTCTATGATGATCTTAGCTTGTAAAATTTTCTCCAATTCTGCTTTAACTAGTAGGAATACCTTAGGATGCATCTTGCAGAGTTTTTGCTTGACTGGCTTGACATTTGGATCCACTGATAAGTGATTCACCATGAGGTTTGGGTCCAACCTAGGCATGTGAGAGTAGGACCATGCAAAGATGTCAGGATATTCTCTAAGAAGAGCTATGAATGCCATTTCTTCATTTGTGGTTAATGATGTTGTAATGTGAGTGAGCCAAGGCTGATCTTCTGTACCTAGATTGATAGGTTTGGTTTCTTCAATGATGATGAATGACTATTCTGATATGTAATCATTGATAATAAGGAGAGGAGAATCTCCATCTCCTGGCACCTCAGAAATTTTTTCACCGAATCACCAGGAGATACGCCCTTTGTTTTTACTTTTTTCTGATAAGATAGCACCTCGTAGGGGTTTTCACTAAGAGATCCATTTTGTTCTTTTTTATTTTGATTTTCAATTTTGTGGCTGAAGACCTCCTCTCCCTTAAATTCCACCTCAGGGTCAAATTTGCATACATGTGTAGAGGATTGCCACTAGTCTGGCTGTTGATCTATTACTCCCATTAATCTTAGGAGCGTGATCACGTTGTCAAACTCTTCTATAGGGATGACACTTTGTTGGTCCCATTTTATGAGTTCCGGATGAATGAGGGGAAGGTATATGAGGTTGAGGGATAATTGGCAAAGGACAACATTACCAAGGAATATGTCATTGTCAATATTTTCATAAGCTCTCACTATTTTCTCTTTCGGGATGTCTTCGAATTTGTGTATGTTTCCCAGGGGAATGCGATAAGTTAGACTAGTTTCATTAGTGCCCCTAGTCGTGTTATGGATAATGCCAGATGTATTATGTTCAAATCCCAGACCAATGTTTCTTTTTATTTTAGAGGCCTTAATAGGAACTCTCATTCCTTGTTCTTCGGGGCCTAGTCTGCCTCCTTGATAGTTCCACTTTTCAGTGACCAGTTTGTGGGTAGAGGGATATTTGCCTTTGAAGTGATCAAGGAGACCACTGTTGGGAGGTTTTGGATCTTTGTACAACTAGTTGTTGATATCAGGCACCATTTCCTGGCTATTTAGAATGTCATGAGAAAGAAAGGTAATAGGACCCAGTTGTTCTGGATTAGGTTCCTTCTACTCTATGTAACTTGATGGATGCACGTGTGTATATGGATCTGTTGGTAGGGCTCTGACAACAAAATCATCAGTGAGGTTGTATTTTCCACAGACGTGGTGATTGATCTTGACATTAGAAAGAGTGGATGAAAGGATAGTTCTTCAATCCAGAAAGGTTTCAGAGGAACTGGCGACAGATGTGCCAATGTCAATTCCAGGATAATGAGTTGAATGTGGATAAGAGGCTTTCATCGCATGGTAGTATGCGAAGGGCTGGGGATCAGCATGGATGGTGATCTCAATTCTATTGTGGGAGAACTTGATGCATTGGTGGTAGGTGGAAGGGAAGGCCTACATAGAGTGTATCCATGGGCGTCCAAGGAGGATGTTGTATGTGAGGTCAAGGTCGCCCATGTGGCATGTTGTTTCTTGTATTGTTGGGCCCAATTTGATAGGCAAGGAGATTGTGCCTTCTGAGGTATGTTCCAAATTATTGTATGCTTTGATAGTGATGATGTCACTCAGTATATCTACCTCAGAGTATCCCAGTTTCTTAAAAAATTTCAAAGTGCAAAGATTCAAGGCTAAACCATTATCTATCATGACCCGTTTGATGGAAAAGTTTTTGATCATGACTGCGATACGAAGGGGAAGATTGTGATCGAGCTCAACGGATGACATGTCTGAGGTTTTGAAATATATTCTGCATGAAGTGGAAAAGTGGCTTACAATGTTTTGAAACTGGCTAGCATCGATATTTCTGGGTATACGAGACACTTCGAGAGATTTGTTTAGGATTTCTTGATGCATGGGTGATGTACGAAGGAGATCTAGGATGGAAATTTGGACAGGTGTGTTCCCTAGATGTTCCAATAGATTGTATTGTGTCCTAGAGGATGAGGTAGTACAAGCACTGGCAAAAAATATGTGTCCTTGGTGTGTAGTGACTATACAGTTGGTATCAGCGCCTTTGACATGGATAACATTGATCGATGGTTTGACCTGGGATATGCAACCGATTAAGCTACCAAAGTCAACATAGGCTAAGGAGTTATTTCTGGTATTGTTTATTTTCTTTTCTTTACCATGATTAGATGTTGGAGAAGTGTTTGTGTTGGTAGTTCCCTTGTTGTTGCCATGGTTAGGGAATGCATTTTGGTAGATTTTTCAGATCACTGTTGGGTGAGGCCTTGGTTGTAGCATCTACTTAGATTTCATTATAGTCAATGAGGTATTGGATATAATGCTTCAATTTCATGCACTTGACAGTAGTGTGTCCCTTAACATGGTGATAATCACAATACTCATTGTCTGTATACCATTGTGGTTTAGGAGTAGAGTCCCCAAAGGGTTGCGTCGGTGGTGGGTATACAATCAGGTTTGCTTTTGTAATTCTATGGAATATGACATCAATGGGTTCACCCAAGGGAGTGAATGTGTGCTTAGGAGCACATTGATCCCATCTTGGTCTATTCTATCCTTGCTAGACTTATATTGCATTTGTCTAGTTTTGGGGGATCTGATAGTTGTGTTGATAGTTGGTTTGTGCAGCCTGTTGTGGGCGTATGTTTTGTTGTGGTGCTGCTTGATATTGTGTTGCTTGCTGATATGTTGGGGGAGGTGGCGCTTGTTGATATTGTGGTTTCTAGTAGGTCTGTGCTGGTATGTTCTGTTGGGAATGTTGTGGTTGATATGCTAGGGTGGGTGTTTGAGGACCTACAACAATGATCTGGACATGCTTAGTGTATGTGGCTCTGTCTGTTATGGCATTTTTTTTCTTGTTCCAATATCGTGAGAAATCGTTATTATTTCTATCAGGTTTTGATTCCTTGTAATGCTTTATGGCACCATCTTCTACAAGACCTCATTCAAGATCCATGCCTTTTCCTCAGATATCTTGATACATTTGTACGCAATTCATGTGCATGTGGTAGGCTAGTTTGGGGTGGAGATTTTTAATGAAGATTGTGGTGAGATGTTTCTCTGGAGGTTGATACGACAATCTCATGGTAAGTCCTTGCCAGCATTGCAGATAGTCTTCTAAGCTCTCTGCACCTTTCTATTTTGAGTTGCATAAGTCTAGGAGGGAGAGTTCATTCTCAATGTTGTGTGTGTATTGGACCACAAACTTCTCTGATAGTTCTGTGAAAGTAGAGAATGTGTCATAGGGGATCTTGTAGAACTACTCAAGAGTGGTCCCTCCTAAGCTTTTGGGGAATATTCTCATGAGGAAGTTATCATTATAGGCCACTTCTTGGCATGCCATGTAGAATTATTTCATTTGGCTCATAGGATCTCCCTTCCCCTGATATTTGTCAAATTTAGGGGTGTCAAAGTGTTTAGGGAAGGGTATGGCAATGATAGAACTATCAAATGGGTAAGGACATACCTCCTCAAACTTGAATGTCTTTATTTCATTCCCAGCTCGCGGCTCTTTAAGAGCATTCTTCATTTCCTCCCATTCTGAATTGATAGGTGGGGGATTGTTAGTCCCTGTCATGTTAATCTCACTTGTGGTGTATGGGTCGAATGGAGTTGGTGAATACAAAGTGTTTTGTAGATGATATTGTGGGGTTTGATATAGAAGTTGAGGGTCAACATATATAGGTTATTGAGGTGGTAATTGTGTTTGAAGGTAATATTGTGGTGGAGGAAGTGGCAAAGCCTGATGTGGTTGTTGTAGTTGCTGAAAGTAGGCTTGTATCTGTTGAGGTGTTAGATACATGGGTTAAGCTTGTTGCGCATTTGCATAGGGTGGTGCTACAGTATTTTCAGGGTATGGAGGATAGGATTTCTGATGTGGAATGATGAAATTGGTGTTGGCAGGATTACAGGGTTGGTGTGGTGGTGGAATGGTTTGTGAAGCAGAAGAAGATGGCATGGATAGGTAGTTGGCGAAGTTGGGTTATTTTTTAGGAGTGGGTTGGAGGGCGGATTGTGAGGTTGTAAATGGATTTGCAGATGTTGGTTGCGGTTGGGAGGTGAACGGGCTCACACTCTGTGAGTGTGTATGAATGCCTAGGCCCTGCATGGCCACTTGTGAGTAATTCCACATGGAAGAGGAAGCTCCTTGCTGCATTTTTCCACCCTGGGATGTTTGTGGTGGAAAAATTGGATTGACTTGTGATTGCATTGTTGCTTGTGTGGGAAGTGTTGGAATGTACTGGGATTGAGTTGTAGATTATGCATGGAAAGTGGGATGGAGATTGTGCTACAGGAATAGGGGTTGGTTGTAGGATCATGTGAGTGGCATACCAATGGTGAATTATGTGTGTTGTTGTTGGTATGCTGCAAAAGAAAAGGGTGGAACATGCATGGGGATTTGGGTGCTTTGATGTTGCGAAATGGTTGATGCATTTTGGAAGGGCTGAGTGGTAATTGGTGGAATGGTGGCTTGTTGCATGCTGACTGGTGGTGGTGGTAATATGCAACAAATGTTGGGAATTCTTGTGAAAGTGGAGCGACCATGATTTGAAGAGGTGCAGGTGCTTGCATAGGGATAGGAGGAATTTATTGTGTTGTTGATGGTGGATTAGGAGGCGGGGCTCCCATGACCATGAACGAGGTAGATGGAGGTATCATGTGCATGATGGATGGTGGGATGGAAGGTTGGAATATTTGTGAGATAAGAGTTCCCACTTGTAGAGATCGCTAAATGGGATCAAAAACTTAATTTCTGATGGGATGAGGAAATTCCCCTGGGAGTGCCATAGGTTGTGTGATAAGTGTGGGTATAAGCCAAGGTGGGAATTGGATTCCTTATTGTTGAATGTCTATGAGTACATGACTATTGTTGCATCCACTCATGGTGTTCACAATGTGAACATGTCTGGGATGATTTATGAATGTCTCTATAGTACTCACAGTGGGAATCTCATTTGTGTCTACCCAAATATGTTGGATAGGTGTGTTTTGTTGTAGATCAAATGAATCCATTACATTTGTAGAATTGATTGTTGGATCGAGTGAGCTAGCTATTAGATTAGAGTTCATATCTTTCCTCTTCTTAGCGGCACATGTGATGGGTGGCATGAAATGAATTCCCTAAAGGGATGTGAAATGCAAAATGAAAATGCAAGGAGATTTCTAAAACTAAGAATAATGATGCAATGACTAGGATTATGATGATGTGTCTATGATGATGAGGATACTTCCTAAGGATAAAATATGACTCAGATATGCCAACGAATGAAGGGTTGCTTTCCCTAATGTAGGATCAAGTGGATGATGATTTCCAACCTAAGACAGACTTGTGGTCTTCGACCAACAAGATTCTCTATCAATGTGAACCAACCTTTTTCTCAAGGTGATGAGGTTTCACAGACAAACGGGGTTATCCTAGAACAGTGTGTCATCTAAGGATACCTAAGAGATGGTTTTGATTAAGGATGTAGGTCAAGCAACTCTAAAAATGATGGGACACCAATTATGAGATACCCTGTAGGATTGAATGCTATGATGATGGATAGGATGATGATGCTAGGATTGATAGGATGTGATTAGGATTGGATGGGACTAATTTAGGATCGGATAGGATGATCTAGGATTGACTATGAAGATTATAATAGGGTGTGTGTGATGTGTTTCTAAAAGATGACTACTAAGGATGATCCAAAAATGCATGCTACGTGATCTAAGAAGAGGAAGAGTGACTGATTGTTGTGATGAGCTAGCTAGTCATACCATTCATAGTTGATAAAAGTACCATTTACGTTATATTTGGCCATGAAGTGCACAACCTTATTGTTGTAGATTACTTTGTCAAATTTTTCCCGTTGGTGAGTCTCTTGCTTGATAGAATCAATGATGTGTTGGTATTTGTGGGCTTCTCTATTTTCTTCTTTGTGTTCTCTAAAAATGTGAGGCAAAGGAATCTTCACCTTTTTGTGTTTTGCAAACTTGGTCAAGTGCACAGTTTTCATAATGTTGGGAAGATATTTCTTAGGACTAGGTAGTGACTACGGTGAGTATACCTTGATTGTGAGCTATGGAAAATTGGTTATAAAAGGAGCATAATAATCAGATTAAAACACTCAATAACCCAAAAGACCAAGACTACATACATGATTAGACATAAAATAAAACTTAAAACAATAATAAATTAAGGAAGTGCAAACCTCCCTAAAAATTGATCCAAGCTCTCTTTTGATGTGTCCATGCTTATGGATGTGTGCTCAATATTTGATATGCATCAAGCTTCAAGATGGGGCTTATTGCTTCAAAGTGTGGATACAAAACTAAATTATAACATTGCATGAAAGATGGATATATTTGTGAAGGAATAAGGTTCCTTATATAGGAAAATGGACTCAGAATGAGTGGTCAGGATGCAAACCTGAAGAGGGGCTCAGATGCACCTAGAAGAGAGCACAAGGATTGTGCTTCTTTAAGTGCCTCTCATTGTGAGAAGTGTCACAAGGAGAGTGGATGAGGAATGTGACCATTGTGGTCCATGTGAAAAGGGATAAGAGAGGACTCTTAGAGATAGGGTAAGTAATGAGGGTTGTAAGAGCATTAATAGGGAGTGTAAGAGCATTAATGAGGCATTTATGATGGCATTAATGAGGCATGGGTGAGAGTGTAAGAGAGAGCTTGAGAATTTTGACTTTGGGAAAGGAGTTGAATTCCTAATCCAAGGATTAGGAATGTGACAAGCTTAGGAAGAGATTAGGATTAGGGTTAGAGGTTAAGAGGGCTTGAGAAGTTTGACTTTGGGAAAGCGTTGAATTCCTAATCCTTGTATTAGGAATGTGACAAGCTTAGGGAGAGATTAGGATTATGATTAGAGGTTAAGAGGGGTGATTAGGGAGATTGTGATGGGAGGAGAGAATGAGTGGAGGGGTTAGTTAGCTTATTAGGATCAATTAGATAATGACGAAGGGTTAGCATGTGTGAAGGGGTTGGGATGGGTTAAAACTCAGGGTTAGGTGGTTGGGATTGGTTAGGTTAGGGGTTAAGGTTATGAAGTGATGTGCTTAAATAGAATAGATTTAACTATTTAAATCACAAGTGGAGGAAAAGAGGATAATATGAATAAAACTAAATGAATAAATACATTCATTCAATCTAATAGGGGAAAAGGGGGTTTAATTAACTATTAGGCCATTGGTTTCCATTTAATAATTAATCAAACTATAGCTTAATTAGATGAATTAATTAGGCTAGTAGGATAACATAGATCAATTAGGTAATGAATGATTACTTAGTTGATAATATTCTAAAAGGCACTAAATATTATTATATTATGTTAATCAGATTTAGGTGTCTACACCAACTAAAAGTCACCAAAGACAAGTAGACTGGTGATTTTCCATTCAATTTCTAAGTGAAGCCCTATTACCAAGGCTTTGTACTCTGCAATATTGATTGTGCATGTGAATGTCAATTTATAAGGTTTAGGGATAAGATCCCCTTATGGTGTCACAAACAAGATGCCTTATCCTGATCCTTTCTATGTAAAAGATCCATTAAAATAGAGTTTCCATTATATACTTGGGTTGATAGTCGTGATGGATTCATATGGAAAATATGATACTATAGGATGATCCCCTAGAAGAGGAGATTCAGCTAGCTGATCTGTGATTTCTTTCCCTTTGATATCATTCATGTCTACATACACAATGTCAAATTCATTTAGGATCATGACCCACTTAGTTGCGGTCTTAGATAACAAGTACTTTAATAGATCAACCTTTGCGATGAGTTGAGTTTTATGATTAAGCATGTAATAATGAAGCCTCTGCATACAAAAGACAATAGCCAATCATGCTCTTTCAATGGTTGTGTAATTCAAATCATATTAGACTATTGTTCAACTTAGATAGTAGATTGGTCTTTCTTTTCTCATTGTCATATAGCTATACTAGGAGGGAAACCAGTTCAATAGTAGTGGTAGAGATGTATATAATCAAAAGTCATCCTGGAAAAGGTAGGACCGGCACTAGTGGATTAGCTAGATACTTCTTGAGTTGTTTGAAGGATTTTTGACATAAGAAATCCCACAGGCATTTGGTATCTTTTCTCAGGAGGTGGGAAAAAGGGTGAACTTTATCTACTAGTTGTGACATAAATCTTTGGATGGACTGAAGTTTTCCTTGTATACTGCGAAGTTGTCTCAATTTCATAGGAGGTGTCATCTCTAGGATATCTTTGACTTTCTTTTGGTCAACCTTAATTCCTCTACAAGATACAATGTAACCTAAAAACTTCCCTTATTGTACTCCAAAGATGCATTTCTTAGGATTCAGTCGAACCTTGTATTTCTCTAGTCCGTCAAAGATAATTGTAAGGATGGCTATGTGTGATTCTCTTGTCTTTGATTTTCCTAGGATATCATCCACATTATCTTCCATGATGGCATGCAAGAGGCCATGAAATATTTTTGTCATTTCTTGTTGATAAGTTGATATAGTGTTCTTAAGTCCAAAGGGCATGACCTGGTAGTAGAATTTACCCCATGGTGTAGTGAATGTGGTCTTATGTTGATCTTCTACTATGATTGTTATCTAATTGTATCCTGAGAATCCATCCATGAGTGATAGCATCTCATGTCCTACCATCAAATTCACTATGATGTCAATGTTGGGTAGTGGAAAATCATCCTTCATACATGCTAAGTTGAGATCTTTTAGTACCTCAAAAAGGTTTTCACTAGAAGACACACCCTTTATTTTATCTTTTTCTTCATCCGAAGGTGCCTTAGAAAGGTTTTCACCAGGGGATGTTTATTGTCTTTTTTATTTTTATTTCATGTGACTAAGAGAGTTGACTTGGCTACCAAAGTAGGCTTTCTCATTGTAGTAGATTTTATTCTCATAGTCTTGGAGATCTCTTAGGACAAAGAGAGCTAAAACTGCCTCATCCAAATCACATATATCTAAGGCATATGGTAAGTCTTGTTGGTCCCAATCAATATGTTCATGATTTTTTAGTGGGAGGCTAGGGGATGATTAAAGGTCAAATATAATGATAGTAAAGACATAGTTGGGAATCTGAAGAAACCTCAGAGGAATCAGTTGAGGGCACATTGGTTTCTTGGGAGCCCAATCCTCTACCATGGGGGTAGTCAGTTACTTTTATTGGTTCCTTAATTCCTTTTTTCTTTTGCACCAAGGCTTGTTCCATGATATCCCATACTCTCAAAAATGGGAGTGGCCTTAATATATTTTCCCTTGGGTATTTTCACAAATTTGCCTTCTCCATCTTTATAGAGTCGCGATAGGATATTAGACTCCATATGTTCATCTCAAAGGGATTCCCAATGTTCAAAAGTGGTCTTTTTAAATTCCACAATACCTTTATTCTTCTTAGGAAAGAGTTGGGAAGGTATTCCATGGGACTTTCAGGAAAAAGGGAGTTGGCCAATGCAAAAGGCTTTTTCAAATTTGGATTCTCTCATTCCTTGGTCAGTGAACTTGACTTTCTTCTTAGATTCAGGTATTTTCTCCTTAATGAATTTATATTTACCCTTAGAAGCTTTAGATGTAGAGGCCTCATTTGTTTATAGTATTTCAGTTTCTTCAGTGGAAAGTTTCTCAGTAGAGGGTTTGGTAGGATCCTCTTTAGCAACGGGTATGAAAAACTCATTCAGTGGACAAAAGTAGGTTTATTTTCCATCTAACCATTTGCAGTATTGGAAGGACTTGGGATCTCCAGGGATTGTGATTTATTGGCCTTTATGCAGGAAATTAAAAAATTGATGGAATGTGGAAGATACACCTAAAATAGTGTGTATACATTGCCTTCAAAGGAGGATATTCTAGGGTAAGTCAAGATCCAGGACTTGACAAGTAGTTTCAATCATTGCAGGACCCACTTGCAAGGGTAATATTATTAACCCCTTGGATTCTCTTTCTCTATCATCATAGACCTTGATGGTTATTCTCTTTGAAACATCAAGGAGATCTTTAGAGAGTTCTAGTTGTCTTGTCATTTTCAAAGTACAAAGATTCAAAATGGATCCACCATTTATAAGGACCATTTTTATTTATGGAAATGGATGGGGGCCTCAATGTTTAAGGGCTTATTGTGATATGGGTAAGGACCACAAAAATATTTGTCAGTAAATACAAGGTGTTGCTGCGCAGTTAAGTTCCCAATCATGGCTTGGAATTGTCATGCATTGATTTTGTCAGGAATGTGGGAAGCAAGAAGAGCTTTCTCAAGGATTTCTTTTTGGACAGGTGAAGTACGGAGAAACTCCAGGATGGATATCTATGTAGAAGTCTTCCCAAGTTGTGACAAAAATTTTAAACCATGAAGAAGGTCTGGTGGAGGTAGATGGAGAAGTTAGCAAGGCAGTGACTTGGATGGTGACTCTGGTTCTACGAGTGGTAGAATTACAATATGTACTCTTAAGCTTGAGGGTGTATATATGCAACACAAGTAATCAAAGATAAAGATGTTATTTTCCTTAACAATACCACACAATGAGTCAAAACCCATGATGTTATTTGTAGAGTAGTCATAAGGAATGACCTTTAAGGATGGGGCATTGTTCTGATCATGCTTGTGGAAGGTAGTACGATGTATCTTGAGTTGAGAATTTGATGATTATGGTGTCTATCCTTCAAATTTGATCTTTCCATTGTCTATAAGGTCTTTTACAAAGTTTTTTAACTTCATACATATCTTGGTGTCATGACCTTTGATGTGATGATAATCACAATACTCATTATCCTTATACTAAGCAGGCTTTGGTTGATTCTCATTGTAAGATATAGTGATTGGGAACACCATCAAGTTCTGATTAACAAGCTTTCGAAAGATGATGTTGAGAGGTTCTGCAAGAGAAGTGTATGTTCAACGATGTTGTGTGTTGGAATTGTTGTTGTTTTTTTTTGTTATTGCGACGAAACAAGTAGGATAATTGCAAGATTTTTGTTGAGATTGTTGGTTTAGTGATCAATTATTCTGATTGTTGTTGTTGTGATTATTGTGATTATTCTGATTGCCTTGATTGGATGCTTGGAAATTTTGAACATGTTTGGCATCATTTATAACTCTTTTGTTTTTGGTATAAAACTTAGGTTTGTCATTTTTAGAAGTGGTATAATATTTATTGACACCCTTTTGAAAGAGACCATCCTCAATTTTTTTCCCTTTATTAACAAGAGACTCAAAAGTGTTAGGCAAAGCCATTTTCATTTGGAATGATATTTTAGATACCAAATTTCTAGTGAATATGTCAATCAAGTGATGTTCGGGTATCATCCAAGGCATTCAATTTGCAAGGTGTCTCCACCTTCGTATAAAATTGCCAAAGGTTTCTCCATTCATTTTCTTAGTGTTGCACAAGTCACTCAATGACACTTGATGTTTGATTTTGTAATAATATTGTGCAACAAACTTCTCTGTGAAATCAGAGAAGGTAGATATAGACCCATGAGGTAGGGCCATGAACCATTCAAGAGAGGGGCCTCTAAGAATACTAGTGAAGAGTCTCTTTATATAGTTCTTGTTGTAGGCGACCTCTTGGCATACACCAAAAAATTCCTTGAGATGTTTGACTAGACATGTTTCCCCTTTGTATTTCTTTAATTTAGGTTTCTCAAAGTTTGGGGAAAATGGTTGCATGGTGATTGACTTTTCAAATGGGTAGGGACATATTTCATCAAAAGATAATTATTTCTTCCCCCAATTTTGCATGCTATGCACAAGGCTCTTAATCTCATTGACCTATTGAGCTAGATTGAGATCATTATGATATGTGAGTTGTGGTCCAAAATATTTCCCTCCTATTAATTGTGAGGCTGAAAATCCCATTGGTGTCATCCCGACTGTAGGAGGAGGTGTGTAATGATAATATTGATATGTTTGTTGAGTGGATGTCTTCATGGAGGATGAAGTGAACATGAAGGGTGATGATGAGACTTGATGCATGGATTGATGGATTGATTTTTAGTCTATGTTGAAAATACTAGCACCTGTAGTAGTAGATGTGTTCATTGTGGTATGGGTGTTATTATGTGAGGTCATTTTGGGTACAACACTAAGGATTTTTTGAACTTGCTCGCCCATCAATTAAAACATTGGTTACGAGGTTGATGTGGGAATCAATGTAGAAGGCCCACTAGAAGTGGCCTTATCTATGCCTTGGGATGATGTTTCATTGGAGATTGGGGTTGTGATCATGGTTATAGTGGCTATATCCCTGATGATATTGTTGACAAGGAGGGTCTCATCAAAGTCAGTGGGTACCATGACACCATTCTTAAAAAGGTTCATGAATATTTCCCCACTATTATGGCTAATAGCCTTTTTAACCATCTCTAAATTGTATGGAATTCCAAGGAAGTCATTCACCTGTGTAGGTCTTTCATCTTTATCCACCAATTCATTTTCATCAGGTACATTAGTGATGTCTTTATCTTGTACTACATTTCCCTGAAATAACTGATGAGAAAAATGTTTCTCGTCATGTTTGGTATTTTCTTGAGTGTGCCTCATCTTTTTAGCTTGTGATCGAGTTAGAACAACCATAAAATGATGACCTTTGAAGGATGAAAGATGAAAGATGAAATATGAAAGATGAAGTATTAGAAATGAGTTGAATGGGTGATTTGATGATGAAGGAAGGGTGGACTTAGGACCAGGAGAAAATGTTTGGACTTTTTTTATTGTGAGGGTAGGGCCTCAAGGATGATTTATTTGATGAATGGATGGTGAAGAAAGGGCCTCTATTTGATTTGATCAGGATGATGAAGGTTTTGGATAACCTTAGTGAAATGAGATCATGTTAAGAACAATGATTGGATAATTTAATGATATCTTTATTCTACTTTGAGATAGACTGATGATCTCAAGCAAGATGGGATATTGATTAGATAAAATTAATCACTCAATATGGATAATGTTCTCAAGAAACAAAATTCAACCAGGATTGATAAATATATTAATCTCAATAACACTTTGATGAAATCTTCAAACCTAAAGGTTGATGGGATCTTTAATGAAGGCATGAAGAACTGATTTTTTTATTGTATTGCTTGATGATGTGCCTAACTAAAAAGTGGAAAGATGCACGATGTATGGACGACTAGAATGGTGAAAAAAAGATGAAGTGATGGAAATGTCTAGTTATGATCTTCGTAGGTCTCTCTAGAAGGTGCAATGAAATCTCAATTCACTTGGAATTTGGAAATGAAATTGGATACTTTATTGTTAAATACCGTCATTTCACATCTCTTAACTTGTTTAGCACACACTTGGGTCGCTCACATGACATGTTTTTTCAACCTAATGGTTTGATCGGTAGTCTTCTTCTCTCTGTAAGAAAGGGGTAATTGAATCTTGACCTTTTTATGCTTTCTATAATTGGACATAGCCCAAAGAGAATGAATTTTGGATGATCAAAATGAAATTTTTAACAATGTGGCTTCAAGGACCTCTAGAAGGCTGAAAATGTGAAATTTTGGTAACACTTTAAAGCTCACTATTTTGGGGGGAAGACAATGATTTCCAAATTTATTTGTTGATCTGTGAAGATGGGGATCGCAAGTCGGAGATGAAAATTGAGAAAACAAGTCAAAATTTCAATTTTTTTACTAAGTCAGACTGCTCATTGACTGATTTGGTTTGATTTTTTTGATGAACAGAATTGATTTCAGTCACACAAAAAAGGCATTGAGTACACTAAGTATACCTTGATTCAAACAAGAACATTCAATTTTGAAAACAGATGTCTGAAAATATTCCTACAAGGGACAAAGTAACCTTGCAGGAGACAAGCACTTTTAATATCAGGAAACTGGTGTAAATTTGAGAATTTTGAAGTGTGTATGTTCAAGTGACTCTTTCAAGCCACTTATGTTTTTACGTGGTTTAACACAATGAAGAAAGTTAAAAAGTACATACCTTACAAAATTTTCTTCAAATGAAATATTATAGGACCATTTCTTGGTAGTCATTTGGCTCACACAATAGTGTCACCCCTGAAAGGGCACCCCTATTTTTGCACTATGAAGATCTCTTTCGCAACATAATACACTAGGACACGTATTATGGGAATCTTGGGGGATAATCTTCCCTCTCCTTGAATTATAATAAGTCACCATTCAAAGGCGAATTGAGTAGGCTACTAATTAACAGTTTCTAGTAAGATCTGTGGTGTCGCCCCAATCAATTTGTATGTGTGTGAGACAATTAGTCTCTAGTGGACCGCATCGGCTCCTTAGGAACTATTCACCCAATCTCAACTATCATCCACACACCACTCCCAAGCTTGGTGGGGTTGAGACAAAAAAAAATTCAATGTCTCATTTCTATACCAGTCGGGGCATTTACCAATTTTAGGTCCTCTAAAGGGAAACACACCCTCTAGACAAGCCTCTCTAGAATCTAGATTAAGCTAAGCTTTCTCTTCACCTAAGTTTTGTGAAGGAAAGGGGAGAGCATACGGATATAGTTTAATCTTGGCATCACGTAAACTAAGGGTTTTTAATCTATGAAAAAATATCAAAGGAAGTGTTAAGAAACACTTCTTCAAACACACTAAGAAGAGTTCATTCCAAATTGAAACCTAATTAAAGCAACTAGATGCTACTACCTTAACAAAAGACATTCTAGTATGGTTAAGGCATTCAAGCTCAATTTTTTTCCCACATAGTTAAAAAGAAAACATGTAAGAAAGGTGTGTTGTTGATTCCCTTATGTCATTCAAGATTTGGTTTGGTGCATTCCCTTAGTGCATTCAAGATTGATTTTTTTTCATTTTAAAGACAACAACATACATTCAAGGACAAGTTTTTATCTTGCAAGGTTCATTCCAACTAATGTAACTCTCCAAGGTAACCTGCACACAAGATTCAATAGTTTAATAGATTCCTTCAACTCCTAAAATGCTGCAAAAGACCAAAAAATTAGTACCACCAAAAACTAGCAGAAAAATCAAAGTTTCTGTGACCAAGTGGAGACGTTGGTTCTCAGATGCAGATAAAACTCTACATAGACGTCGATCTTCACAGATGGCATTTTTCCAGAGAAGACATAAAATTGAAAAATAATATATATGTGTTGATTTTCCTCCAGCTACCCCAAGGAGAAGAGACGTCAATTGCAGAGCCTATACAAAGGAGGAATTTGTTTAGGATTGTTTGCAAATTAGGAGGTAAATGTTGTAAGGCTGTTATGGATTTTGGTAGTAATGATAACTTGGTATCAGAAGAGATGGTGTAGAAGCTTGGATTGAAGAGGCTTAAACATCCTTGTCCTTATGGAATAAGTTGGTTTTTAGATGAACACATGGTGGAGGTGAAAGAGAAATGTTTGGTTAACTTTAGCATTGGACCTTACAGAGATGAAGTGTTATGTGATGTGGTGCCTATGAGTGCTTGTCATGTTTTATTGGGAAGACCTTGGAAATTTTATAGAAGAGCTATTCATGATTTTTATTCAGAGATGCAGGATACAGAGGTTAGTGTGGATCAAAAGAAGGATCTTGAAGGAAGATCTGATGAAGAAAAGGTGGTATCATATTATAAGAAGGGTAAGGTGAAGTAGTATAAGACCTTAGTTGTTGAACATATGAAGGTTTGTAATGGAGGTAGATCAATGATTGAGAAGGGAGGAGGTAGTGATCTAAGCTCTGATTTTGATAGAAGATATGACAAAGACAAAGAGTTGCAAATAAAGAGGATGTTTGGATAAAAAATAAGAATGGAATTTTGTTCCACATTCTGTCAAATGTTCATAAGTTTCTCTTATGGAACATTTTCTTCTCACCTGGGGTGTCTGATGTAGGAGCATCTTTGGGTCATTGTAAATCTTGCATCAACCAATAATATTTGTTTTCTTGTTTGATCAGTCTGGTGTTTCTGTTAGCAATGCTTTTTTTTTTTGTGATCATTACAGTGTGTTCTTGACATTGTGTTGGATCTTATCCTATGATCTCACATCATTGGGTTTCATTGCACATGAGATATTGAATATTCTTTGTGAGACTATCCTGTTCTTCATTTTCTCGGTCAGTCATTGTGTTTTCCAATCATGTAGGAGCATCCTGGGTCCTTGGCAATCCTACTCAACCAAAAAGATGTTTACTTTTGCTTTATAGTTTGTTTCTTGTTGCTCAAGTTCTTGCTTTACCGACGGGTCTTGGTGATCTCTTTACTGACAGGTTATTTGATGCTAAGGTATGTCTTTACCGACAAATTTCTATGATCTTTATGGATGGTTTTTCTGATGCTCGGGTATGTTCTTACCGACGGTTGCTAATTTTTGGTGATCATCTTCACGAGATGTTTTATCCTAATCTGGATGACTTTTACATTTAATTTATGTTGTTGAATTAATGTGGGGTCTCTCATTGGGATCTGTGTGGACCTAAATCTGGGTCTCTCTTATGGATTTGAGTGCCGACCTCTTTGGTGGACTCTTTTATATATTCTTTTGTATGTTCTTAGTTTACGTATCAATCTGAGAGCAAGAAATAAAATGTTTAGATATTGAGATCGAAGGTCTGTGATCTCTGTTGTATGAAGATCAATTTGTAATTCATTGTTATTTATATGGCCAAAACTAGGAAGGTCTTATAGCCTGGAATGTAATGAGTTTGATCAATTAATGATAAAGGATTTCTGTTGTTCCTTCTCTCACTCTATTGTTGTTGTTTTCGCATTGTGCTGGCAAGCTAGTTTGGTAGTTGGGAGTGCCCTAGGCCCCATCTTCCATGTCTCCTTGCGTCAGGTGGTATCAGTGCAAGTTGAGATCCATGGTTCCTTCTTGTAAACTCTAAGATATTTGTTGTAGGGTGGCAGTTTTTTATCTGAGCTACAATTGTAGAGGGTTTCAAGATGGTTCGTGGGAGAGGAAATGCAGATCCAAGTCTAGCTAATATGCTTAGACAGATGGCTGCAAGATTGGTAGTTGTTGAGACAACCTAGCGCAGAAGGAAGACATATTGAAGATTTTAGTGATGATGAAGTTGAAGAGGTTCAAAGTGAAGCTGTACCTGCACCTGCACCTGCACCTGCACCTGCACCTATGATGGATCAGGAAGAAGAAAGATTTTTGAGAGCCTTGACAAGTTTGAAATCCACACCTCAGTTTAATCCTCTTGAGTATAGTGGGAAATTGGATTTTGATGAATTTATTGACTGGATAACTGAGATGGAAAAGTACTTTGAATATGAAAATGTATCAGAGGACAAGAAGGTCAAGATTGCAAGCAAAAAGTTGAAAGGTCATGCATCCTTATGGTGGGAACATCTGCAATTGGATCGAAAGAAGAAAGGTAAAGACAAAATCAAGGTATGGGATAAGATGGTAAACAAATTGAAAGGCAAGTTTCTACCTTGTGATTATCAAATTAACCTGATTAGGAGAATGCAAAGCTTGAAGCAGAAGGATAAATCTGTAAAAGACTATACTAAGGAATTCTATAGATTGGATATCAGATCTTGACATGTTGAAGATGAAGTGGAAAGAGTAGCAAGTTATCTGAATGGCTTGAGAATTTGTATACAAAATGAGATCAATTTGGTAAAGATGGAAAGCATTGAAGAGGCATATCAATTTTCCCTAAAAGCTGAGGAGAAGCTGAACAAAAGATATGAACAAAGACAAAGAGGCAGAGGAGGTAGATTCCCTAGAGGAAGAGGTAGATCTCATGGTAAAAATAGTAGATATGAACCAGACAAATCAAATTCAGACTCATCTCAAGACAAAGGAAAGATAGAATGGAAAGGTGGAAGTTCATACCAAGGAAGAGGCAATTACTCCAGAGGTGGGTATAGCAGAAGAGGGTTCCAAGTAACTTGTTACAATTGTGGTGAGGAAGGACATAAATCCTTTGAATGTACACATGCAAGCAAAAAGATTGGCAGTAGTATAAATGCCTTGGTGCAAGAGGAGTCATCTAATGAACCTGAGAATCTCATGATCTGAAGGATACTATGGAGTGAGAAGGATAAGAAAGATCCTGTTAGAAAAATTTTGTTCAAGACCAGATGTAGAGTTGTAGACAAATTTTGGACGGTGATTGTGGACAGTTGAAGCTCGGAGAATCTAGCATCTGAGGAAATTGTTGCAAGGTTGCAGTTGGAGAGGTTGAAACATTTGAAGCCCTATCAGATCTCATGGATCAAGGATGAGCATAAATTAATGGTGAGTGAACAATGTTTTGTGAATCTGAAAATTTGGAAAATACTATGATAAGGTGTTGTGTGATATTATGCCTATGGATTGTTGTCATATTTTGTTGGGTAGACCTTGGCAGTATGATAGACATGCTATACATGATGGAAGGTTGAATAGATATTCTATTTGGGTTGATGGGAAGAAACAAATTTTGTTGCCTTTGATTGAAGAATCTATTGAAGAGAAATGTACATCTGTGAAAGTTTGTCTGATGGAAGGTAGATAGTTTGTTAAGGATTTGAAAATAAATGATATTTGTTATGCTTTGATTCCTAACAAACCTAGTAAGAACATGGAAGATCAAATTCCTGTAGAAGTTGGAAAGTTACTCACTGAGTACAAGGAGATAATTTTAGATAATGTACCTGATGGTTTTCTGCCAATGACAGATATTAGTCATTGTATGGATCCGATTCCTGGAGCTAGTTTTCTGAACAAAGCACCACACTGGTTCACACCTACTAAAAATGAAGAGCTTAATTGACAAGTTCATGAATTTTTGAACAAAGGTTTGATCCAAGAAATTTTAAGTCCTTGTGTATTACCTGTTGTATTTGCACCTAAGAAGAATGAAGAATGGTGAATGTGCACTAATTCCAGAGCAATTAATAATATCACAGTCAAGTATAGGTTTCCTATACCCAGAATGGATGATATAATGGATTGTTTGAGTAGAGCAAAATATTTTACCAAAATTGATTTCAAGAGTGGATATCATCAAATCAGAATCAGAGAAGGTGTTGAATGGAAGACTACTTTCAAGACAAAGGAAGGTTTGTATGAGTGGTTGGTTATGCCTTTTGGTTTAACTAATGCACCAAGTACTTTTATGAGGTTGATGAATGAAGTTCTGAAGAAATTATTGAATAAATGTGTGATTGTATAATTGGATGATATTCTGATATTCAGTAAGACTAGAGAAGAGCATTTGATGCATATAAGACAAGTATTGTAGAGATTGAAAGAGGAAAAGTTGCTAGTTGTTGATAAATCTGAAAAAGTGTTCCTTCATGAAAGAAGAGCTTGTGTATTTAGGTTTTGTGATTTCAGATGATGGTTTGAAGATGGATCCTGAGAAGGTTGAAGCTATACTTAGTTGGCCTACACCTGAGAATGTCACTGAGGTAAGATCATTTCATGGATTGGCAATTTTTTACAAGAATTTTATCATAAATTTCAGTTCTATTTGTAATGCTATGACTGAAACAATGAGAGGAGACAAAAGAGAATTCAAATGGACACATGGAGCTGATAAGAGTTTTGAGAATTTGAAATTGAAAGTTGTTGAATTACCTTTGTTAGCCTTACCTGATTTCAATAAGGTATTTCAAGTAGAATGTGATGCAAGTGGAAGTTCAATTGGAGCTGTATTGACTCAAGAATGTAAAATTGTTTCTTTCTTTAGTGAAAAGTTGAATGATGCTAAGTGGAAATATTATGTCTATGATCAAGAATTCTATGCTATTGTTCAAGCTATGAAGAAATGGAGACATTACTTGATGCCAAATGAATTTGTGTTGTATATTGATCATAAGGCTTTACAGTATTTGGATAGTCAAAATAAGTTGAATCAGAGACATATGAAATGGGTAGAGTATTTACATAGTTTCACATTTGTGATTAAGCATAAGAGTGGAGTTTCTAACAGAGTTGATGATGCATTGAGTAGAAGAAGATCTTTGTTGACTGAAATGAGAATTGAAGTTCTTGGTTTTGATGACATGAAGAATTTGTATGAAAATGATCCTAATTTCTCAGAGTCATGGAGAGTGTGCAGAGCACCTAATTTGATTCAATCAAGTAAGTATGAAGGTTATTTCATCCAGGAAGATATGTTGTTCAAAGGTATTCAGTTATGCATACCAAGAGGTTCAATGAGAACTAATTTGATAAAAGACAAATATAGTAGTGGATTGGCTGGACACTTTGGTATTGATAAGACATTGAGTTTGCTGAAAGAGAGGTACTTTTGGCCTCAGTTGTATAAGGATGTTCAGAAATTTGTGAGAAGTTGTGTAGTTTTTCAAGTTGCAAAAGGAGTAAGTCAGAATACTAGTTTGTATACACCAATTAATGTTCCTGAGAAACCTTGGAGTGATATCAGCATGGATTTTGTTCTTGGCTTACCTAGGACAACAAGAGGTAATGATTCCATATTTGTTGTTGTAGATAGATTTTCAAAGATGACACATTTCATACGATGTAAGAAAACATCAGATGCAGTACATATAGCAGATCTTTTCTTTAAGGAAATTGTCAAACTGCATGGATTACCGAAAAGTATTATCTCTGACCGAGACAGTAAGTTTGTTAGCTATTTTTGGAGAACACTTTGGAAGAAGATGGATACTGAGTTAAAGTTTAGTTCTACATTTCATCCACAGATTGATGGACAAACAGAGGTTGTAAACCGAAGTTTGGGTAATTTTTTGATATGTTTAGTTGGAAACACACCAGGCAATTGGGATCTGATGTTGGCACAAGCAGAGTTTGCATACAATAGTTTAGTAAATATAAGTACTAGCAAGACACCTTTTGAGATTCTTCATGGCACACAACCGAGAGGTATATCATACTTGAGATATATTGTTGGAGAAGAGAAAAGAAGTGCTGAAGCAGAAGAATTTTGCAGATTTATGAGGACATTCGATGAAGATGTAAAGCAGAAGCTGGAGAAAAGTAATCAGAAATACAAGGATAGTGCAGACAGATCAAGAAGACATAAAACATTTGAAGTTGGTGATGTAGTAATGGTTCATTTGAAGAAAGGCAGATTTCCTATTGGAACATATGGTAAATTGAAGATGAAGAAATTTGGTCCTTGCAAAATACTGAGAAGATTTGACAGTGTAAATGCATATGAAGTTGAATTACCCGATGACATAGATATATCACCTATATTCAATATTTCAGACTTGTATGAATATCATGAACCTAATGAAGAAGTGACAGTACCAAGTGATTATCCTAAGAAGTAGATAGAGGGAGTTGAGAAGATTTTGAAACAGAGAGTTGGCAGAAGCGCAAGAGGAAAGGAATACATGGAGTATTTGGTGAAGTGGAAGAACAGACCGATTGAGGACTCATCTTGGATTTCTCAATCTAAGTTAGATTCATTTCAGGATGGACCTGATACATGATTCGGGGAAACATTTTTATTAACCCCAGGTGTCTGATGCAGGAGCATCTTGGGTCCTTGGCAATCCTGCTCAACCAAAAAGATGTTTACTTTTGCTATATAGTTTGTTTCTTGTTTCTCAGGTTCTTGCTTTACCGACAGGTCTCGGTGATCTCTTTACCGATGGGTTGTCTGATGCTCAGGTATGTCTTTACCAATGAATTTCAGTGATCTTTACCGATGGGTTTTCTGATGCTCGGGTATGTTCTTACCGACGGTTTTTTATTTTCAGTGATCATCTTCCTGAGATGTTTTATCCTAATCTAGCTGACTTCTACATTCAATTTCCATTGTTGAATTAATGTGGGGTCTCTCATTAGGATCTGTGTGGACCTAAATCTAGGTCTCTCTTATATATTTGAGTGTTGACCTCTTTGGTAGACTCTTGTATATATTATTTTGTATTTTCTTAGTTTAGGTATCAATCTGAGAGCAAGAAAGCAAATGTTTAGATATTGAGATTGAAGGTCTGTGATCTCTGTTGTATGAAGATCAATTTGTAGTTCATTGTTATGTATATGGCCAAAACCAAGAAGGCCTTACATCCTAACATGTAATGAGTTTGATCAATTAATTATAAAGGATTTTTGTCGTTCCTTCTCTCACTCTGTTGTTGTTGTTGTTTCTACATTTTGTTGGCAAGCTGGTTTGGTAGTTGGGAGTGCCCTAGGCCCATCTTCCATGCCTCCTTGTGTCAGTTTTTCAAAATGCAGTCATGTCATCTCATTTCTAAATCATGTTACATTTGAGGCCAACCTTCTTGTATGATCGCATCTCATATTTCTTTCATTAGAGGCTCTTCTTAATGATTTTGGTCCTGGCCTATTTGTTGTAATACATTTTCTCTTTTATTGGGAAATGTAATATTTTCTAGGCCGTCCTGATGTTGCGATGGCTTTATAAGCTTATGGACTTGTTCCTAAGGGAGAGACGATCTTCATAAAATTATTTGGCTTAGCTTGGCTAGGATTGTAAGGGTTTCTAATTGAATCAAACCTATAGGCTTGGCACGTATGACTGGCATGTGAGACTACATATTGAAAATCTATTGTATATGATTTTTTGATGATAATAAAAGGTTGAATCTCTTATTTCTCCCTATTTTTCTTGTTGCTTCCATTGTGTTATACTAGTTGCAAGGTTTGGATAGATCTCATTGAGTTTTCTCCATCCTTGACTGCATCACTTACCACCTTCCATGTTATTATTTTGGTTACACACATGTGTAGGGTGCGTTGAATTAACAAAGCCTCTCGATGAGGTTTTACATGTTTCAATCCGTCAAGGTTTCAATCCACTCTACAGAGGTTGTCTCTCAGGTCTGAGATCTACTAGCATGCCACGTATCCCTCTTGGATATTCATGATCCAAGGGACCCACCAATGAATAATCAAGGAATATTCCCCTATGTGTGGATTCCCATAACCAATGACATTTCTAATAGCTTCCCACAACACACTTTTAGTTGGTCTATGCAATCATGGTCATCCTTCATCAAGTCATTATGATTTATTCTTTTGAGCCCAACTAGCAAGAACATTGTGATTAACCAATCAAAAGATAACATTTGCCTCTAGGATAGGAAATCGAGAGATGCATGCTTCATTTTTTGGCATGTCGATCGATTGTAACTAATTGTAATCATTCTTTGATTGCGTCAACCAAGGGTTGTTCTATAAACCTCGGGGGCCTGTAAAATAATAAAGGTTGGAAATATTTTTAAAAAAATTAGTAGGTAGAGAAATACTTTTTATTATTTATAGAGGTTTTTTTTTTCTAAGAACAAGACTCTATGGCCTATCAATCGGGGATGCATACTGTAACATTTACGTTTGCTCTTAATAAATCACAAGGACTGTGCATTCGGTACCTTTTCTTTTTTGTTATTCAATGTGTCATGTGCTAAATCTTTATAGGTATGGTTCAGTGTTTTTATGTCTTCAACCTACTCCTTAGGAAGATTGGTTTAAGGAAGTGAGATCTTTTATTTCGACCCTTATTTGAACTATTTTACTCTACTTTAAAATAATGTTGGGTACCGTATCCTTGGTTGAAAAGGCTTTCACTCCCTTTAGGAGTCTTTTGTCTTTATTTGGACCCTTGCAGGTGATTTCATCGCTGGTATATGAAAGTTTTTTCCTTATGTCACATGACTTTGGCTTCTCGTTCTCTCAGCCAACATTGAAGGGTCTATGGTGCATCATGTCATAGTGAATGGAGGCATACATTTATGACTAGGAAAGGCCTAACCCCTGCAAATACTATATGATGCATTCTTGACCCATCCAACAAAGCTTTGATCTAATATTTTTTCTTCCCTTATCTTAGGTTGTTTTCTAAAGGTTGATCCCTTCCTTTTCCCCAAACACCAACCATGAAGAACCAGCTTCTAAAATCCTAAAGGTTATTTCACAGGGCGCAATTTATCTCTCCTGTAAAGTTTCCTGAATTCCCTTATTTAGGTGTGAGCCTCTTAGGGATCAATAGTACAAAGGTCGTACAAGTGGATATGTCTCAATTTATCAAAAGGACAAAGGTTTTGGAGTAAATACTATTTAACTAGTTTAGTCTTTACTTAAGTTTACTTAGGTACACTCATTTTTAGGTAGATGGATATTATTGAGTCCTATTTGGACTCTAACTCATCCTAGAGGATATTGTTGAGTTCATTTAGAACTCTACTTCCTCTAGTTTGAGACACTTATCCCAATCTTGTACATTCTTCCTATTTGCTCCTGTCTATTCAAGCAAAGCCTTCGTACCCTTTTTTATCACCTCATCTCAATATATATTTCTTGAGTTGATTATTTCTCTATTCTGGAATATTTCTGTAGACTAGCTCTTGGGTATAGGATGATCTATCCTAACATGATATCAGAGCCTATAGTCTAACAACTCTTTCATTTTTTTTAGAGTTTTCATATTTTTGGGTTCTTGGGGTCGTGTAGATCTGTGGAAAATCCAATATTTGTAGTAGTTTTACAAAATCTGATTTATTTTCTTCAATCTAACTTTTGTCTATTGGAAAGCTTTTTATTAGGTCAAATATGCTCATCATTGTATTTACCAGACATGACATATAGTTTCAATGTCCTTGTTGGCACGTCATTGTCATATTAGAATTTGTTGGTTTGATTTACCCACTTTCTATTCAGTAACCTTATTCATTTGAACTAGAAGTTCTATTTCTATCTATCTATGGTAGTTTGATTTTTACTTTGCCCTAGTGATTTAATCTTTGGTTTTAGTAGTTTGGTCAAAATTAAAATGCCTTGATATTTCTGAGATCCCTAGTTTCAAACCAGATCTAGTTAGCCACATTGTATATTAAAAAAATTCATTCAGAGCTTGTTCACACCCATCTTCTGACGAGGTTTATCCCCTTTTCCAGATCCACTTAGGAATAAATCTTTGCATGGCGCATGAGTCATTGTTTTGAGCAGCCATTATATTAGTTGTCGACAGTTCCTCCTCTGGTCGATATCCTCCTCTGGCCATATTTTTGGGTTTTCCTATCATTGTGACTGTCGGATCTATTTGGCATATTTGGGCTTGAGTCAGCCCATTGATCTTTTAGTCAACGTATATTTCTTGGGACTGTACATAAGGCATGATCCCTTTCTGCCATGTCACTTCAGTTAGTTGGCATGCATGTTGGTGGACTTGGTGTTGATGGACTAACTATAATTCATGGTATGGTAGTCTATGGGTCCTCGCTGACGTGTGGAGATGCTCATGGCATTTGCAAGATCAATTTCCCTCCTTGACCGACTGATACATTTTCCTATCCATACATGTGGAGTACCATTGAAGTGAATAGCTTTTACTCTCACATATACACACTTTGACTTATAGGTCAGAACATTTGTAATGGATGGAAGACGGTGATCTAGTGATTTATTGAAAGAGCCCTTCCTGCTATGTTTTAGTGTCTTTCTTCACGGAGATAATCGACTTCATTGTTCCTATAGTGTGCTCTTGATCAACAATGCAGAGTTCAATTAATGATCATCATGTGGTAATAATCCTTTGATTAGACCATGGAGTTAATCAATTATCTGGATGACTTGAGGACCTCTGATTTGTCTTCCATGCTCAGTGATTTGAACCTTACAATCCTATCCAAATGATTCTGGCCAACATGGGAGGCAACGACGCTTTCAAGATCTTTTCAATAAAACTGGAGCTAAAAAGAAATTACCACAGGAAATTTTCATAGATTTGGAGCCCACTGTCATCAACCTGGAGGCCCGCATTTCCTCTCTGGCTATCGAATTTAACCTTTTGTGAGGATTCACATTTAATTTTTCAGATGGGTTCATCTATTATGGAAGTTGGCGATTAATGTTTGGCCACTTTTATTCATAATTATTTAAGCTTTGGATCGCATGTATTGGAGTTCTGGCACAAGTTTCTTTTTAGTTTGTTTGTGTGCACTTCCACCTTTGGGTCAACCCTTGCGCTACTCATATGTTGTGAATAAGTGACCTTTGTCTTTTTCTTAGGTTTCTTCTCTGCATACAGGTCTCTCTTGATTGGTTAGTTCATCAATAAATTTGGTGTTGTTCATAGTAAGAGGCACGTCCTTGATTTTGTGAAGTTAGAATATAAAATTATTTACAATTTCAAGATTCAGTTGAGGGATCTATTTCTATAAAATATCTATCGGAACATTATAAAGAGAGTTCAGTTAGATCTAGGAATTATTTTCATAGAGTCATTTGTTCATAGTAGAACACTTAGAAATAGTTTTATTTGCACTCTTTAGACCCTAGCCTAGTATTTTCTACATAATCAAATAGAAGAGATACACTAGACTATGCCCAATTTTTCTTTTGCTGTGTGTTTCTTTTTATTTTGTAGATGGTTTTAAGGTTCCATGTCATTTTTGAAAAAATATAGCTATCATTTGTTTCTTTCAGGCTCTTATAATCCATCATTGGTTTACAAGTTATTCGATCATGTCTACTTACTCTTTCAATGCTTGTGGTCTAGGGTTATACCATGTCATTTTGGTGAGTGAAATTCTCTAAGAATAGTTGTTTAATTATGATAATAAGAACATTTCCTACAAGCCTTGGTGGATGCTTCTCATAGTAAGATATAAATATTTTGTCTTGTGTCGAGGATCTTGCCATCATGTTCTCTTTCCAACAATGAAGAATCGTTGGCATCTTGTGCTCATCTCTAAGATCTTATGTTCTTATTATCTCTAAGGGGAACTCAAAGGGTTTCAAAATCTCTAGTGAGTCACCTTAGTTTTTGTTTAATTTTTGTTCCCCTTTCCCAAAGCACCAAGGAGAAGAGTCAACTTCTATAAGACCTTGAAGGTTTCTTTGCAGGGCGCATTTTTATTCCACACCTCTAAAGCTTGCAAACTGCCCTTATCTAGGTTGGAGCCTGGATCTGGGATTAACAGTTTTCCTGACATGTCTGGTGGGACAGAGCTTTCATAGCTGGAGATTTGGTGCATTCTTTAGTATCATTTTCCTTCAAGAGGTAGGTTTCAAGCACTTGACAACTTTTTAAGCCAAAGAATTTGGGAGGATTTGATGATACATGTCGGGCTCCCTATTTTAAGTGGACCCTTCCCTTTTAAAGTATCATTAGTGGACCTCTTTTCTTTCCTTATGCATTAAAATGGAGGGATATTATGGATGACGGGTTTTTTCTCTCCTTTTCATAAAAAATTGAGCACGTCGCCTCCCTACCCACAATATCTGGACAAAAATGCTTCTAGTTTTACTCCATATTCTCCTGCTACATCTGGATATGAGCAATTTTCTAATGCCTACCCCCCACATTCTCCTACATATGCCTATTATCCATACGAGGTTTCTTTCAACTCCCATTAGCATGCTTACCCCCCTACCTACACCCAAAATGTGGGAAGCCATGAAAATATCAGATGTAGGGAAATTTTGCTAAATCTCCAAGATGAGTTGATGGCAATTGAAGAGGAGAAAGAATATCACCTTTGGCAAGAAGATATTTCTTACCAAGATCACATGTTGCAATAGCAAGTTGACATCCTCTGAAAACAACAAGAGCAGTTCTTTGCAATGCAATATTTTGCTAAAGAGGAAAGTACCAAGAAAATAGTAGCTATGAAAGAGGAAGATCCATATGGTTATGAGATTCAATTATCTCATAAGCCAAAGGGAGTGGCTTTGGGGGAAGAGGGAGAAGAAGAAAAGGAAAATAAAGAAGATCTACAAGAGGATATTGAGATAGTTGTTCTCCAAAAAACCTCTTTGCAGACAGAAGACAACAAAGGCAAAAAAAAGGAGGAAGACTTAGTCCTCTTATTGTTGGAGCTTCCCTTCTTTTTTTATATGGAGGAGAGCAAGCAGAACAATGACAACACAATAAAGAGAATAGTTCAAGAAGAAGAGATTATTTTTCTATCAAGCTGTCTTTAGGAATTCTATGTTACAAAGGTATCTCTTGGGATGAAAGGAATCATAGAAGAGATCTATGATGAAGAAAACTTCCTAGATGATTTTGACGACGTCTGCTCATCTGTTGTCTTTGAATTGGTAACTTCAGAGTTACAAGACCAAACTTGCAGCAAAAGGATGAGGTATATGTAGCAGTAAAGAGGTCATTTGAGCTAGTCTTTGTTGGTCAGAAAGAGATCAAGGAGCCAATGGAGGCATCAAGAGGATGTCCCATCGGGCATCTAGCTTAGATCCACAATTCACCACTAGTCATGCTCACCTTTGAGCATGAAGACAAAATTCATGAAGAGAAGCATCTTACCCATGCACTACAACAAGATAACATTTGTACATGGGTGAGATTCTTTATTTTCAATATTTGGGAGATATCCCATCATTTTGGGTGCCTATCAAGTTTACTTTTCTAGTTGGTTGTCCAAAAACATGAAAAATCAAAAGCTAGTTAGGAAGGGAAGCTAATTCAATAACCCAATTTGCTATATTATTTCCCCTTCTCTCTCTCTTTCATCTATCTCTCATGGATCACCTAGTGCAACATAATTTTCCTAGCTTGTGTCATCCATGATTGTCTTGATCTCTTCTCCATGGTTCCATAGCATAACAAACTTTTATATTGATCTGGATCATGGAGTCTTGTCTTATCCTTGATGTATGCTCTTTCTCTTTTTAGGTGACCACTTGTGTTCTTACAATGGGTTTCTGAGTATGATATTAGCAGTTGAGACATTTTCTCTAGCAAGGTCTCTTCAACTAGCTAACTTGGAATCTTAGTTATAAGATCTAGGCATTTATGTTTTTTATTTATCCTTGTATATGGATTTACGAGTTAAGATCCTTAGTTTTGGATCTTATTTCCTTAAACTTAGCGATGTCTTATCTCCTTGCAGTTTGCCCATGATATTCATCTTTCTATCTTTTTCTTTCCTCTACTTTGTCATGAGCATGAGGCAGACTCATACTCCCGCTAAAGTGGGGGCTAAATGTATAAAAACCCTTATTAGGTTCTCATTTTTATCCTCATTTTATCATCCATGGGTTCCCATATTGATTTCAAGTCTTTCTAGCCCTTATGCATTCTTCAAATTAGCATTATTTGTTCAAAACTCAAGGATGGATCTAACTTCTATGCTTGATTCCCATTTTTCATCCTATCACATAATCCATTCCCCTTTTAGGTCCTTTTACTTGCATTTTACATCTTGGAAGTTTCTCTGGTTTCTCGACAAACAAGGCCTTTTGAAACTCTCTTTTAGCACACACCGCTTAGTCCTGGGCTAACTTTAAAAAAGTCTACCTAGACAAGGCTGACTTATGTTGACCTTGTCCTGGACTAGGCTGAATTAGGTCGGTCTTTTCCTTGACTAGTTTGACTTAGGTCGGTCTTGTCCTTGACTAGGCCAACTTTGGTTGGCCTTGTCCTAGGGCACTACTTTATAATGAGCTTCGGGCCCGATGTAGGGTTATTTCTCCTAGGTGCTTAATTGAGGTCGACCTTGCAAAATATGGGGCCCAAAATGTGTATAAAAGAAGAACCATCCTTCTCATTTTCACATCTATACATCCATTTCTTCTTCTTCTTCTTCTTCTTCTTCCTCCATCCAACATTGTGGAAAACTACAATATTCCTTATTCATGGGTTTGGTTTCATGATTTCCTATTGATTTTTTGTGGATACCAAGTTATTTCATCAACACTTGTGATCATCTCCAAAGAGGCATTGCATCATTGAGGTATAAGGTGATTTGGGTTTTAGATCTAGATTACATTTCCTTATGCAACTTTAATTTAATTTCAAGGTTAACTCCTATGCATGGGCTTGACCAAGGAAAGCCCCTTTCCATGACAATTTCCCCTTTTTCTTGTGTGCAAGAACAGGTTCTTCGAGTTTCAGATCCAGAATTTTAGAGTTGCAGTGTCCATGACTAATTTGCTACATATTCCACCCATTGTTCTAGCTCTAGGACACAGCCAAATTTCCTAGACATGGCCAAATTGGGTCAGTAATGTCCTTTGGATCTGTGAATTTCATAGTTAGAAAATACAGGTCTCAGATTCCCAGATCCAAAATAGTTCCCAGTTCTGACAGTTTTGCGATAGTCATTTCAAGATTTAAAGTTTGTTCCTCCTCTCCTAGCTTTCAAGGTGAGTTCATTCTTCTCCTTTTCATCTTCCATTTCCTTTTATACATCAAATCCGATATCATATCTTGGTATCAATCATTTCCTTTGTCATAACATAAGTCTCTTTCATACATTTACATATCATAATCACACTTTATTCATAAGGAATACCAAAATCCCTCTTTTACCTAGATCTTGCATTAGCACCCCTTCATCCTTTTTGGGTTGTGCTAATCATATTTGTTTAAGGGTGGGTTTGTATTCCAATGCACAATATGATTTGGTGAGTGATACCCATCTTATCATTTCTCACCATTTTATATTGTATAGAATGAACAAAGACATTGCTGAGCAAATACATAAGTTCCCAAATAGTACGGAAAGAATGAAGATTGACAAGGGCAGTCATGTTACTAAAGAAGTAGTAATATGAAATTCAAAAGTTAGTATTAATGTCATTCCAAAGCAATAAAATGATTTGTGGGTACTAAAATATTGACTATCATAAAAGAACAGTGCTACAGAAGTATCAAACAAAGAAAAGACAAGGTGGACATAGAAGCCATGGTGCTAGAAAGGATGAAAATCATAGTTCCAAGTAACCTTTATGTATGAGAGGTATCACATGTATGACAGTTAGAGTAATATAATTTTATTTAAAATGGAATTCATGCCATACTCATGGAACAATGATAGTAATGGCAATTCCAAGGTTAGTGACAATAGGACACAAAGCTTGTCTCATGTTATGAATTTTGATGCATATATGGTGTTAGCAAGGGATAGTTTGTAAATTTTGAAGCAGTGCCTATTTTAGAAGATCAATTTGAGAGCATATCCCTATCATAAAATCAAGATCTAAGAATAATAGAAGATCATGTACAATTATGAATGATGTTGTTGTCATAAAGAAAATCAATGACTTCTAATATTGTGTCAGCAACAATGATTTTATGCATAGAACCCTTGAAATGGTGATTGAAGCAATGAGAAGGCATACAAAAAAGAGTGCTTAATCAATGCAAAGACACTGTGATCATAAATAATAAATTGAGGGTATATCCATAATACTCAAGGAATCAAAGCAAAAAAGAAGTGATATACAACAAAAATATAGAATATTGAAAATGGATCGAACTTGCACAAGGATAGAATCAAATAACAATTTACATGAAGAAGAGGCATCATTTGTATTATCAAAGCTCACAAGAAGAAAAAAAATGCAAAATGTAGAAGCCAGAGCCCACAAAAAGATATTTAAAACCTTGGAGTACTTGTAAGAATGAGCACATTGTCTACATAAAGCTTGATTCCATAAACTTTCAAAAAACCTCTAGATGCAAGAGAAATCACGACAACACCTCTTCCAGCAAAGTGGAAACAACAAAAAAATGAATGAAATGTCAAAGTGTGGTTGCACATGTTCTGAGTTTAGGGTTTTGTGTACCCTAAAGTTATTGGTCAAATAAGGCATTTTTTTGCCTTTGTTTTAAAAAAACCTTTTTATAACTAATACCCCTTTCCAAATATCAAGTGCCTTATGTTTTTTTTTTGCTTTTTATTTTTTGCATCAGATTTGGATGTAAAAATAACAATAAAGTGATGCAAAAATAATGGCATTAATCTTTAATATTGAGTCGAAGGGGATAACTGAAGATTTATGAAAGTGCTAAGCATATAGGGAGGTTGAAGATGTTGACAAACAAGTGGAGGGGATATAGGAGATTTTTTTTTAACAAGTCTAGAGGGTTTTAATGCATTTTAGGTGCCTTTATAGTAGAAGAGGTCAAGGCACCTTTCTTCATTCTAGAGTCTTTTTGGAGTCTTTTAGGGGGCTTAAAAATAGGCTTTATGTGTGTGCACGAGTAAGGAGGTTTCTAGTTCCTATTTTTGTGCAACTGCTTGGAAAATTATAAGTGTGTTCAAACTTAATTTTTTGAAGTAGTTCTTGGCATTTTTCCATGATACATTGTAATCTTTTGAGGATATTTTTAGGAGGATAGTGTTTTGTAACTCATTTACAAACTTGTATGCAACAATATATAAATATATTTTGATTAAGAAGATGAGCATTTTTAGTCTTCCCAGATTACTCATTGTTGTGTGAAATTATTTAAGTGTGAGATATAATTTTGTGACACTTGATATGTCTTTGATTTTATGCTTCATTTTAAATTCACCTTCATGGAGAAATATGTACATGTTTAGGTCATTGTTTATGTTATGAGCTTATGAATATTTTAGTTTTGAAAATATATGTGATTTTCCTTCTAAAACTTTTAGGAACTCCAACTTTAAAATGAAATATTTATCCACATGTATATGAAAATTGAGTTGTTCTTAGGTTATTTTTTGTTAAGCATATTGTATAGGTCAAGCAACCCTACATGTCACATAAATTTGGTGCATCACGTTTAGGAGTAGTTTTCATTTTCATGTATCCTTCTTACCCTTTCCTCTGCAAAAGCTTAGGCTAGATTAGTTTAGGTGAAGTATCAAGAGGAAGCCAAACTTCTTCCAAGGTTCATTCTCACTACAGGTTACCCACAACCTGATAAGGTTCCCATGTGTCAATATATTATTAAACCTCAAGTTCAGTAGGGTACAAATCTAGTTGACAACAGTGAAACGATGACAACAAAACAAGAGAAGTAAAAGGAGCATCAATAGTTTGAAGGAGGAGTCACTAATAGATCAAGATGATAATCTATAGTCCAAGATATAGATCAAAACAAAGGCAGAGTGATCATAAGCATTAATAGTAATGAAGCAAGGAGGCCATGAATCAATGAGCTATAATAATGGGTTTAGTGATGGAATGATAGTTTGGATACGTGAGTAACAAAGATCATGATGATAGCTATTGTTATGAACAATGATTTATATGCAAATAACAGAGGTTAGGAAATCTCATGACAAAGGTAAGTATGATGACAAGAACACAAGAGATCTTGATAAATGCTATGATCATAGTCAAAGAATGGAGAGATTCAAAAAATGTGAGATGACATTTGGACGATAGCATGATGCCATGATAGTATAATTGCAGTCTAAAGCAATGGAAAAGGTGTTATTATAGAATACTAAAGGATAAATATTGTATAAAGTATAAAAACAATAACAATGATCGAGGTATCCAGTATCAAAGCAATAATGTGAAAATAACAAAATTGAGAAGGGGCAATGATCTTCATGATTCAAGGGAAGAACAATGGTAATAAGGAGGTTTTAACAGAGTGAGGTTATAGAATATTAAAGGGATATTTTTTATCCTCATTGGTTATCCTCCCTATTGAGATGTTGTCCTATCACAAACTCATAAGGCATTCATTTCCTAGGAGGGTACGTATATTCAAATTTATCCACAACATTTCTCAAAAATATTAAAAGGGTGGTATTCCAATGAAGGCCACTGTGATGAAGAACAATCAAGGATGCAAGTTGTTGTTCTAGGATGAAATGCCTTTACAAAATTTAAAGATTTGAAGCATGTACCATTTTGTAGCAGCATGAAGACTAGACAAAGGATGATGTTTGATGATTTTTTTTAGTCATCTCTTAAAACACTTAGATTAGTTTCAGTTATGTATTTTTTTGTAGTTTTGACAAATTACATGCAATATTATAAATTTTAATTGCATGTAATCACATTGCAAGCTAGATAGGATAGGGCTTACCATGTTAAATAAGGCAACAATAGTTAGTTTTTCCACCCTTTTCTCCCATCTTCCCCTCTATAAATAAGAGGGAGCTAATTGTAAAGAGGGATTTTTTGGGAAACGCAATAAAAATTTGCCAATTTGTTGAGCACCCCAAGACTTTGAGCTTAGATATGAATTGAATTTCATTCAATAAAAGAGGCAAGTTAATTTCAAAATTTTTGTTGATTCAAGTTGTCATGTGATAATATTTTCTAGAAATTGATTGAGTGTTTTTTATTTCAGTAACTACATGTTTTGAAGGGACCCCGAAACCCTTTAATAAAGCAAAGAAAAGATAAGCATGAGAAACCCTAAATGACAAATATATGTCAAAGATAGAGATATAATACCAAAAAGGGCTAAGACCCCAGATACACAATAATAGGTACACCCAAAAAAGCAAAAGATGATACCAAAAAAACTTCCAGCAAGACAGAACCAAAAAAAAACTTCTGTCACTTGAATCAATCCAGCACCTTAAAACACTTCTCAGATTCTACCATCTGATTTTCCATATTCTAGATTGTTAGAGTAATAGACCTTTGAGTTATTAATTAAATCATTTCGATATAATTACTAACTCACCTATTCACTCTAGTTGCTTAAGCTTACCTTAGGCTTTCCCTTTTAGGGTTTTTTGTTTCCTTTTATAAGGATTCACCTCTTTGTATTTTGTAAGGAGATTGTATTGTAATCATTTTGTTCATAATAGAAATTCATTCTTTGAACATGGATATGATGTCTCTGGCTTTTTGGCCTCCATAGCTTCTTCTGTCTTCTATCTTTGCTTCTTCCATGTGACAGGTTTGCATGCAGGTGTTCTTGGGAGATTAGCTTTCAGCCTAATCTAACATGGTATCAGAGCTCGCTTGCTGCTCGTTATTCGTGTTTCATTGAAGCGTGCCAGAAACAGAAGGTTTTCAAGGGTTTCAGAGGTTTTTTATGTATTTTTTTGTTTTGGGTTTTGTTTCTAGTCACTTTGAGCTCAAACGGACATCTCCATTGAGCTCAGAGCACCCAAAAACCCCAGAATACATATAAAACTTGTCCATTTTGGACATCTGGGCTTTGGAGGCAAAAAAGTTTTGGTTTCTAGTGTCTTATGACACGAGAACCGAGAAAAAATATAAAAATATAAAAAACCTATTTTTTAAAGGTTTTTTTGCTTTTTTAATGTGTGAGCTGTGTATTTTTCAAAGGCACCACCGCGCCACCACTCTGGGCTCCTCCGGCAGCGACTATGCCGCCACCTCTTCCGCGACCCCCGCTGCCCTGCACAACTCCGTCGGCCCTCCGCTGGCCCCTGCTCCTCCGGCCATAGCGGCCCGCCCACCTGCGGTCACCGCTTAACCACCCACCTGTGGCCTCCGCCTAGCCGCCTCCCGGCCCTCGCCGAGAGCCGCTCTGCCGGCAACGTCACCGTCATCCTCGCCGCCTCTGCGCCGCCCGGGGGGATGTTTAGCCCCCGCAGACTTTTACTGCCAGTGGCCGGTCACATTGGTGACCAGGGGCTCCAGCCCAGCCCCCTGCGTGCGCCATGCACCCAGGGGGCTTTTTTTTTTTAGCCCCAAGGGCTTAAAACCTGGATTTTGAGCTTGTTTGGGCCCTTCTCACCTTTTTTGCTCTATCTGGAGCATACGGAGGCCTTTTTTGGACTTCATTATATCGTCGGAAAGCTCTTTCCAAGATCTTTCTGATTATGGTGATTAGGTTTTCTGAATCTACTATTTTGATAGTGTTTTTTGCTGTCAAAGTCTAATGTCTGTCTTTTGCCTTTCAGGAGCCATATCTTGCTCATCCGGACTCTATTTCTGGAAAACCAAATATCGTCAGAAAGCTGGTTCTATGAGCTTTTCAGTTGTAGGGGTATGTTATCTAGATTTTGCTCTAGGTTCTTTCTCCTCCAAGTTTTTCACTTTCACACTCTGGAAAATTACTTGGGTTCTACAGGTCTTGGGATCTCTTCTTCTAATCTTCTGGCTCACTCTTCTTTCTGACTTCTAAGCTTGTATGCTTCTCTTCTGTAGCTTTTTTTTCTATAAACACACTGAGATAAAGTGCCTGGTTTTGCATATCTGGGATTTCAAGCACCTTGTATGTTTTTTGTACTTGCACTCAGTTATAAAGTGCCATGGGGGTTATGATGTTATGTCATTTTGTGCTCATCCACCTTTGTCAAGTGAGTGTACCTTCCATGACATTAGCCTATGCTGTGTGTCGGTGAAACCACCCTTTATCTTATGCTTGTACTTCTGTTGCACTATTGGTGTTCTTGATTCTTCTTTCTGCAGATATTTCTAGCATTGCATTTCAGTGTTCCTGTCACCTCTCCCTGTTCAGCACTATGGGGGGTTCACCTATTGGTTCTATTGCTTCCTTGGTTTGATTGATCAGCTCTTTAGACTTTTTCTTCTCTACCTGGTCATGCACTTTAGTGGGGGTTCCAGCAATTACTTCTGACAGTGTTTGCAGCCTCATGCTTCGGAGATGCTTCTTGCTCTTTCTTGTTCCGTTCTCTGGAACTTTTTTCCTAGATTGGAGGCTTTGTTTCCTTCATCTAGTTCATCTCTTTTTGGGGTAAAGTTTTCCCATTGGGTTTTCTTTATTTCCCCATTTCACAGAGATTTCTTGTACCTGGGTGCCTCATCAGGCCTTGTTACCGGGACCCATCTTTCTTGCTTTCTGCAATAGTTTCCTAGGTTTTGCTTCTCCCTAAGCTTATCTTAAGGGGGGGTGTTAGAGTAATAGACCTTTGAGTTATTAATTAAATCATTTTGATCTAATTACTAATTACTAACTCACCTATTCACTCTAGTTTCTTAAGCTTACCTTAGGTTTTCCCTTTTAGGGTTTCATGTTTCCTTTTATAAGGATTCACCTCTTTGTATTTTGTAAGGAGATTGTATTGTAATCATTTTGTTCATAATAGAAATTCATTCTTTAAACATGGATATGATGTCTCTGGCTTTTTGGCCTCCATAGCTTCTTTTGTCTTCTATCTTCTGTCTTTGCTTCTTCCATGTGACAGGTTTGCATGCAGGTGTTCTTGGGAGATTAGCTTTCAGCCTAATCCAACATGTTAGAGTAGTCATACTATAGCTAATAATTTATTTATTTAATTATTAGTCTATTATACTCTACGCTTAAGTTAAACTTGGGCATCTCATTATTCTCTAGGGTTTTCACCTTTAGGGTTTCGGTATCCTTTTATAAGGATTCACCTCTTTGCATTTCATAAGGAGATTGTATTGTAATCATTTTGTTCATAATAGAAATTCATTCTTTGAACATGGATATGATGTCTCTGACTTTTTGGCCTCCATATCTTCTTCTGTCTTCTATCTTTGCTTCTTCCATGTGACAGGTTTGCATGCAGGTGTTCTTGGGAGATTAGCTTTCAGCCTAATCTAACTTCCAAAAAAACTTCCAGCAAGACAGAACCAAAAAAAAACTTCCAACACTTGAATCAATCCAGCACCTTAAAACGCTTCTCAGATTCTACCATCTGGTTTTCCATATTTTGGATTTCCACCATCTGATTTTCCATATTCTGGATAGAATCCCAAAGATTAGTAATATCTTTGACTTGGGTTGTTGTCTTCTTTCTGGTACTGGATCTAGTTTTGGAGCCTAGGCCTGAAATCTGGAGTTCATGTTTCCCCTCTTCCTCCAAATTAGCTTTGTCATTATTGTTCCCTTCCAGCAGGGTGTGCAAAGCTTTCAAGTTATCAACAAAAGATTCAATGCCCAATTTGATGAGGGTAATCAAATTCCTCAGCATAATGTTGTTATTTATTTTCTCAGTTATTGGGTTAATCCTTTTATCAATCATTTTACTTATCTTATCATCCAGTATAGTAGTATTACCAGTTACCTTTTCAAAAACCTCATTACCTTGCTGATACATTTTAGCATCATTCCAAATTTTGTCGATGATCTCCTACAACAAGGTGTTTCTTTCTTCAAGGTCTTGGTACTTAGCCTCTAGTTCTTGAATGTCATCTTGAACCCATTTGTCAATATTGTAACCATACATTGCTTTATTTTTGGCTTCATGAAGAATGGAAATGTTGACTGTTCTTTTGACCTTAAAGTCCTGATCCCAAAGGTCTTCTTCCAAGCTTCTCTACTTCTGACGTTTGTTTTCCTTCTCATCAGCATTGTCCTTAGGGCTCTCAGAAGGAGTAGAATTAATTTCACAGTCAATGTGCTCATTCTGGGCTTCCTTGTCAAGGTCAAAAAAGTTTTTGTCATCTTGGGCCTTTTCTAGATCTTCCAATTTATCAGTAGCAATATTATCCTCTACATTTCTAGTATTTTACTTTTCAATTTCTCTTTCCCTACGGTTCTTCAAGAACCTTCTTAGCCCTATTCTCTAGAGTATTATCTTGGTTTTCTTTGTTCATCTTATTAGTCTCCTCCCTATCTTCCATAGAATTGTTCTAATAATTATCAATATATGTTTCCATCAGGTTTTCAACTTGTTCAATTATCTCCTCAGAGATAGTATTTTCCATATCAATAGTAGAATCAATAGCAATATCACCTTGCTTACCCATAGGCTCAGTAATAGTAGGGTTAACCTTCTCATAATCCTCTCTATTGCTCTGCTCCCCATCTTTGATTTCCTCGTCCTCAGAAGAATCCTCCTCCTAGTCATCCTCAGTCCTCATACCTTCCACATCATCGAAGATAGAGAGCATGATATCAGCTTCCATTGGGCCTTTATGGTTTTTTTTGTTTGAGGCTTTGTTAGCTTTCTTTCCAGACAACAACTCTATATTTTTCCTTTTAGCATTATCTATCTGTTTGGGGGAGCGGCTCAGAGATGTGCTCCATGATGAGAAGGATGAGCCCCTCATGCAAAATAGGGGAAGCCCTAACTCTGAAGTCCACTATGCTTTGGTTGAGCGAACTAAGTAGGTAAAACACGAAAGACACCCTAACTTTATGTCTGAAATGATTAACAAGCACAAAATGGTAGTTGTAGACTTTGGAGTACCTACCATCAAGCGTGAAATATTACATTACCACTCTAATAACAAAGTCCCAAATGCATTTGATGTTGGACAAGTTCACATAGTCCATATTGCCTTTGACCAACATTGCCCACTCCTCATCAGACTTGGGAAAGGTTTTGTAGGCTTTATTTCCCACTTTCTTGTCTTTGGAAAAGTGAATACCCTCCAGAGGGAGCCCTATAATCTCAGCCAGAAGTTCTAAGGTTAGGGTAAAACATTTACCCATAATATTAACTTTACCATTCTCCCACCCTACAACAAAAGCCTTCGTTCTCTCCTTCTCGTTACCATGCATACATTTCAGATATCAATGCACTTTACCCTTCCTTAACTTTATCCAAACATCTTTCTCCTACACCCATTTACACTTTGTTGGTTCCTCTCTTTTTAAGTCTCCACCCATAACTTCTTCCTCCTTAGTGATGTTGGAATCACTTAATTTCATCAATGCCTTAGCAATTTCATTTATCTCCAAATTTCTCAGACAACAACCAGTTTGCTTCAAATAACTGGGATTATGCACTAACTCTCTCTTTATGACCCAGTTAGTGTGCGAAAGTAGAGGGTAATAATTGAAATAACTCTTCACTTGGTGCTTCACCTTTGTCGTACTCCAAATCTGAGTCCTATCATGTGTTATGATCAATAGTATTAATAAAACCCTCCTTGTGATTAATTATGTCATGATTAATTAACAGGTTTATTTCATAATTTATCTTTGTTGAGTCATGCCACTTGTGAGTGATGTCACATCTAACCCCAAGGTTATCCAACCCATCTGCCTCTTGGTTAGTTTCACAAAAATTATGGGTCACTTGAAAGACAGTGAATTTAGAGGCCACATCATTAATTTTGTCAATGATTTGCTCAATAGTCCATGATGACTTGTTGTTACTTTTAATATTATTGATAATATTAAGAGAATCACCCTCCAAACAAACTTTTTTAAATTCCTGCTCTTCTACCCATAACATCACATTAAGGGTAGCCATTGCTTTGGCTCTATGATTCAATTATTCTCCTAGGGGAGCAGTTATAGCTCCAACACAGGTTCCCTTTAAATCTCTTATTATTCCACCTCCTGCAGCAATTCCTGGATTGCCTTTTGACGCCCCATCAAAGTTAACTTTAACTGAATCAACAGGAAGAGAGTTCCAAGTAGAAATAGCTCTCAATTGTTTTGATTTAGGATTATGAATATTAGATTACCATTCTCTAGTGTTCACTTGGGGTATAATATTATTAGAAACATTATTATTGCTAGAGGAGATGAATTTTTCTTCCAGCGCTCTGCAGATTTGGTTGCCAACAACTTCACGGCTGGAATGTTTCTCCCTGAAGATTCTGTTATTTATTTATTTCCATATACACAGCAAAAATGGGGAAGAATTAAAATCCAAAAATATTTTTCAATTAGGTTCTGGGAAGGACTGCTCAATTGTTTAACAAAATCCTGCCATAGGAGAGGAAAAAACCAACACAGATTCCATTTCCTAAGAATAACTTGACAAACCTTTCGAGTGAAGGAGAAATGTAACATTATGTGATCACAAGTTTTAGCTTGTTCCAAACAAAGAACACATTTATTAGCAAGAAAAAAAAAAAACCCTTTTAGAAATATTATCAAGGGTTAGAGGTTTATTCCGAATTAAGAGCCAAAAAAAAGAAGTTGATTTTAGGAGTGAGATGTTTGTACCAAACATAAGAGCATAGAGCTCTCTCCTCCCTCACATTAAAGAGATTATATGCGGAAGCAACAATATACTTACCATTCTAATACCCCAAAATTGGCACCTTACAATTCTAATCAATTTTGGTGCATTTCTTCAAATTCTCATCATCGAAGTCCTATTGTACTAGGAAAATTCTCCTTCCTACTTGTCTTTAATTGACTTAGTCTCAAATGCAGAAAACCTAAATTTGCATAAATCTTACACTATATTTAATTCCTAAATTTTCAATATTTATTAGCTAAAAATCCCTATGATTATTTAATTTAATTCTAAAGTCCTAAGTGCTTTTAAATTAAATTAATCCCACCCCCTTTAACTAATACACATCAAGGGAATTAAATATTATTTGGTTATTTGAATGGATTATCCTCACTTGAATTTAATAATTCAAAATGAAAAGCCACCCATGTGGCAATAATTCATTCATTTAATTAAATAATTCCTTCATATTTGTCTCACCTTCCTCCATGAAGATGAAGAGTTAGCTATTTCTTCCCAAGAAACTCTTCATCCTCTCTTCAGGCTTTTCTATATTATGGACCTTCTTTCCTTCATTTGAAGAGAGCAATTTTTAGAGTACCAAAACTATAGCGAATTATTGTCTCAATTCTCTCATATTTCCAAGTTTTTATTGCATATTTAGTGTAATCTCATCTAGCTTAATGACATTCTTCATTTTAGTTTAGTTTGTTTATTTATCAAGTAGCTTGATTATGTTATCTTTTTCAAGTTTCTTAGCTTAAAATCTGCATCTTCATTCCTAGATTACAATTGCATCTCTCATATAGAATAATTTCATTTCATTTTTCAAAGCTTTCAAATTCTCCATTTTAGCAATGGTCTATGGTTGTTGGCTCTTGTTCTGAGAGTAATTAAACACCCCAACTAAATAGGAGGAAATAGGTCGATTCGATCGATATTGTGGAATGAGAAATTCATGTTCATCTTCGTGATTCGACGATTGAGCAATGACTATGTTGTGTTGTGGCTAATTTATAGGTCAACATTTTTGCACATACATTTTGGCGCCTACCGTGGGGCAGAAAATTGATTTCTGACCTCACTCTCAAAAAAATTTCTGACAAAATTGTGTCCTCTGTCGTACATCCATACTACTTTGTGTATAGATTCTCGCACGAGAATTCTAAGTGTACCGTGTGAAGTTTTGCTTTAATTAGTGATCTCTCATGTGACAAAGCACTTTCTCATGCCAGCTGTTGCATTTCCTCATGCAAAGCCTTGTACTTCCTCGCGCGAGACTTAGTGACAGTCTTCGAAATTTCACATTCTGCAATTACTGTTACTGTTTTCCTGATTATTTTCACATGCTATTGTTTTTATCTCTCTGATTTCTATGACAGCGTAACAGTGGGCTGTAGGTCACTTGACGAAGACATAAACTTGCTAACGGTTTTCTTGTAGGACGGTTGTCGAAGATCATTTTAAAATGTTGTGCTTGTTTATTGCTTTCATCACATAGTAAAAATAGGGCCTTGTTAAAATTTCTTGGGAATCTTGATAGCAAAATAGGGGAATAGGCTCTTCATTACATGGAAGTGATGCACATGGATGAATATGAGACCCAGACATTGCTAACATGATGGAGACCTAAGGAAGCAAGGAAAGTTAACAAACCTTTAGCATGTTCACTTGTCAAAGGATTATGCTCTTCTCTCTTTGAGAGAATCATAAACCCAAAAGCTTGTGAATTGGCTGGAGGAGATTTAGCTCGGTGATGAATATGTCTTGCATGTTTGGGTAAGGTGAAGAGGTAGAGAAGTATGCTCTTCTCTCTTTGAGAGAATTAGAAAATTTGACCCTCGAATCTGAGCCAAGTTTTGTGTCACCTTTAGAGGGCCTGACGGAAGTTGAACCTATGGGAATGGCCCAAGTGAGTACACACCTATCGCCGGTGATTCCACCTCACTATAATAAAGTATGCTTTGTTGAGTCCAAAGACTCCAAAGCCATGGTAACTTCTTTCTCATGATTCTGACTATCATCTTGAGAAAGACTTGTCTGTTGTACTGAGCGGCGCCGCTCCCAGCCCTGCTTGCAGGGGTATATGAATTTCAAGTGTTGGTGTGGCTGCGAGGCCCCAGCCCTGTATTGGGGACACCGAAGGTTATTGTGAATAGAAGCCCACTAAAAATATTCTTAGTTAGTTGCCTACCCGGATCACCTCCGAAAGAAGACATAATCTGTGCCCAGGGAGGGGGAAGAATCTCTCCCCTAGATTCTCAACATAGGTATGCACCTGGATGCTTGAAGTGGTATATGACATTGGCCCCTAATTTAAGGGTAACCTTCGAACATATATTATTTAGTCTTTGGAAACACCAAAAGCATGGGCGCCTTCTCAGGGGTGACACAGCTGTGTGAGGTGCACGCATACACATAAGTCAGTGAGGCATGGATTTTATCTTCTCTACCATTTTTTTATAGCGATAACTAAGTGCTTGTTTTGATTCTTAAACTGTCCAATCATGATTAAACAAAGCCTCCCATGATTCTGCCAAGTTGTCTTGTCCTTGGTAGAATTGTTTGCGACTACTTCTTGCGTCACTATTGCTTGATCAAAACTTTGTGCTTGTTAACGATTGCTTTTCACATTCAAACTGAGATTGCTGATCTGAATTGTCATAAAATTGTCCTAAATCTAGAAATGATGTCAGAGAACAGTCCTGACTGTGTCTCGAAATCTGACTTTTGTCTCAAAAACTGAGTTGATCTGTCGAAACCTGGAGTTTTTTCGCGTGAGATTCTAGAAACTAAGCACTTCCTCACGTGAGATTTCATTTTATCGCATGTAGTAAAGCATTTCCTCATGGGAAATAGCACTTTCTCACGTGAATCTATACCCTGGTGTCCCAAAATAGTGAGTTATTTCCCATTGACTGATGATTTTTTTGTCTGATCTA
The DNA here is from genome assembly GCA_018584345.1 of Thuja plicata. Lineage (NCBI taxonomy): Eukaryota > Viridiplantae > Streptophyta > Pinopsida > Cupressales > Cupressaceae > Thuja > Thuja plicata. Next base: position 2,415,647 of record MU223972.1, on the reverse strand, counting down.
ATTTTTTTCTGAGATCTGATTGCATATTTCCTTGTTGTCTGTAGTCTGAAACTGATTGTCTCGAGTTGTGAACTGACCAATTCTTACTCAAACTCATTTTGTCTCTTTGTTCTCTATCCTACCTTTCTGTGCTTTTGTACCTTGCGACGTGATAGTCACATCTCAGCTATTCTAGCCATACTCTTGACGATTCATGCTGGGTGCATTTCACATCTTGGTTGTTCTAGCCTTTATCTCCTTTTCTCTATTTCTAGAGATAAAGTTCTGAGTTGTATCCTAAGTTCTCTCTCATTTCATCTTCGTCTATGCCTGTTACGACTAGAAGTGATAACATATTTCCCATTCGTGGTTCCGGAATAGGTAGAGATAAATCTCGTAATCAAGAAAGAGGTCATTCCAAACCTGTTGTTCAATCTAATAGTCAAGAGGGATCCTCACATTCCTCCTCTCTATTTAGTACAAATCCCAGTCCGAATCAGAAACTGGTGTTCCAACAGTGCTATAATCCCTTGTTTCAAAGACAACCTGAACCGTTATTTCAAGATCAACAAAACTCATTTCTTCCAGATCAACAAAACTTTAGAAGGTCACCTACTTGGGTCGACCCTATTGACAATCCTCGCTACCTTATTGATCCTTTTTATCATACCAATCCTTTTGGTTCTATCAATCTCTGTGAACCTATTGATCCTTCTAAACCCATCAACCCCTTTGACCTGCCAAAAGTTACATTGGCCACGAACTCTCGGCTGAATACACACACTCACACTGAACCTGTGCATATAGCGCAATCCCACATCAACAACATGGGAAGCCCTTTTTATTTCCTACAAGGTCCATGACCAATCTCAAAATGATTAGGGTCAACAAGGTGATCAGCATCACCATCGCCCTCCTCCACATGACCAGAGTCAAGATCAGAACCCAAGAATTTATGAGATCCTCGGTAATGATGATGATCTGATAACTCAAAATGACATAGATGCTGCAAAATCTAATAAGGCTCTCATCAAGATGATGGAAATTCTCCTTGCAGAAGATAAAGAGAAATATTTTCTAGATTTGGCAAACCAAGGAGTTAAGCTACCCTCAGATTTCAAAGTGGAAATACTTGTGACTAAAGAGGAAGAGGTTGAGACTACCAAATTGCAAAAGATCATTCAAGATATGCAAAACCAAATTAGCCAACTTGTAAAGGATAAGGACAAACCCGCACAATAATTCACCATGGAGAGCATCTGTCCTTTTCCTTTTGACAGGAGTCTTCATATGTCACTTTTTCCCAAGGGTGTGGTACTCCCTAAGTATGATAAATATCTAGGTACCACCGATCCTTAGGATCATCTGAGAAAATTTGGGGCCCTATCTATGGATTTCACTCATGATCAAACTTATTTAATGTGTCTCTTTCCCCGAAGTCTGGGTGGACCTGCCATGGAGTGGTTTTCTCAACTACCCACCGGTATTAAGAATTTTGATGAGATCACAAATCTCTTTATCCAACATTATTCTCACAACATACAACATCCCGTCAACATCAAGGACCTTTGCAATCTCAAGCAAAGACAAGGGGAGCCATTCCTAGCATTTCTCCAGAGATGGAGACAACTTTGCACCAAGTATCCTCGTAAAATACCCAAATCTGAGAAACTCGACATCTTCTTGGACAACCTCACTCCTGATTTGGGGTATCAGGTACAGCTTCAAGGTCCCCTCAATTTTGACAACATGATTAAGCAAGCTGTGAGGATAGAGGCGTTTATGGTTAAGAAAGGGGAATTGACTTTGCACAAAGACAACAAACAAGGTTTCTCCTCTTCCAACAAAGATAAAGGGAAGTTTGTCAATAAGAATAGGGACATTGTAAATGATGGAGTGGTTGATAATGTGACCCCAGCTCCTTCAAAACCAATTTTCAATCTTACTTCTAGCATACAAGCGACCAAAACTACTGAAAAGGCTGCAACAAACACTCAACACCTTCAAGATTCTCTAGCTACAAACCTTGGGCCTCTCGACCCAAACGTGAATTCACTTCCTTGGGAGAACTGCTTGATGTAGTTTACAAGACTTTGGTGCAAAACCAGGTTCTCACTCCTTTGGACACGTGTCTATATGATCCGCAACCACGACCCCATTGGTGGAATGACAATGTATACTATGACTATCACCAGAACAAGGGTCATAAGACTTCTACTTGTCTTCAGTTGCGTCATAAGGTTCAAGATCTGATTGATAATGGTGATATTGTTATGGATAATAATAATAAGAATTCAAATCACCAGACATTTAAAGATCCCTTTCCTCCTCACGAGAAAGGTGAGTCTTCCAACACTAAGAACAACAATGCCAAGGTTAACTACACGCATAGCACTAATGATAATGTCATCAACATGATTGAACCTATCGAAGTTGAGTATTGTGATGTGATTACTATCAAGGGGAGTGGGGATGATCCTAATCCTAAGACCATGTTTGTCTTGAGAGGCCCTGGGTCTCACTCGTCTGAACCTGAATCATCTCAGGATTGCGCAAATGTCGTTACCAGATCCCACGCTAAGATCACTCTCAAGGGTCTTAACCCTCTTGCTACTACATCCGCACCGAAGCAACCTGTAGATAAAGCTATTGTTGGCCCTGCCAACAAGACCACAAAAATGGTCCCCACACCTCCTACTACTAATTATAGCATTCTCGACCAGCTACAAAGAACCAACACTCAAATAACCATCTTTGAGTTATTGAAGATCTTGCCTGCTCACAGACAGATTTTGGATAAAGCCCTCGCAGAGGATAACATCCCAAAAGACATTACTCTTGATCAGTTTCAATCTATGGTGGGTCACTTGACTTCACTTCACCATCTGTCTTTCTCAGAAGAAGATGACCATTCGGTCAGCCACCCGCATAACGCTCCTTTGCATATAGAGGTCATGATTGGCAAAAAACTCATATGTCATGTCCTTATTGATAATGGTGCTAGCCTCAACATCTGCTCTGCTCACTTGCTCACTCAGCTAGGCTATGATGAAGATCGCATAGATTCCTGCAAGAAAATTACTATCAAAGCCTATGATGAAGAAGAAAGAAAGTCTAAAGGTTTAGTTGTGCTACCCATTTGTGTTGGACCTGTTGAAAGAGATGTCACATGTCAAGTGCTGGACATTCCTCTTGCTTATAAAATCTTGTTGGGAAGATCGTGGATCCATGAAATGCAAGTGGTTCCCTCTACGTATCATCAGTGCATCAAGTTTCCTTTCCATGGCGCAGAAGTGATAGTTCCTGCTAATATGGGCTCTTCTTGTAATATGCTCACACAGTCAGCTAATAGTTTTGTTCCTACTAACAAAGAATCCACAGAATTCTATGATGCCAAGCTTAGAGACATGGAACAAACTTTGAAAATCAAAGACATAGGCATGGGGGGGTATCAAATAGAACCTGTGCTATCATTAGCAACTCTACCTTCATCTCCTTGTTCTTATGGGAGACCTTCTGAGAACAATAAATCTTCTACTGCTCCTCCTGAAATAGTTTATGATGGTGCCTTTGTACGAGCTTCAACACCATTAGAAGATGAAGATGAGGAAAGAGCTATTAAAGCTTGGCTTTACAAAGGAAAGGACATATCTGAATAGACTACCCCATCTCGTGAACTAGATCCCCATAGTGAAGGTCTTAAAATCATGAAACGCTTTGGATACAAAGGGAGTGGTCCAATAGGGATGAATGGTAATGGGCTATTTGAACCTATTAAAGCTATGGGTTGAAGGACAAAAGATACAACTGGTTTAGGCTTCAAGAAGATCCCGTTCCATCTAGGGATTAAAAAATTTGTATCTGAATCTAAACATGGACCAGAACCAGAACCTGAGGACACAGCCACAGTGGACACCTTAGAGGATAGCTCTGATGAGGATTACTTTCCTTCTCCTATTCCTCCATATCTGGAAACATTCTTTGCTGAGCCAGATGATGTCATAACACATGTTAGTACAGCCAAGGATGGTAGTGACTCCAATGACATTGTTCTATTCACTCCTCTAACATACGAACAATGGAAAGTGTCACAAGACCCTGGTTTCCAGGGTGAACGATACATACCATCACAGTTTCAAGAGCAGTTTGCGCAAGAACAGGCTGGTGTCACAAGAACTCTCAAACCTTCATGGTGCAAACATCCCAGTCAGATTTCATACATAGATTCCCATGAGTATGAGTTTTATAGTCTTTCAAAAGGATCCTTTGACAAGAATTTTGATACTACACATACATTTGAAAACATTCTCAACATAAGTGAAGGGTCAAGTGTAAGGTCTAATAAGTCCGATTCCATAAATGTTAATGTGTCTTCTACTACGGTCGCTAGGATTCAAAGGGATTTGAATACACCTTTGGATGAGATTGCTCTAGGACTCAGCTTACTAGTCCGCGCTTTTGATGATTATACCGTGAATGCACTTGAACCCGTCACTTCTCTCTCACTCCAACATCCCGAGCTAATAGACTGGAATTCCCCTCCCTCATCCAACAAAGTCCTCACATTCCAGAATGACTATGCTCTAGCCTATTATCTCCATGATGTTGAACCTGTAACATTCTCCACTAGCGAAGACAGTGTCAACATGATCGAAAGTGATATCAAGTATCTTAGTCATAAAATCAAAAAGAATAAAAATAGGCGCTTTGACGGTGAAAACCACATTGTGGCAGTGTCAGAGCCGAAAAAAGTAAAAAGAATAGATGTATCTGAAGGTGAAAACCTCTCTGAGGTGCCTAAGGATGAGATACTTGATGTGCTTCTGAGTCATTTCCAGGAACAATCATCGGTGCTAATTGAGCCGACTCAGCCAGTAAATTTGGGTATAGAAGAACATTCGCACATTATTCATTTGGCTAAATCATTGTCTGCAGAAAAACTCAAAGAATTCACAGATTACTTCAAAGAGAAAAATATAAAATTTGCATGGACATACTTTGACATGCCTTGTGTAGACCTTGATCTTATCATGCATCACCTATCAATAGCTCCTGGAGTAAAACCAGTCAAACAAAAACTTAGAAAAATGCATCCACGTGTGGCTTTACTTGTCAAGGCAGAATCAGAGAAACTCCTAAAAGTTGGATTCATCAAAGCAATTGACTATGCAGAATGGATCTCCAACATTATTCCAGTGTCGAAGCATGACAAATCTATCAGAGTCTGCATAGACTTCAGGGACTTAAACAAGGCATGTCCAAAAGATGACTTCCCACTACCCAACATTAATATGATTGTGGATATGAGAGCAGGGTACAAAATGTACTCCCTAATGAACGGTTTCTCTAGCTACAACCAAATCAAAATCATGCTAGAGGACCAAGAAAAGACTTCTTTCACTTGTGCATGGGGCACTTTCTACTGGAATGTTATGCCTTTTGGTCTCAAGAATGCTGGAGCCGCGTATCAGAGAGCAGTCACTACTATATTTCATGATACGATGCACAAAACAATGGAGGATTATGTTAATGACACCCTTGCTAAAAGCATGGACAGGAAGGTGCATCTTATTGATCTAGGCCCTATACTAGATCGTATGGAAATGTTCAGACTACATTTCAATCCTAAGAAATGTGCATTTGGAGTAACTTCCAGAAAATTGCTTGGTTATATTATCTCTGCAAAAGGCATCGAGGTATATCCTTCGAAAGTTCAAGCTATCATGGAAATGTCGCCACCAAAGAATATCAAAAAAATGAGAGGACTTCAAGGCTGACTACAGTCTATCTGACACTTTATCTCCCAACTGGCGGACACGTCACAACCATTCACCAAGACTTTACATAAAGGAGTGACTTACTAATGGAACAAGGAATGTGAATAAGGTCTTCAACAAATCAAACAATATCTGGCTAATCCACCTATATTAATGCCTCATATTCATGGGAAGCAATTAATATTATACATCTCAGCTACATAAACATCTTTGTGTGCTCTATTGGCCCAAGAAGATCAAAACAATAAAAAAAGAGCAATCTATTACATCAGCAGAACATTGGTCTCCTATATAATGAATTATTCTGTCATTGAGAAAGCTTGCTTGGCGGTGGTGTTTGCTTCCCAAAAGTTATGGCATTACATGCTTGCTCACACTACAAGGCTCATTGCAAAAATTGATCCATTAAAGTACTTACTCAACAAAGCTTCCCTCATGGGTAGATTAGCTAAGTGGGTCATGATACTCAGTGAATTTGATATTGAGTATGTGGAAAGAAAAGCTATCAAGGGGCAAGCAATTGCAGATCAGTTGGCTGAGGCACCTATTACAGACTATCAACCATTAAGGATTGAGTTCCTAGATGAGTCCATCATGCTTCTCACACATCAAGCATGGACCATGTTCTTTGATGGATCATTCACCCAGCAGGGGTCAAGTGTCGAAATCTTGTTCATTACACCTCAGCGGTATTCATTACCAAAGGCTTACAAAATGTTGTTTCCTTTCACAAATAATACTGCTAAGTATGAAGCCTTGATTAATGGATTAAAGATCGCTATTGAATGGCATTTCAATGAGCTAAAGGTCTTTGGAGATTCACAGTTGATTATCAATCAGGTGAATGATATCTACCAAACAAAAGATGAAAATTTGGTGCCTTATAAAAAGATGGTTGACGATCTCAAGAAATACTTTCCAACAAATTCCAAGGGCTGATAATAAAGTAGCTAATGCCATGGCTACTCTAGCTTCCATGTTACAAATGCCAAAAAATGACTTTAGACATGAATTCCTAGTGGAGACGTTATGCTACCCTGCTTATAATTCCCCTGAATCCTGGATGATCTATTCAGTCATTGAACATGAATCATCTCACTACCACCATATTTACTCCTACCTTTATGACCAGATCATTCCAGACACTTATACCTGAAATGAGAAACATCACTTAATCCATAGTGCTTCACAGTTTGTCATCATAGCTAACGACTTATATAGGCAAGGTCTAGACGGTACCCTCCTTAGGTGTTTAGATCCTGATGAGTCCAAGCGTGTGTTAGTAGAGATGCATGAAGGCATCTGTGGGTCTCACTCAAATGGCCTGACACTGGCTCACAAACTTATTAGAGCTGGTTACTATTGGCTAAATATGGAGAAAGAAGCTACACAATTTGCTAAATCTTGCAAACAATGCCAGCTTCGTGGAAATCTAATCCATGCTCCTACCAAGGAGCTCATTCCATTTGTCAGCTTTTGGCCATTTCAGCAGTGAGCCTTTGACTTGGTGGGTCAGATACATCCGTCTTCTTTAAGGGGACATAAATACATCATTACTGCTACGGACTATTTTACCAAGTGGGTTGAGGTAGTGCCTCTCATCGTAGCTGATGGCAAGTCTGTGGCCATGTTTATACTGAACTACATCATCTGCAGATATGGTGTACCCTCATCAATAATCACTAACAATAGGGGGCAATTCAAGAACAAGGATCTAAAATAATTATACGCTAAGTTCAGAATTATTCAGCACTGGTCTTCTATCTATTATCCCCAGGGTAATGGATAGGCGAAAGCTTCAAATAAGACTATTCTCAAGATCTTACACCACACAGTACACAAATCTGGACGAGACTGGCATCTCTAGATTAATTCAGCTTTATGGGCTTACCGCACCAGTATATGGACACCAATAGGGGCCATGCCCTTTTCTCTAGTTTATGGTGAAGATGCAGTGCTTCCTATTGAGGTTGAGATTCCTACCTTGTGAGTCTCTCTGAAGGGCCTCATTACTGATGATGATATCAGAATATCTCGGCTTCAAGAGCTTGAACTATTGGATGAACGTCAGAAAGTGGCATTCGATCATCTCCGAGCATATCAGAAGAGAATATCTAAAAGCTACAACAAGAAGGTCAGACCAAGGGAATTCCAAATGGGTAATCTTGTCCTGAGAGAGAACCCCAAGAATCAACAGCAACGGGTCCAAAAAGGAAAATTTGAACCAAAATGGCTTGGTCTGTATGTTATCACTGCATTATTTGGGTCTGGCACTTACTAGCTCTCTACCACACAGGGGGAACAACTCAAAGAGCCTATCAATGCTCTTCATCTGAAGAAGTTCTACAATTGAGATGTCTTCTGAATGCTCATGTACATACTCTATTTTGAGAAAATCCTAAAAATTGCAAAATATCCTGAAAAAATGATCATCCTGGTGAAAACCTTGTAAACAGACGCCTTGATAATACCAAATAAATACAAAAAAAAATCAAAATACAAAAAAATCAAAAATACAAAAAAAAAAAAAAAAAAAAAAAAAGANCCTTGATAATACCAAATAAATACAAAAAAAAATCAAAATACAAAAAAATCAAAAATACAAAAAAAAAAAAAAAAAAAAAAAGAGAAAAAGAGAAAAAATGTGTCATTGATGAAAACTTGGTAAACAGGCGTCATGGTAGAAAAAATAGAATTTATGCCAAGATGGTGAAAACCTGGTAAACAAGCGCCTCTTGTTCCGCAATGCTCTATCTATTGCGGCATCCCTTGGCTATCTTGCAGTTTGCTCTCCTGCTTTCCTGCTTTAGTTTGCTCGCTCATGCATTCGCTCTCAGTTATTTTTGAGATTTTTGCTTGACTTCACATGGATTGAAACTGGTCACACTCTGGGGCATCTTCCTGGTCTAGGGGCATTGTCCTATCTTTTGGAGTCTCTCTCCTCTTTGCATCAGTCACCATTGGTTCTCACTGAGTCTGCCTGCTGATGCCTAGATCTCACACCGATCTTTATACTTGAGAATCTTTCTCGCGTCAGTCACCAGTGATTCTCACTGCGTCTGGCTACTGTCGCTATACTACTGAGATTTCTCACATCAACTCACTATCTGCATATTTGACATCAATCCACTTTGGGTCTTTTCAAGATCCCACTTGACTTGACACGACCCTAACGTCATAACTTGGGGGCAATCCACTCAGATTTGTCCTCTCTATATGAGTCAAGTCAGTCATCAACGTTCATTACTTGGGGGCATGGCTCCCCACTTTGATCACATCTTTGGTTTACACTCGAGCCAATAATCTTGTCAGTTCTAAAGGACAACTATCTACTGGCACAAACTAGTGTTTCTCAACACCCCATAAACACTGTTTTTCAACACTCTCTTTGGACACATCTGTGTTTTTCAACACATATTGGACATCGCAATGTAAACATCTCTTGATAGCAATCAAACACATCGCACTCACAAGCACAACGATGTTTTTCAGCACCCCTAAAACACATGCACATTCGTAAACTTTGAAACATGCTGAGCTATGATTGAATCTTTCTTTGTATGTTGTCTATCCTCATGAATTTCATTGATATTTTCTTTGTCTACTACTTGTGAGTGTGGTTTCGATGATTCAACAACGTCAAATAAATAGGGTGTATGTAATAAGAGCTCCTGCATTAAGGTGGGAAAGCCTCACATCCCTCAATCTTGTTTATTTGTACGCCAAGGGGAGGTTGGAACTATCTCTTTGACTGTTATTGCTCTGTTTGTTTACTTGTGTACTCTTACTATATCAAATTGGAAACAATGTTCAGGTCATCTTGGCTTTTGTGCCCTGGTGCTTACGTTCGTTTCCTACATTTTATCCTATGAAATTCATATTCATATTCTTATGGTTGCATTGGCACCAGTAAGGATTCTATCGACTCCGATGTTCCAAAACTCGATGATGATAATTATGCGATGAGTCCAACAACCAAGTCCTAGGGTTGCATTTAGTTTAGACTTGCATTCGCATTTTAAGCTTGCATAGCAACAGTTTTGGTGCTCTCTTCATTGTCTTCTCATTCTTCGAAGGTCCTCATCTTTTGTCCTGGATTCATCTTGACTGCACAAGCGTCTGGTCCTTTCTCTCTATCTTTATTCATATTCTTTTGGTCAGTACTTGTCGTATATTGTGATATCCTGCATGAGATGATTAGTACCATTGCATTCATTGCATTACATCCATTTCCACAAAAGTGCATTTCCATACATTCATTTGCATTTACATATCCATAAACATGTGCATCCATTATAAGCATAAATCAAATCATACATAGCATTTATCCATTGAACATCTATCATTGCATTCATTCATACATCAATAAAACATGTGCATAAACATTTGCATATTCGTCCATGGCATACTTTTCTAATCTATACATCTAATCATATAGGAAACATCTCACAAGACATACAAGTTTAAAGAAATGTATAAACAAATACAATGATGCCAAAATCAAGCTCATATATATCAATCGATCAAGTGTACAAGGGTGCTACTCGAGCACATTATATCAAAATGGTGGTAAAATATATATCAAATGTCTCATCTAGCCACTCTCACCCGGAGGAGGTGGCATGGCCTGCTGCTGAGGAGGTGCATGTGGTGGTGCCTGCGGAGCGGCCCGTGCCCCAGCATACTTTGAAAATGGTAGAACCTGGTCCGCTGCCTCGGGAACTGCGGTCATGTATGCAGCATAACAATAGGTTGACTAAGTAGCCTCATATCTTGCCTCTACCTGTGCTCTGACTAGTGCCTCTTGTAGTCCCCAGATCTCTCGATCTCGCTTGACCACTTGGGTTTCATGGATGGTCACCTGTGTATGGTAATCATCCCACTCCCTTTGTACCTACCTCACTCTCTCCTGTCTCTTCCTGAGAGCCTCCTGTAACTATGTCATCTGTCCTCCTGCCTATGGATCGGCCATAACAGTATCCTCCCCCTGCTCAAAGTTGTCACCTTTCCTCTGCCTAGTGGACCTATCCTGAGTTCCACTACTCTTTGCACCTGCGTCTGATCCCATATGTCTAGGAGGAAGGGGACTCTGCCAAGTCCTCGGCCATAGTACTCTCTACTGTTGTGGTGGTACTTGTTGTGGTGGTACCTACTGTGGTGGTGGCTGCGGTACCTGCTGCTACAACAGTGGCTGTACTACCTGTTGTACCTATTGGCCCATGCCAACATGGTCTGTGAATCTCGGGAATGGGTGAGCCAAGATGTGATCTCTGTATGGCACAGGTGTCATCCCTGCATTTGTCACCCCTGCTAAATAGGCCCACCTAGCTGGTGGTACCCGTGCATCTATCATACTCTTGCCCCGGTCTAACTGTCGCTACCAGTCCTTCTTCGTCTCATCGACAAATTGGGCATATGTGAAATACTCCTGGGAGACATCATGTGGTCTCCCAAACTATCGTAGGACCCATGTCAGCAGGAAGTGCTCAATGACGTTGATGGTGTGCCCGATCAAAGGATGTGAGCAAAACATATGCAGCATCTCATGTCGTGCGTCATCCCAAACCTCTATAGCTATCCATGGCCTCCATATAATCGCTGCCATATCATCCAGCTATGCCCGCCACTGATCTGTCTTACCCAGCGCTGGCTGAGTAATCAAACTTGCATACCTATAAATGTATGGCTCTAGAGGCTATCGAGTATCATGGAAAACTGGATGACATACGGGAAGGTGCTCCTAGGCCCAGATCCGTAGAACCACAACTCCTGTCGCCATGGTCCGTGCGCCCTAATACATAATCTCATGCATCGTATGGTACATCTGTGCGAGCATGCACTCGCCCCATCTGAACCTCATTGCTGGCATGGCTAGCATCCGCTACAGCATGAGTCCCCAGTCGCACTCCAATCTGTGCTGACCATGATCCAGCACCAGGTGACAACTCAAGAACATTGCAAAGATGTCTGCCAATGTGTGTCTTGCACCGTACCTGCTTGTCAAATCATCCCAATAGATGGGTCGACCCATCACTAGATCATCCTGGAAGATCACTCTTAATGCAAGTGTGCCTACCCTCGGTTGGGTATTGTACTCCACACGAGCCCCGTGGAATGGTACTCTCAAGATCCTATATATGTCCTCAGGGGTGACTGTCATATCCCCCTACGACAAATAGAAAGTGTTCATCTCTGAATGGAAACGCTCGACAAGTGCACACAATAGACCGTGATTTACCCGAATATTAGGTACATCACATAGATATGATAATCCTAGCCCGTCGAGATGGGCACCTCAGCATTAGTTAGTCTTCGCACAAGCTCACCTATGACAGGATGGTGAGACCGTGACACAATAGCAAGAAATTCAACGTGCAAAGCAAGCGACGACATTTGATCAGTATCTCAACATGATGATTTTTCAAAGCAATAATAACAAATGAAGCTATGGATCTATCCTAAACACAGTTCTGAGTCATTCTAATTGGCTGATTCTGTGACATACCGGATGATAACTTTCTGGACTGCAAGTAGTTCCCATGCAAGGAAACTCTTTTCCCGTGCGAGACTTCTATTTTGCGCGAGACAGGATCTCTCTTCATGTGAGATTTCATCACTGAGGATGAAATCTCGCACGGCATCGTGGTGCACCTCACGCGAGCTCGCGAAGGGACCCTGTGCGAGGAAACCCTAACCTACGCAAGGAAACTATATTCTCATGTGAGGGGTGACCTTGCTCGGTGCGAGGAAACTATTCCCTCGCGCAAGACTTGACCCAATTGGACGTAAGAGATTTAAAAGCATGCTAAAAGATCTAAAAATCGATGAAATTTTGAAATGCAAGATGGTTTTTTTATTACTTACAGGTGCGTCATACTCCAGTGGCCGGCTGTGTTGTCAGGAGCGCTCGAATCGATGTGTATGCATGGGAATGCTATTAATATCAACTTGGGCGCTCGCCATCTCTAAAGTCAAAAGTGAATAATGATTTGAAAATGACCCCTCAAGGCCTTATATAGCTTTTGACCTAATCTTCAAAAGTGCTCTGTTTTCTGCAAAAATTGCACCCTTGGCTAAATCGACTATTCTGAATCCATTTTTGTGATCGAAATTGAAATCTGACACTCCTAAGTAGCTCAAAATTGCATTTTAAAATTTTGGGACCGATGTGCTCCGACGCTTGTGTAGTCAACTTTTTGACGTCGCTTTCTTGTCAGAATCATCTCTTGTCATCATTTTCTCAGCTTCTGCAATCTTTTCATCAAAAGTCAACTCTAGTCAATTCTAGTCAAACTTGGTCAACTATGGTCAAACCTAGTCAACAGGACCTCCCGATCGCTCTAAATTGATTCTGCCTTCTCTTGATCTATCTCTGCATTCCTCTAGATCTTCGATCTTACTTCTATCTGTAATATTTTGCTGTCAATCATCTTTCTATCATGACATCTTTCGATTTCGCTCCCGAGGGGGCAAGATGATTGCGTCATTGAATCTCTTCACATTATTCTCAAATCAGTCTGATCTGAATCAAAAACCCCATTGCTAGGGGCATCGCATCACTTGGCACATATTCAGTGTTTTGTACCTTATGGTCAAAATTGGATATTCCATGATCTTGAATCTCTAGGGGCATCTTGATGTCTTGCATCTTGTCATCTTGTCATCTATCTTTCTAGGTATCTGAGCAATCTAACTTGGATCCTCAAGGATTATGCTTCATTCTGGAGATAGGCCTAAAAATATCTATTGACTATCTTTTGGGACAGGTATCGGGGCAATCTAACCTTGACTCCTGAAGGTTGAGCCTCGTTTTGGGGATAGTCTTGTGAAAGATATCAATTTGACCAGTGTCTGGGAAATCTAACCTAGATATTTGGGGACTAAGCTTCATTTTGGAGATGATTCTTGAAATCCCATTGGGTATTGGGGCAATCTAACCCTAATTCCTGAAAGTCATGCTTCGTTCTAAAGACGACTCTCAAAAGCTCTTTTTGACCCGTTATTTGGGCAACCAACCCGAATCTTGGAGGGCTAACCTTCGTATTGGGGCAATCTAAACCTGATTCTAGAGATAGTCCTAAATCTTCATCAGCTATCAGTGGACATTGGGGCAATCTAACCCCGATTTCAATTTTCTCTCAATTGGTATTTGGACCGTTGTCATCGCAATCTAACATAGACTTCAGAGAATCATGCTTCATTCTGAAGATGGTTCTGCTTCTCAATTTGATCAGTGTCTTGGCAACCTAACCTAGACTCCCAAAATCTTCATTTGTCACATCAGACTATTCTTTGAATCAACGCGCTGCTCGCACATCAATTCAAAGAGGAGCAAAATGTAATACCCCAAAATTGGCACCTTATAATTCTAATCAATTTTGGTGCATTTCTTCAGATTCTCATCATCGAAGTCCTATTGTACTAGGCAAATTCTCCTTCCTAGTTGTCTTTAATTGACTTAGTCTCAAATGCAGAAAACCTAAATTCGCATAAATCTTACACTATATTTAATTCCTAAATTTTCAAGATTTATTAGCTAAAAATCCCCATGATCAATTAATTTAATTCTAAAGTCCTAAGTGCTTTTAAATTAATTTAATCCCACCCCCTTTAGCTAATACACATCAAGGGAATTAAATATTATTTGGTTATTTGAATGGATTACCATCACTTGAATTTAATAATTCAAAATGAAAAGCCACCCATGTGGCAATAATTCATTCATTTAATTAAATAATTCCTTCATATTTGTCTCACCTTCCTCCATGAAGATGAAGAGTCAGCCATTTCTTCCCAAGTAACTCTTCATCCTCTCTTCAGGCTTTTCTATATTATGGACCTTCTTTCCTTCATTTGAAGAGAGCAATTTTTAGAGTACCAAAACTATAGCGAATTAGTCTCAATTCTCTCATATTTTCAAGCTTTTATTGCATATTTAGTGTAATCTCATCTAGCTTAATGACACTCTTCATTTTATTTTGGTTTGTTTAGTTATCAAGTAGCTTGATTATGTTATCTTTTTCAAGTTTTTAAGCTTAAAATCTACATCTTCACTCCTAGATTACAATTGCATCTCTCATATAGAATAATTTCATTTCAGTTTTCAAAGCTTTCAAATCCTCCATTTTAGCAATGGTCTATGGTTGTTGGCTCTCATTCTGAGAGTAATTAAACACCCCAACTAAATAGGAGGCAACAGGTCAATTCGATTGATATTGTGGAATGAGCAATTCATGTTCATCTTCGTGATTCAACAATTGAGCAATGACTATGTTTTGTTGTGGCTGATTTAGAGGTCAACATTCAGACACATACAACCATCAGGTCTTGGATCCCAAACAATAATATCCTGGAAGTTAACTTTAATAAACCAGGTTTGTAGCTCATGCTGGAGGGAAGTAAATTTTCTATCTATTTCACCAAGATTCCTCCATTTTTTTTCTTGCCAGTAATCTTTAGCCTTAATCCCAAATGTTTATTTGCACCTGTCAATAGCCTGTTTCCACTCTTGGTTATTAGATAAAGGCTCCGTATGGATCCAATTATCTTCCCAAAAGTTGATTCTCCTTCCATCCCCTAGCTTCCATCGCTTTCCTTTGATGATGAGATCTTTGGCCGAGCTTATACTATTCCATATGTTAGAGCCATTCATGTTAATATCATTATTTATATAATCCTCCAGAATATTAGAGTTAAAGAGGTATTTATTTTTTATAATCCCATTCCATTCTTTTTGGTCTCCATAAATTCTCCATAGTTGTTTAGCCAAGAGGGCCTTACTGACATTTTTAATTGATCTCAGACCAAGCTCTCCCATATTTTTTGGCTTACAAATATTTTCCCATGCCACTAGTTCGAGTCTTTTCTTTTCTTCCACACCTGACTAGAGGAACCTTTTCTGGATTTTCTCAATCACCGTGACAAATTTATGAGATATCTTAAAGAGACTCAAAGCATAAATAGGGAGATTTTGGAGCGTAGATTTCAGAAGTTGGAGCTTCCCTGAATTGCTTAAAAGCGCCCCTTTCCAACCAGCAAGCTTGTTATTATATCTGTCTATAATAGAGTACCAAAAGCTATCAGGAGGTTTAGAGCATAATGGTAATCCTAAATAAGATGAGGGGAGACTTCCAATATTTCAACCTAAGATTTTGGATATATTGTTTTCTCTCTCCAAAGGGGTGTTGATGAAAAAAATGGAACTCTTAGACCAGTTGATAAGTTGGCCGGTAGCTGCATTATAAACAAAGAGGGCTTTCTTTAAGTTTCTAGCTTCTTTAATTGTTGCCTCTCCCATTATAAGAGTGTCATCCACAAATTGCTCATGAGAACAAGTAGTTCTAGTAGAAGAAGGCTGGATGCCAGTGATACATCCCTCTCCTACCGGTTTATTAATATATCTTCCTAAGCATTTAGAAAGAATAGCAAAAAGGATTGGAGAGATAGGATCACCTTGTCTCAAGCCTCTATAAGGTCTAAAAAAGTGAGATGATCCGCCATTAACAATAACAGAGGAGGAAACAATCAAGATCAATTGGATAATAAGTTTGATTACCCCATTATCAAAGCCAAAAGAGATAAGAACTTCCTGTAAGAATTGCCAATCAAATCTGTCACAAGCCTTTGATAAATCGAGTTTCATCATGAAGCCTTGTTTTTTTGCAACTTCCAGAGAATTAATGTTCTCATGAGAAACAATAATGGAATCCAAAATTTATCTTTGAGGGACAAAGTTGTTTTGTTGGGGGAAAATGATATTCGAAAGAATTGACAACAAACTGGAAGTGAGAACCTTAGAGATAATCTTGTACAAGGAATTACAGAGGCTGATAGGTCTAAAAGCATCAATCGAGTTGGCTCTAGGATTTTTAGGGATCAAAACTAAAAAGGTGGCATTGAGTTCCCTGAGGAGGATTTTAGTTCCAAAGACCTCTTTAACTGCTACCTACATATCTTTACCTAGGATATCCCAAAACTGCTGGAAGAATAGCATGGGAAGACTGTCATGGCCAGGGGAGTTCTCCCCTTCAAAGGAGAAAACTGCACTCTTTATCTCCTTTCCAGAGGTAATTAATTTAATAAATTTGCTTGTTGTAGCATCTACCAGCTGGGGGATAGCTGATAGAATTTATTCCTGGTCAGACCAATTCAAGTTGACATCCTTAGATAAAAGATGAGAGAAATAGTTGTGCATCTCTATTCTGATATCTTCATCTTTCCTAATAGTCTTATCATTAGATATCAGACTAGAGATCATGTTGATCTCTTTATGTTTCATTGTAGTCATATGAAAGAATCTGGTATTTTTATCCCCAGCCTTGAGCCATAGCGCTCTGGATCTTTGTCTCTAGAAGGATTCCTCCTCATATATTATGTTATGATAGTTTATCAGCAGTAAGTTTTCTGTAGCTTTGCTTTCCTTAGAGAGGCATTCGTTCTGGTTTTTGTCTTGGATTTCCTTTATGTCAGCCTGCATTCTACCTTTCATTTGGAAAATATCCCCAAAAACCTCCTTGTTCCATATTTTGAGTTTCCTTTTAATGGTGTTTAATTTTTAGCAGTTATATACATGGCTCCCCCCTCTAAAGGTATAGTTCCACCAGTTTTCTATCCTTTCTTTCAAGTTTTGGTGGACCCTCCATATTTTTTCAAACTGAAAAGGTATGCTCTTTTACCATTGATCAAGTTAGCATTTAAATATATAGGAAAATGATCAAACCCAATTCTCAGTAGAGAAGAAAGGGAGCAGGAATACCTGGATATCCAATCATGAGATAATAGTGATATGTCCTATTTGACCTGATGAGGTTGTTCCATGTTCTTCTATTAGACCAAGTATAGTCAATTCCTTCAAGTTCCATATCTAAAAAGGCTTCATCATTGATGTAGTCCATCAGATCAGTTCATCTATCCATCTGGGAGGGAATGCCACCCTTTTTCTCATCATTTTTAAGGGGAGTATTGAAGTCTCCCGTTACCATCCAGCTTTCTGCTTGGAACTGCTTACGGATCCCTCTCAGACTTTGCCAGTGCTTCAATCTGCCTTTTTTGGTATTGGGGGCATAAATATTGACAAGATTCCAGGTTAAGTTATCATTTATATAGTTTTCCCTAACCAGTAAAATATTATTCTCACTTGTAAGGAGAGTGAAATTAACAGTTTGTTTATTCTAGAAAGTGACAATAGCACCTGAGGCTTCATCAGAGTCGCCTCCTATACTATCACCATTCTTAAACATATGAATTTTTTTCCACTTTATCTTTGATCATTTTGGTTTCTTGGATAAGTAAAATGTTTAGTTTACTATCTCTAACTAGATTCCTTAGGACATTTTGGTTTCTTGGATAAGGAAATTGATTGAGTGTTATCCTATTATTCAAGAGGGATTTAAACTCAATCTTGCAAACTTTGAGTTGCTTACTATGTATAGAGTTTAGCTAGGTTTTTAGACTTAATCTTACAGACTATGAGTTGCTTATCACATTTGAAACTAGTGTAGAATTCTCAAGTGATGAGATAACTTGCAAACTTTGTGCTGCTCTTATTTTATGCATTTGTAATATAAGGTGAAAATATGCTAGAGAATTTGAGTTACACGTATGTTTTATCTTTATTCTTAAATTTTCAAAGGATTCATGGAAAGACTTTGATTTTTTGTGAGCTTCTAAGTTACTAAAAGTTGCTAGTATGTTGAAGGTTATTCTTACGCCTAATCTTCTATGTATAAAGCTTGTTGCTACGACTAATACTTTGTAAGTGAATTACACCACTAATTAATAATTGTGTTGTAAGGGTAATGTCTATTATGAAATAAGAGAATATGATGAATGTATCGCCCCATTTTAGCTTAGTGTAAATAGAAATAGTTAAGAGTTTAGTTGATTCTAGTAGCAGTAAGAATGAGGGACCTTCCATTAGAAGTAGGAGAGATAATGTTTCACACATTGTGGTTGAAAACATTATTTTTCAATTGACCCCAAAACTTTCAGTTATAAAATATCCATCCAAAAAGAGAAAGAGAAGGTGTCAAGATGTGAGCGACGAAAGCAGAGTAGGAGTTTCCTTTGGAACACCTATGACAGAGGGTGTGAGAGAACAATTGGTGTGATGTTTTTTTATCAATAAAAGAAAATTGAGGGGTCTCCACTAATTTTATTAAGAGTGGGATTTTGAGCCTGGCCTGAACTAGGAGTGGCTATAAATAGGGAGCCACTCTTCCAATGAACAAAACACACTAATGAAAAGATCTATTAACATTTCATTACATTAATAATTTCTATTTGCTCCACCATTTATCTAAAAATAGATGAGCATATCAAAGGTTCCATGATTCTCTGTCTTCTGATCCCTCTTCCTTTCACAACTTCCCAACCTTCCTCCATCTTTGCAACCTTCTTCTACCATGTCATTGCATCATCAAAGGAAGCCTTCGCCTCTCCAACAAAATGTGAGTACCCACCTTGATCCTTTCCTATACCACCATGGCTTCCATAAGCTCCACCCCTCCCTTTTTTCACTATTATTGTTCCTCATAAGGCCTCTAAGGTTGAAGGGATCTTTCCCCCACATCCAAACTCTGTAAACAAGATTGTTTGTTTATCCTCTTTCTTCCTTGTTGAACTTCCAACAACAATAACACTATTAAGAGTATTTACCTTAAATTCTAAGGCATATGTGACTTTAGTAACCTTGCTTTACTGACCCTCTACAACTCCCTTTTCCTTATCTAATGATTTAATGATTTCTTTCTCCACCAAATAAAGTTGAGGATTTACTGCCTTCCACCAAGTTGCATGTCTTTGATTGTTCCTTTTGACACATTGAGAAACCACATGGCTTGTCTCAAAGAAATGACTACATCTAAATAAGATACCTTTGTAATCCACAGGTTGCAGCCACCAACCATTTGTAGATTTCTAACATGAATCCACACGATGAGCCTTCTTCATGTCCATCTCAAAAATAATACAATCATATATTGTATGAAGGAAGAAAATGGATCCCTTATCCACCCCCATGAGTTTACCTAGGGTGTCACCAACAACCTCAAAATAAGATTCAAACAAAAAATGCAATGGTGGGTTAGGGAGTATTACCCATACTTGTATATTATCAAAAGAAATAGTGGTAGGGTTGACAACTGAATGCCAAGGTTATAGAAATAACAAGTATTTGTCCTCCCAACTCCATTGGTATTCACACATGACTTTTTTTCTATCTTTCTCATAGTCAAAGACAACCACAAAAAATCCACGGTCCCCAGGATAGATCTAAACATCCCCTTCCAAAACGGGGCTTTGGAAATATGTGATTTATTTGTGCAATTCTCCAAGGCTTGGCCAAAAGTCCTTAAATCTTCCAATCAGGCCCATCTCTAGAAATAAATTTTGATTTTCTTCCACATCTCATCCAATATCACCATTTGGGGGAATAGTTGGCTTGCTATCTAATGGCTTGATACACTTCCTACCCATTTCAATCTTTTTTATTCATCCTTCTTCTATCCTCTCTATACTACCTTGGCCACATCTTCCCACCACTTTAAGAAAACCATTTATCTCACCAAAGGGTGTGGTATCTTTTCCAATCCCAACACCTCTACCCCTGCTAATATAAGAGATAGAAACCCTAGATTTCCCAAAACCCTCTACAGCAAGTTGCTTATGATTTAGGGTATCTCTATCACGAGAATACTTAGATGAATATAAAAGTAGAGAAAATCCCTTCTTAAGGCTCTATAAGCAACGAGTCATCCCATCTAAAAATAATATTTGTAGACATTTCCTGCCACATGATCTTGTGAATGCTCCCTCCAATCATCCTCTCTCTTCCATACTACATTCTCCTTCCTAATCTTAGTGTGTTTACCTTGTAGTACCCAAGCCATGGGCCAGGTCCATTGTAGTGCATCAACTAAATGTCATCCTTGTACAAAAACCCTAGAGTGGTTTGGGAGCATTGTGCAAAAACATGGAGACTTATGCATAGCCAAATGAATACACTCTCAACTATTATGATATGTTGTTGAAAGGTTTCTCAACATGATGGGATGGTAAAAAATCCAGTTTGGTTGTAGTGAAGAATGTATGGAATGGAGGGCCTTTATATGTGGAAGAATATTTCCCACCCCCCTTTTCCATAGGCACTAATGCTATGTTGTTGAAAGGTGTCTCATCGTGATGTGATGGTAAACAATCCAACTTGGTTATAGAGAATAATGTATGGAATGGAGATCATTTATATGTGGAAGAAGATTTCCCACCCCCTTTTCCATAGGCACTAATGTTATGTTGTTGAAAGGTGGCTCATTGTGATGGGATGGTAAACAATCTAGCTTGGTTGTAGGGAAGAATGTCTGGAATGGAGGGAATTTGTATGTGTAAGAATATCTACCACCACCCTTTGCATGTTGTTGAAAGGTGGCTCATCGTGATGAGATGGTAAACAATCTAGCTTGGTTGTAGGGCAGAATATATGGAATGGAGTGCCTTTTTATGTGGAAGAATATTTCTCGCCCCCTTTTGCCACAGACACTAATGCTATACCTTTGGTACAATGAAAACTAGAGAAAGTATTTTTTGGAAGGGGATCACAACCTAAGGGAAAGAGTAATGATGCCCTACCAGTATGTTCAAGGAATTTTTTTTAGCAATGAAGCGTGGATATATTATGGAGATTAGTGGACTTGAAATTTCTCTAACATACCATTGGAAATGGATGTTGTAGAGGTGGCAAAGATAGAGAATAAAGTATTGAATGAGATGGCCTCGTATAACAATTGATTGGTTTTAACCCTAGTTGATATAAAATGCTAGCCTACATCATGATGAATTGGAATGCTATTTCAGAGGTAATTAACTTTCTCCCAAAGAGCTTATTCATGATGGAATTTAAAAATGGGCAAAAGTAGGATGAATTTTTAAATTAGACTATGTGGTGGATGGATGAATTGGTATATACAAAAAAATGGTTTTTAAATTTCAAACCCAAGGACATGATGCCCTCCTAAGATGAATATTGTATACACCTACATAACCTTCCACTTGAGTATTGGACAAGAGATTATATAAGGAAGATTGAGTTTGAGATAGGAATCATTTTAGATTTGGACATGGATGAGGGTCATTCAAGCTAATTCATGACGTTGAAACTAATCATGATTAGACTGTTGTCAAGGCTCATTCATCTCAAAATAGTCGACAATGTGATGAAGGGGACTCCCCTTAATACCACAAGTACATGACAGAGACAAAGAGAAACAACAAAATTTTGCAAGAACAGAAAATTGGCTTCTTATTGGCTCCACAAATGTGGAATTACAAACTTCAGAATTACAATATCAAAAGCCACATGGGCATCCCTTACAATAATTTGTAGGACAAAGCCTCAAATAAC
>MU223972.1:2306851-2388130 GCA_018584345.1 Thuja plicata | reverse complement strand
CAAAAGGGTCGGCTTTAAATATTTACAAAACATGAGATTAGGTAGCCCAACTTTCGGAAGCCATAACTTTTGAACCGTAGCTCTGATTGGCTATTATAACCACTTTCTGGAAAGGGGAGATCGCGATCTATAGTGCCTGACTAGCGAAGTGCTAGTCAACCAGGGGTTCAACCTCGATCCGGAGCCTCTAAGGTCCTGAAAATTGAGCTCAAAGGTTTTGCACCCTAAAATCTCAACAGTAAATCCTTAATGACTTCGCCAATACAGATGATCTGGCAATGAAATTCAACTGGCATTCTTATATGACTAAGATGAACCTTCACCTGGAAAATTAGAACATTCTGAGTTCAAACGACCAACTTACTAAAAATAGTAAGTTTTCAAAAATAGCAGCTTTGTACAAAATAACCCTTATTGAATAGAAAAACACATATTTTTGGGTGATGCAAGATTTCCCTTACACCCAGGATGCTCCTGCATCACAATGTTTGGGTGCAGCTTGTACAAGTCGAGGAACACAAATATTTCTACCTAAATTGTAGAAGTAGAGGTCATTTTTCTAAGGAATTTTGTAATCCACTGCAAAAGGGTGATGTGGATAAGACCAAGGCCCTATAACACCTCTTAGAAGTGTTCATATAGACGATGTTGGGGATACAAATGTGGTGGTGAGTAATTGCGAAGTAAACCCAAAAAAGGTTACTTGTGGAAACAATTCTAATCACCAAAGAAGATCTACTAATAAAGCACCCCAAGGTGATTCAAAGGGTAAGGTAAAAGATGTGGTAGGGGAAAAGAAGCGTGAGTGAGAAGCAAGGTAAGGTTAAGAGGACGTTTCCAAGGAGAAGGTGAATCAAAAAATGATGGTAAGCCAATTGAGTGAAGCTATTGAGAATCCCTTACCCTCTACAAAGGAAGGTGAAATTGTTATTGAAGAGATTGGGGCCATCACCAATAAATTTGTAGCAAATTGTAACCAATGAATAGGGGTAGCAGTCTAGAAGCAAAAGAATGTGAGAACAAAAATGATGCTCAAAGGTCAAATGTGCAAGGCATAGAGGAAGCATGTAGGTAGTAGATGGGGAAATAGCAAGGTCCCTATCATTGTAAGTAGGGGAGGAAGTTAAGATAGATAGGTTGGATATTATAGAGCCAAAAAATATAAGTAAAACAAGTCATCAGATCTTACCATCTGGTAATGGCAAGAATACATGAAAGAAGATGAATAAGAAGAGAGAAGAAGAGGAGATAAGAGACCAAGGGCTATATAGCATTAAAGAGTACCTAAAAAGATCAAAGGGAGGCATTTCCTCCCTTAGGGAGTAATGAATCTAATAATATGGAATGTTGGGGATTCAAACACCCCTAACAAATGATACTAGTTTTAGCATCATCTAGAACTACTTTGAGGTAGATATTATAATGTTGCAAGAGGGAAAGCTAAGTGGGAAGGATGTGTTGGTTTTCTTTGCTGATGTAGTAGATGGGATGGAGTGTGTGCGGATTCAATTAGAATCTTTGGGGGATTTTAGATCTTGTGGAACCCAGTCACTATTGCAATAATTGATAATGTGTTCGACTCAAACTTCATCCAATGCAAAGTGTGACTCTTTAGTGTTAATCTCTTTCTCTTTCTTTTCAACATGTGCGGTCCCACCAAATCAGATGCCAAGGCTAGATTATGGATGCACTCTTTGATATCCTTCTTCACATTCAACATTAGCAGGTCATCCTTGGGGGTGATTTGAACATAATCCTTGACTTAAAGGAAAAAAGGAGGTGACATACTGAGTGAAACAATAGCTATGAGAGATTTTAAATCCTTTGTTTCCTCCCATGGACTCGTAGACGTCCAAACCAAGAATTTTTGGTTCACATGGTCCAATCAAAAGATGGACTTTTCCCACATCATAGAGAGGTTAGATAGGTCCATAATGTTGGTAGATTAAAGTTAGCATCAAATAACATTTGGGGGTCGATGGTTTTGCCCTTCTCGGGCTTGGATCATCATCCCATTTCCTTAGTGATTTTATTTGACAAGCACTCTGTGAAATGTTGATTTAAATTTGAGCGGATGTGGCTAAGAAATGAAGATCTTATTCATGATATTTGTGATTGGTGGAAGTTAACTAGCCTTGGGAATGACACTCAGAGTTTTTCAGCTCGCAGCCAAACTTGGGTGATAAAGGAGAAGTGAAAGGTTTGGAATAGAACTTTATTTTGAGATATGTTTGCAACAAGACTTAAGATTAAGGGGAATTTGAATTCTCTCAACTAAAAGATTGATGGCTGGGTTGAATGAAGTGTTAGCTAGAGAGGAGCTATTTTGGAAGTAAATCCATAGAACTATGGTTGAATGACGGAGACTTGAACACAAGAATCTTTCACAATACTACTTGTAATTAGGAAATTTTTTTAGTATGGGAATATGAAAAACTCAACCATGGAAAGCATAAAAATCATATTCAACTACCCCTAATCATTCAATGAAGCATCTAAATGAAATTTGCATATAAAAGGTAACATGAAAATGTAAATTCAAATCATGAAAACTCAATAGTGCTCTATTGTTCTTCTTTCTCTTCCAATTTTATTGTCATTCCTTATGACAAGTGCACTAATATATTTGAAAATAAAGTATAAAACAAAATAATAGCACGAGGATACTCAAATCATGGTTAGCCAAAAAAGGAGGAATAAAACCCATAAAATATAAATCTCCTTCAAAAAATGAACGAATACAATAGAGAAACAAACTGACAAGAAGAAAAAGAAGTGCCAAAAGTCAATAATAAAAAGTCAGATAATAAAACTAATTTTCCAATTACCCTCCAAAACCCAAAATACATTTGAATATAAAATCATATTTAAATGCAAAATAAAAAGAGAAATAAAAAGCCATTTGAATATTAAAATGTTCAAATGTAAACTAAAAGGTAGAAAAACAATGAAATTTATTTATGTCTAAGGGGACATAGGGAGATTAATTAAATGCTTAATTCTCTAGGAACAAATATTAGGACATTAATTAAATAATTATCCTAATTATTTAATTAAACACAAGCCAAAATGACAAAATGGAATAGGATGACTAGATAAATCAAAATAATTTAAAATGAATTAAAATGACTCAAAATACCAAAATTGGCCAACGACATAAAAGATGACTAAAATGGGGAGCTAGGGGCTTTGACCATTTTTAGGTGTCTACACTACTAAAGTACGAAGAATAAGAAATCAAATAAACCTTTTTAATGACAAAGCTAGGGTTCAACTTTCTAATAAGGACGAAGTACAAATTGAAGGTGCAAGTTTTTTCAAGGACTTATCGATGCCAACTGAAGAGATTGAGCCTGTTGATTTGGTTGAGCTACTCGATACTATCCTTGGTGTGGCTACATAGGAGATCAAAGATTTGGATTTTCTCAGCCAAAAAATTGCTGGATGAATTGATCAAGGCATGATTGATTTAGAGTTTCAGGAGGAAAAAAGATTGATGGCTGAGTTGAATGTAGTGTTAACTAGTAGAGAGGAGTTATTTTGGAACTAAGTCTAGGGAACTATGGTTGAATGATGGAGACTTGAACACAAGATTATTCACAATACTACTAAAGTCTGAAGAATAATAGATCACATAAACTTTATTAATGAAAAATTTGGGGTTCAACTTTCTAATAAGGATGAAATACAAATTGAAGGGTTGAGTTTCTTCAAGGACTTATTGGTTCCAACTGAAGAGATTAAGCATGTTGATTTGACTGAGCTACTCAATGCTATTATTGGTGTGGCTATGCAGGAGATGAACACCAGCTTGATGTCTCCTTTCTATAAATAAGTTAGAAAGGTTTTTGAGTTGCACTCGGATAAATCCTTGATCCTAGATGGATTCCCAACCCTTTTTTATCAATGTTGTTGGGATTTCATAGGGGATGAAGTATGAGGTGTGGTGGAGGATTATAGAAAGAAAAGAAGAATGCTTAAACAACTCAATAACAATTACATCACCTTGATAAAAAAAAGGAGGAGGTCCTCATTTGTAGATCTCAAATCAATCTCTTTGTGTAGTACCATTTATAAGATCATTTCAATAACTATGGCCAACAGGCTGAAAGCTATAATGGGAAAGAACATTTATCAAGAGAAAATTGGATTTGTCCCTAGAAGGGAAACATTGGAAGGTATTATAATTTCCAATGAGATAATCTATTCCATTCAATAGAGTAGGCAAAAGGCAATGTTTGTGAAATTAGATAAAGTAAGGCTTATGACAGAGTGTGTTGGCATTTTTTGACGAAGTTTTTGGAGGCATTGGCTTTGGCAATGAATGGTTGGATTAGGTGTTTGGGTGCATCTCTTTGGTGCAATATTTAGTCCTTATTAATAGATCCCCTTGTGGCTTCTTCCAAAGCTCTTGCAAATTGAGGCAAGCCAACTGTCTTTTGCCCTTCTTAATCGTGCTAATTGTTGACGCTCTCTGTAGATTGATAAAAGGAAGCAAATCAAATAATATATGAAAAGGGATAAATGTAGTAGAAAAATTGGAAGAGATAACACATTAGCAATTTATTGATGACACAATGCTATTTAGGGAGGCACACCTTATGGACGCAAAAGAAATCAAAGTAATTCTAAATTTATATGCTACAAAGTCTAAACAAAAATACAAAATGAGAAGTCCACAATTCTATTTTTTCAACACAAATTAGCAAACACAAAGGCATATAGAAAACCACATAGACTTCATTGTTCGAGAACTCTGATGTTATTACCTTGGTGTCCCAATCTTTCAAGGAGTGATAAAATGAGAACATTAGCAAAGCATACTGGAGGCTTGATAGAAGAAAAATATGGCTATCACCTCATGGTAGAATAACTATGTTAAAAGTTGTTCTTGTTGCAACCCCTATCCATAATGTCGATTTTAAGGCTTACAAAGGCTGTAGAATAGAGTATCAATAAAAATAATAAAACATTTTCTTTGGGAAGGTTAAATGACACTCATCGTCTTCCTCTTCTCAGCTGAGATATTATGAGAGAGGATAGGGCTAATGGTGATGCTGCCATAGAAAATAATAGCTTGCAAAATTTGACACTAGGTGCCAAATTAATCTAGAAGTTGTACTCTTCCCTCGACTCTATGTGGTGTTAGGTATCAGGTGTCGAGTTCAAAATATCTAGACAATAATGATCCTACCAGAATCTGGATGTTTGCCAATGCACACCTAGATTCACATGTATGAAGATTTATGTGGGAATATAGGTCAATTATTAATGATAACATCACATGGTGGATTGGCAATGAGAAATCAACACAATTTTGACGACTCATGGAATGATCACCCGCCATTAGAAATCGTGAAAGAAGTGGTAGAAATTAATCTACAAGATGATGGTGTGGTTAATCTGTGTGTGGCAGATATGGTCACTATGTTGTCCAATGGGGACAAATATTGAGATTAACATCGGATTGTGGGTCTGAGGGTGAGTCAACAAGTGAGAAATATGGGGCTGAGGCAAAGAAAGATCCTTCTGGTATCGAGGTCAAATAAAATTATCAAGTGTGGTGCCAGATTTGGAAACTACTTGGTGAGGTTAAGATACCAAAGTATAAATAAGCTGTTAGAGTCTAAAGATTAGGCAATAAAGTTGTGCTGGGACAAGGTTGTTCTTCCTAAGTTTGGTGCCTTTACATGGATGAAAATGTGCAAGCATATCCTCGTAGGGTAAAAATTGCAAATGGTTGGGATTGCAATCCTAATCAGTGCCTAATATATAAATCTAATGAGGGGAGTGCAGATAAATTGTTGCTTACTTGCGAAGTTGCCTCTTAATGCTAGGATTGGGTGATGAGGAAATTGGGATGGCAAGGTACAAGATAAGATGATCTATATGCCTTTCTTAAGAGTTGGCCGAACCCCACCTCTAATTTCTCTTGGAAAGACATCTAGGTTATACCCCCTTCACTAGTTTTATGAGAGATTTGGTAGGAGTGTAATCAACACATTTTTCAAGGAGAAGAGCATAGAGTGGAGTAGCTCATTGCTAGCACATAGGAAAATATCTGAAAAGTTATGAACGCTCATGCTCCTCATCACCGAAATACAATATTCACTAGTAGGGATGATGAATTGATGAAAAATTGGAGTGATTCGAGAATTCCTAAGCATTATTCTAACCCTGCCCTTTGAGCAAAGGGTAGAAGGGCGTCTGTCAGATGGTTGTGTCATCCCAACAGTCTCCTGAAGTTGAGTTTCAATGGTGCAACCTAGGGGAACTTGAGAAAATCAAGGATTGGTTGCATTATCAGAGACAATTATGGGAGAGTTGTTTGGGGCATATCTAAGGAGATTGGTGGTGCCACAAACAGAGATTGGCGATGTTGTAAACAATGAAGTTGAACTTGTGACTATAGATGTTGGGTCCAACTTGTGCATCTCAAAGGGCATTACAACTATAGAAATTGAAGGAGACTCACAATTATGTGTGAATGCCATACACATGAAGTCCATAAATAGCTAGAATCTCCAAGGTTGGATTGTGCAAATTTGGGAGAAGTTGGATAGATTGAAATTCTTCTCAATCTACCATATATACTGTGAGGAAATAAAGTTGTAGACCAACTTGCCAATGCAACCATTGATGGAACCTCAAAGGAAGTTATTTCGAATTTGCCTTCAGCTCGACCAGATGTGGAGAGGTTATTACTACAAGATTATAAGAACCCTTAGTTGTTTTGATTGATGAGACTTGACATTGATTTTTTAAATATTTCTTTGTCCCTGTAGAGATTACTGGGTTCAACTTTTTTGCATTTACGTTGTCATTCATGGGTGCTTGTGTCTGTTGCTCACGTCGTTGTGATCAACACTCCTCTAGCGTTGGGATCTCCTTTGACCTCTCTATTCATTCACATAGCCTCCTCTTTGGTTTTGTGTTGTGATGACTGTGTGCTTGAATGAAGTGGTAGGGTGTGGATTTCAGGCATTATAGGGGTGATGCATATTTTGTATCACAAACGGTGATGTCTCTTGTAATGAATAAAATAGGTGTTGTCCCCTCTGCTATCACTCTTTGATTAAAAAAAATCCACGAGACCAAATACTCTAAGGGACTAAGAGCTCCAGAAACAACACTTTTTCAAATTTATCTTTTGTTATGAATCTTAACTAAACAGTTTTGTGAAGCCTTGCTTCCTCAAACAACTCGCTCAAATTATCTATTTCAAATTACGCACACTTCATAAAGTGCCCTTCAATTTGAGTTGCCCCGTTATTACAAAAGATGCAAATTCCCAATATCACTTTCTATACAAGGTAAATGAGTACCATAAAAACAAACACAATTCCCAATGTCACTTTCTATGGAAGATAAATGACTACCACAAAACAAACACGACGATAGGCAAACCTTTCAAAAGGTTGAATTAGAAAGTAACAAAATAAATCTGTCCCCTCCTTCCAGTTCAGAAAGCAAAAGTTTTCACATTCGTTGACAAGCCAAAAGATGAAATCTGCATGGATTGAGACAGAAAAAACAGAACCGCCGGCACTTCCTCCTTAACACGGTCGACTGTTTCAGCGACGTTTAATTGGTTTTACATACCACATAAATTGCCATTAAATACTTCTATTAGATTTCCACAGTTCAATTTGTAGACTGACAAACAGTTGCACACAAGTTGGTCCTCAAAACACGTTTTATGATATCTACTGAAGCTCTGATTTAGCGCGGGACGGTCTGTTTCACTTCTTTTTTATCAGTGTGTATGTATTCATTCTCTTTCCCGCTGGTGATTGTGCGTATTTGCGAGTATATGTCCCTGAGACCATCTTCTATTTCTACAGTACGTGGTTTTATATACTTATTTTTATGGGTAACTTGAATAAACTGGTTAGTATATTAAAACACTTGATTACTTCTGTAGATAAATATATAACTAAGATTTTGCAAGTGGGTATGTGTGCAAACTTAATTTTATTCCTGTTTTTCAGTAATGGGTGACATCAACACCGTTCTGATTTCACCTGTGAATGGCATCGCGAAAAAAGGCAAGAGGAAGATAGAAACATCAGAAGATGATATAGTGTGGCCTCCCACTGTGATCATTGAGAATACAAGGCTGGCTAAAACTGATGATGGGCGATGGACTGGTATTGGGAATATCGAAATGGCCCAAATCCTGCAAGGTTAGTATATGCCAAAATGCTAAGCTACATATAATGTAACCTCTGTTAAAAAAAAAATCGTACCATTGATCAATATTTCTTATTCTATGATTGTTAATAACTTTTATATCCTAAGTTTAAATGGAGAATTATTACATTGGGCATAAATCTCAGGCTAATTTGAAGGGTTGGTCTAAATCTTAGGCTAGTTTGAAGGGTTCTTACGTTGGGTGCGTCTCCTAGGCTTATTTGAAGAATTGCTGTGTTGGTTTTTGAAGTGCTTGTTCAAACACATTCACTGAAATGCCTAGTTCTAGTAATCACTTGAGTGTTTTTGAGATTTCATAAATGACATTCGCCATTTGTGTTTATAGAAACATGGTTTCCTGGATTGTCGTGTCAATCTCTCTATTTTTTTTTGTCTTATAATAGCAGGTCCCCATGCTGCTACTTAGCTTATTTTTGTTAGCAGCAGCTGCTCAACTCTTTGTGGTACAATTTGTGGAGCTGGTGGCCCCATGGATGGGGATATTTGCTGCTTAATTTTAAGTAGCTTCTTAAATATTATTTTTAAATCAAATTTTTAGTCATTTTTGTTGCAAATAAATCTTCAAACAAAATTGTAGGCAAATAAAAAGATGGGAAAAAATGGTGAAGACATGTGTCGCTTTTTCCAATAAGCAGTTGTTGCTTATTTCTAGCCCCCCCTTTTTTCTACGGCTTATTTTCATTTGCTAAAAAATAGTTGCTCCACAAAAATAGGAAAAGATTCTAAATTTTCTTTTTCCCACAATTTTTATTTTGCATGGAAACACTATTCTGCTTAAATTTAAGTAGAAAAATCATTTAAGCAACAGCATGGGGGCATGAGATAAATGTCAATAACTTATATGCTAGGCATGATTGAAGATTTTTTAGAGTCCTAGAGTCAAATTCTCATAGGAAATTAAACCAAATGCACTCATTTCTTTACTCTTCATTAGGTTAATCAAGCATAATATAAGGATAAGTTAACTTTTGACTATTTTAATAAAAAGTTTCAAAAAGATGCTGATTAATTATTCGGGTCTTTACTCTTGTTGCGGGTTGGTAATGTTTACCCGCTGGGGTAATCTAGTTTACTTGCAGAATACACAGAACATGATATATATAAAGTAAATGACAAGTATTCTCATTCATTCATTCCAGCGATTACAATGCAATATTGTCCGTGCATAGCATGATCCTTTACCCGGAGGTAGTACAAGGATATAAAGGACCGAAGGGACGCGATGGTTGGTAACCGTGCGCCAACTCCCTAGCCTCCGGCCATAACTAATTCCCAACCGACACATAATTACATTATACCATTATACTCGACAACAGGTAATGCATTCCATATGAGTCTTTGTTGAGCTTAATTTTAGGAATCTTTGAAGTGATTTTTTTTTGAGTATCCTGCCATTTACATTTTGCACAAATATACCTTGTAATATTCTTGGTGAATGCTGCATAACCACTACACTTAGATGTAGTTGCTTAATGCACGTTTTTACAATCATTATCATAACTCAGTTCAATTAGGAGGCCCCTCACTGGGAATTGTTTACCTGTAAGTCCCTTGACAAGTGGCAAACTGCCAGGACTTAATATTTAGTGCCACTTTACTCATTCATAGGCAGACATTTAAGAAGTTGTTAATCATAATATGTTTGTGTGTACCAACAGATAAGAATATGCTTGCTCATATTATACAAACATGATACTCAAAATAGTCAAATTGTATCATTTTTTAAATTCTAAGTTGTCGGTAGAAGTATGAGTACAAGGTTTTGGTATGTCGGTACGACAATTATCTTTCTCTTGGGTACAATACATTTGAGTACAATTGTGTAAGAGTGTGTATGTGTGTTGTTTTGTGATCATTAGATCTTTGTTGCAATTGTGTACTTGATGTTATGGTAAATTGATGTAGTTGTAGTTGTATTAAAGAGAGGAGATGAAAGCTCCTTGTATAGGTTTACAAAGACAATTTTTCTGAAAGAAACAATCGTGCACTAAAGATGAAAATAGAAACTACCTAATAAACTAAAGATTAACTAAGATGACCATTAAAGAAACATTGTAATATTCTAATACCCTCCCTTAATGGTCATCGTCTAACTGCTGTCTTTTGGTCACAAAATCTTCAAAACATTACATTGTTGCTGAGACCCTCCTTGGATCTGCAAAATGTTAATGACCAAGAAGCCATCCAAGAAAACAGAGAAGGGTGCTCCCTTCTTCAGAATGCTCTGCAAGAAGAGACAAGAGCCTGCAATTGACTCTGCCACTGAGATGAGTCTGCCACTAACCCTCCCAGAATCAACAAAACATCTGACCAAAAATCATCACAAAATTCCAACTTGATGTTGGATAACAGAGTTGTCCTTTCTTGTACCTAGAGACACATACCAAGAATAACTGCCACGACTTTGAGGAAAAATCGGCAAACCTTCCAAATTTTTGCAGAAGAGCACGATGCCCCAAAACAAACTACAAATAGTCGCCATTTTTTAGGAAAAAAAACCAAAAAAACCAGACACGATTTTTGAGGTAAAAAATCGATCAAAACCAAACAATAGAATCCGAGACATGGATCAGAGAATACAAAGCTTCGTTTTTGAGGAAAAAACGGTAAAACCCAACATTTTTTGAGGAAAAAATTATTAAAACCCAACAAAATTTTTTCAAGGGAAAAATTATGAAAACCCAACAAAATATTTCTTAAGGAAAAAATATTAAAACCCAACAGATAATTTTTGAGGAAAAATTTATTAAACCCAACAGAAATTTTAGAGGAAAAAATTATAACCCACCAGATTATTTTTGAAGAAAAAATTATAAACCCACTAGAGAAACCTTCATGCGGCAAAGCACGAGACTTCGCATGGTAAAACAGCACATACAAGAACATGCAACTCACAAAAAACACATGCAAGCAACATTCAAGTACATGCAACAAACATGCAAGCCTCGAAAATCAAAGACTTTTGCTCAAACCAAGAAATTGCACGATCATAACCCTCAACTAGGCTTGCGATTTTCAGCAAAAATCTTCGAAGATGAACCACAAAATTTTCATAAAATACCTCCAACGATTTTTATTTTAAAAAATCGAAAAACAAATTTCTGGAAAAAAATTCCAGATCAGAAGAGGCTCGAATTTTTGTTAAAAAATTCGCCAAATTTTATGAAATCCCATCAACCCACTTTGATACTATGTTATGGTAAATTGATGTAGTTGTAGTTGTATTAAATAGAGGAGATGAAAGCTCCTTATATAGATTTACAAAGACAATGTTTCTAAAAGAAACAATCGTGAACTAAAGACGAAAATAGAAACTACGTAATAAACTAAAGATTAACTAAGATGACCATTAAAGAAACATAATAATATTCTAATACTTGAACCGTGGTGGTCCTATGGTTGGGCCTAGATTACACGACCATTCTTGAAAACTTGAGACAGTGGTTGATAGGCTTCCAACGGCCACGATGGTTGGCCCAACTCTTCCAAATGGCTCTCTAGGTTGCTTGCTCAAGAGGATAAAGATAAAGAGGAGGCTGCTATTGATGAGGGGTGGTCTCTCCTTGATGTCACCCCTAACCTTGTTGATGTATGGGGGAAGCCAAGTGACAGAGGTTCCTCGCCGCCGCCTACCGGTGCTTCTCTTGCCACTTAAGCGGCTTTTTATTGTTATCTATCTTTCCTGCCTTTCCTTTTGTTTCTGGTTCTAAGCTCTACTCGTGTGTTTTCTCTTTTCGAGCATTGCCTATGTGGCTATGAGGAGTGACCTTGTGTCCTTTTTTTGTGAATAATTGTATATTATTTTATATTAATAGAAATCTAACACACTATTCATAAAAAATAATACATCTGGACACATTAATCTAATAATGCAATCATCAACTATCCCAAAATGGCATCATTGCCAACTGACCAAGTTGGTGTCTAGACTGTCACTGAATGAAAATAGTAAAAACAAACAAGTTGTCCAAAACCCCTTCAAGAAGAGTCACAATGCAATTTTTAACCAAGCAAGCTCAATGCAAGTTATGCAACACCTGTTATTGCCGGATTAGTTGGACTAGACAGTCACCAAACCCCCAATGAGTTCCCTAACGCTAACTCGTTAGCCTATGAGAATCCGTTGAATAGGCTAACGATCAACAAGTTGTTAGTGCTTAGGAAGGGGACATTATAGTCCCCCCTCCCCAAAATTGCTTGTCCCTAAGAAATTATAACTTTGAACGCTACAAAATCTGTTCACTTTCCCATGTTGCATCCTCCATTGGCAAATTCTTCTACTAAATACTCTTTGATAATCCTTTTCCTTAGAGTACACCCTTTGTAGTCAATAATAGCCTCGTGAATCAAGACCAACCTCCCATCCTCATCCAATGGTGGCACCTTTGGTGAAGGAACCACATTATGCACAAGCACCTTTTTGAGCCTAGACACATGGAATACATTTTGTACTTTGCTCCTACTTGGTGCTCTAGCTCACAAGCCACTTCTGCGATTTTTTTGGAGACTCTAAAAGGATTGTGGAACTGGGGCTTAAATTTTTTTAGCACACTACTCTTGAGAGTGGACTGTTTGTATGGATGAAGTCTTATATAAACCATGTCACCCACCTCGAAGTTGTGCTCCATACGATGTTGATCAGCATACATTTTTGGCTGATTTTGTTCTTGTTGCAAGTTTTCCTTCAATGATTTCATGATGTAATGACTTTCGTGTATCGAATCTCTTGCCTTAAGCACCCTACTGTCTCCAAAAAGCAAATCAACAAAATTAGGAGCTTAGTACTTGTACAATGCCATAAATGGTGACGTCTTGACATGTGGCATGTGGAATTATAGCTGTACTCTCAAAGGTGCAGCCATCTAAATGGCAAAGAAATGCACAAATTTTATAAATCTGTCCACAACAACATATATGCAGTCCGTACCCTGTACCTTAGGTATCCTAGAGATGAAGTCCATGGAGATGTATTCCCACTTTTGATTTGGAATTGGTAGGGGCTATAACAAACCAACTGGATAAGTATGTTCATTCTTGTTCTACTAGCATAAGTATGTTCATTTTTGTTCTACTAGCATGTGGGACATTCTTGAACATACTTAAGGACATTATTATTAAGTCCTTCCATGTGAACCTTTCCTAGAACTTCTTGTAAGTCTTGACAAGTCCCGGGTGACCAGCTATAGATGCATCATGAAAAATCCTTAGCATCTTCACCTTAAGTCTTGAATTGGGTACCAAATAAATTCTCTCCTTATAGGTCATCAGCTCATTAATCACGGTGTACTTGTCATCTTGTATATTACCCTCAATTATACCTGCTGCCCGTGAGTCCTTAGCATATTATACTAAAATCATCTCCTCCAATCAGCAGTAATCTCAACTAAAGAGCACAAGTGGGGTCTCTAGCTAGTACATTAGCAACCACATTCTTCGTCCCCTTGACATACACAATGTCAAATTCATATACCTGAAGTCTACTTACCCATTTTTGTTGTCTATCATTTAGATCCTTTTGATTCACGAAGTATTTCAGGCTATTGTGGTTGGTCTTAACAATGAACTTGCCTTCTACCAAGTAAGGTCTAAATTTTGCCAACACGTGCATGATGGCCAACATCTCTTTGTAACATATGGAATAGCTCTTCTCCACACCTCTCAACTTCTTGCTTTTGAAGGCAACTGAATGCTTCTCTTGCATAAGTACAACAACTATTCCTTATCCTTAGGCATCATGCTCGAATTTAAAAGGCTTGGGGAAATCAGAAAACCGGGCAAGTGCTCATGACCTGTTTGAAATAATCTAAACATTGTTGCATTGCATTTGACTGCAGGAAATCCCCCCTTCTAGTTAGATCTGTGAGTGGAGCTGCAATATGTGAGAAACACTTAACAAATCTCTTGTAGAATCTACACAGTCCAAAGAATCCCTTAAGCTCAGAGAGATTCGTGGGCAGAGCTAGCCAACAATTGCCTTAATCTTCTCAGGATATACTCTTACACCCTTAGAACTGATGATGTGGCCAAGGTTGAGAAGCTTTGTCATGCCAAAATCACACTTAGACTTCTTGTCGTACAATGACTCACTCTCTAGTATGCTCAACACCTCCTTAAGATGTTTCATGTTTTCTTCCCATGTTTTGGCAAAAATCAGAATGTCATCAAAGAAATACAAACTTTTAGAGTTGCTTACAAAAGACCCGACTCATTAATGATTGGAGAGTAGTGGGTGCATTAGTCAATGCAAAAGGCATCACTAGAAACTCAAAATGGCCGAAATGACATCTGAAAGTTGTCTTCTTTGCATCCTCCTTCCTCATTCTAATGTGAAGGTAACCTGACCTCAACTCAATCTTAGAAAAATAGCAAGGACCATGTAGTTCATCAACCAGCTCTCCAATCCGAGGGATAGGATACTTGTTCTTGATAGTTTTTTGTAATAAATACACATATGCATTGTGTCATCCTTCTTCTTGACCAATGCTACTGCAAAAGAAAAAGGGCTCTTTCTAGGTCTAATGTGTCCCTTATCTAGTAATTTTTTGATGACTTTTTTGATTTCATTCTTATCCCTCATTGGATGTTTGTAGGGTGTAGTAATCTCTGGTTTAGAATCTTTTCTAACTCCATGACATGCTCGATGCCTCTTTCTGGTGGTACTCCAGGTGGTATACTACTAAACACCTTGCTATGCTTAGATAGCAATTTCTAAATGTCCAAATCATAACTGCTCTTCTGCTGCTTTGTGACCATGTGCATTATAATACACTCCGATGCCCATGCCACCTGATCATGTCTGATTAACCTCTCCATCCTTCTAAGGAAGACAACTCTTAGACCACCACCCGACATCCCTTTGAGCACTATTTTCTTCGCATTGGACTCAAATCTCATCTCCATAGCCTGCAAATTCATCATGAACTCCACAAGTATCCTCATCTAATGCATTCCTAGGACCACAGCAATATTCCCTATATTCACCACACAGAAATCATGTTTTAACTGATACTCTCCCAATTATATGTGCAGATTAGAAATCTTGCTAGTATAAGTGAGCTTATACCCATCTGCTACCATTACCTTGAAGCCTTTGAACTCTTCTATTTGGAGTCCCCTCTTGGTCACAAAGCCCTCATCAATGAAATTGTGGGTGGCCCTTGTGTCAATGAGAGTTATCATTCACTGCCCTTGAAGAACACCTTTGACCTTAAATGATCCAACTTTCTAAAAACTAGAGAGTTGGGCAATGGTTCCATCACATCCTTGTTCTTTTTCCATGTCTTCTGATCTGATGAACTTTCTTTTCCACTACTCTCTAAATCAGATCGCTGGTCTGATTTTCTGAGATTGCTTCATTTACTAAAACATATTCTACTTGCTTTACCTTTTCCTCAAGACTACACTTATGAATGGCTCCCTGTAATGAAAACATAGAATTTTCCTTGTATGGTCATCCAACTGATCACTATCCAATCTGTTTATCTCACGCTTTGTCTGATTTGATTGCTTGTGGAAATGTGTTTTATCTTTGTCCTTTTTGTGTGGGAATCCTTTTGATGAAACTTGCTCCTGGCAATGGAAGACTCCATGTCCCTAGCCTTTTTAATGGCTTCTTGTAAAGTAGGCGGGTTGAGTGCCTAATCTATCCCCAAAGGATTTGATAAACCATCCATAAATAGGACAAGTCTCCTCTCTGAGATATCTATCACTAAAACTGACAACCTTCGAAAATTAGCAACATAAGCATACATTGAGCCCCATTGTTTTAATTGTGCCAACTTCTTGAACACAGTTCCGGATCTTTTTTTTTTAAAATTTGTCAATCACCATCCAGGTGAATAGTAGCATATTTAACAGCCTCATCTTCCAACAATGGATTAAGCTGGAAGTAAGTATTCACTTTCTACAACCAAGCTCTCACTGTTGTTTTCCTAGATCCATCACGGTAAGGAAGGGTTTATTTCCCAACCCTTTTCTGCAAATGATTATTATTTGTTCTTCCACTAGCATGAGGCCTACGCTTCAATGTGAGGTCCATGTTATCTCTGAAAGATATTGCAGCTTGAAATCTAGGCCTCCATCCGTCCAATATTGCATAAATTGATCTTGCGAATCATTCATTGGAGGTTCATTATTGAGCTGAAGTTAAAATGACAAGAGATCTGGAGTTAGTTGTTCCCATCCACTGACTTACAGTTCTGTTATTCACTAAGTTGTCTTCTTGACCATTATTGCCTCCATTATTGTTGTTTTTATTGCTATTGTTGTTGTTTTTCCCCCTAAACTGTTGAGTCATCATGTCTATCAACTGAGCAAAGAGATGATTAGTTTCTTCTGCACGCTGATTTGCCTCATGCTGTCCCCTAACAAATGTATTCAGGAGCTTCATTGCACATTCTCCTTTTGCATCTCTATCATCGATGTTTTCTTCTCGTTGTTCATTTTCTGCTACTAAGTTTGGGTTGGATCTATTTTTTCTAGTGTTATAATGATGTGTGTAAGGCTGATGTGTTTGAGGCTACATAACTCAAACCTAGTCATGTCACTGTTATTGACACCGAACCCCTTCCGGATGGCAAGATGCATTGCTTTGATACCACTTCAACATACACCCTTATATTTTTTTTGTTTGGAAGTTTTCTGATTTTGAGTTTGTCTCTAAATACAGATTATGAAGTACATAAATAGATTTTGTAATGGACAGATTTGCAGCAATGATATTAAAGAAACAGTCCAAGATCAATATTTGCAATACCCACAACTGGAAATCACTTTTCACATTTAATACAAAAAGTGAACAAAAATATATAACCAATAAAGACAATACCCAAATGGTCAGAGACATACCCATAAGTTGCAAGAAAACAATATTGCTTGAAACCAAGGTTGCCAGTCCCGGTTTGGGCTCAGGCTTGGGTTCAAGGGTTCGATTTGCCAGTTCGGGCAAATTCTTTTCTGGGAGTTGGGTTTGTTTTGGGTTCGTTTGTACAAACACATATAAAAATATAAAAAATATACACATATGCAATAGTAATTAAGGTTCAAAATACACTACCATATTAATAGTCAAAATTTGACTGTCATGATATATATTAAAGTTTTAGTTCAAATAAAATAGCAAAATACACTTCCGTATTAATGTTTTAGTTCAAAAATAATAATGTCAAGTGTCAA
Source organism: Thuja plicata (assembly GCA_018584345.1). Classification (NCBI taxonomy): domain Eukaryota; kingdom Viridiplantae; phylum Streptophyta; class Pinopsida; order Cupressales; family Cupressaceae; genus Thuja; species Thuja plicata. The sequence goes on along the minus strand of MU223972.1, from coordinate 2,370,742 downwards.
CAATCAGCCATCACTGATCAAATAGCATACTGGTCATAAAAAATATCATTCTCCTCCATACGCTGTAGTAAATTAGAACTGCAAATAGTGCCACTGGCAGTGGTATATATTAAAGTTTTAGTTCAAATAAAATAGAAAAATACACCTCCATATTAATGTTTTAGTTCAAAAATAATAATGTCAAGTGTCAACAATGCCATCACTGATCAAGTAGCATATTGGTCATAAAAAATATCATTCTCCTCCATACGCTGTAGTAAATTAGAACCGCAAATAGTGCCACTGGCAGTGGTAGTGGCAGTGGCACTAGCCTTGGCCGCGGTAGTAGCATTCTCAGTCTCATTATCACTAAGTGACTTATAGACATCATCAACTTCAAGTGTAGCAACCTGTGGGGAACCAAAGCATCCAACTCAACATGCTCTAGCTCAATATCCCATTGCTTTGTCTCCCCTTGTTTGTAGGAATTTTCTTTGTGTGCGAGGAGCTGCAAGTTTGAATGCACAAACACCAAATCCTTCGCCTTTTTGAAGTGTAGTCTATTTCACTTTATTGAGTGGATGGAGCATGTGCTCCAATTCTTCTCAGATGCAGATGAAATACCAACCTGTCAAGATTTTGTAATTAGAGAAATAAGATTAATAAATAAAATTAAAATATAAATAATATAGTAAACTTAAAAGTAGTAACTGTTTTTACAAAACTAAGAAGCTACTTGCAATAAAATTTTGATGGCAAGAGGTTCTAGGTTTTGCGACGATTCTCCATGGAAGTACCACCAACTATGAGTATCAACCCTATACTTGTTTGAAAGAGCATCAATACCATAATGATAATTATTTATGCTTGCATAACTAATGAATTCAGCCCTCACTACATGTGAAAGATTCTATGAAGTGCTTCCTTGTACCCTTGAGCAATTTCGAGATCTCTATATGGGGTAAGTCTTGTGCCGGTAAAGAGTAGTTGACCATAATACTTGGGACTCTATGCAAAGGCAAGAAGATGCAATGAAGTGGTCATTTTGTTTCATCGCTCCACTATGATTTGTTGTAGTTCTTTGAAGAATGTTTCTTTGGGATTTTGCTCTTTTTTTATATATGATGACTTTCATGATTCATCTTCTCAGTCATTGAGTTGATGCCATCATATACGTTACCCAAAAAAGGCCTATCCATGTTAGTATAACGAATCATGCTCAATATAGGCTTAGTGAAACTTAGGAGGTACTCAACACTATCCTACCAAATTTCATCTTGTATTAATCTCCTAATGTTTGCTGCTCTTGGAGTGCTAGATTGCCTCCATATGCTTCAATTAGGGCTGATTACAATGCTACATAGTGCCTTATGAACCTTGAGAAGTCGTCTCAACACAATTGTGTTGGAGGGAAAATGGGTCTCACCAACCTATTTCAAAATGGAAATAATAAAAAATAAAAAATAAAAAATCAAAATTAAATTAAAAAAATTACTAAAGTAAAGCATATCAATTATTTAATTTCAACAGCTCCAATTTCAAGAATTGTTTAAATGTGTTGTGACATATCGTGGGTGGTGATGAACATTTGGATCTCATCGACATTGGCATCAACATACACCTATTCGATCCATTCAATTTTGTTGCCAATTTTTTGCAGCATTAGGTTGAGTGAGTGGACAACATAAGGCGTCCAAAAAATGTGCGAATAACACTCCTCAGCCAATAACCCAACAACTCTACAGTTTTTGGCATCGTTTGTTACAACTTGAATAACACTTTAAGGGCCAACTTCCTTAATGGCTTGGCAAAGAATGTTAGCAATAAATGGACCCTCCTTCACCTGCTCTTCACAATCCACAACTTTCAAAAACATTGCCCCTTTAGGGGACATTGCAATGACATTGATCAATGGGCAATTTATTGCATCTTTCCATCCAACAAATATGATGGATACCCTTGTTTTGAACCATGAATCCTTGCCAAATAAATTATGTTCATAGCTTAACCTCTCTGCACGACCTCGTTTTTTGCGTGACCCCCAGTGCGACGTTCCCCTTGTGCAACCTCCCCCCACGTGACCTCTCCGCGCCTGTGTTACTTGCGTGACCTGTGCGTTGTTTGCGCGTAGCTCCGCTACCCACCGCGCGCCTCCTGCGCGTAGTTCTGTGCCGTTTGCGATCGCTCTTGTGCCCTTACGCAATCGTGGGTTCTCTGCTTTGCCTTCACCATGGAATCAATAGAGGACACACTCCCCCCGTGCTCAATTCCTCTTCAGACTTACCAGTGTAAGTCGTCTTTCGAAAATGCCTTCTAGGAACTGCTCGACCGCGCAGAGAAACTGGAAACAAAGAACTAGTCTTTGAAATGTTTATTGCAGATATTTCCATAAGGGTATCCTCCTTGGCTACTGAGAATACCAAACTATGCGGCCTTCTCAATGCAAACATGGAATAGGTCACAGTGAAGGACTCAGACATATTGGAACTCAAATCCAAACAGACTGAGCTCATCACGTTGCAAGATGAAACAAAAAAATAGCTCAAGTCTTGGGCTACAGCTTGTGGGAACAATGGCCCTCCTTTGGCAGGAGTCGAAGAGCTTTTCTAGTCCACGCTCGTTGAAGAACACACAAGGCAATCCCACGAACTTAACCTTAAGGTGTAGGGTCTCCCATCACTCTCCCCGAACCCCATGGCAGCAGGCTCTTCTTTTTAGTGCGACTATCTTGGTCTCAACGACATCATTCTAGAGAGGGTGTGGGTTGATTATGACTTCGCCCTTTTTCTTTGTTTTCAGTTTGCTGCAAATCGTCTCTGTTCTCTTAAAGCCAAATGGAAGCTTTTCCCACTACCCATGAAGATCTACCTTGACAAAGATCTCACAAAGACACTAGTTGCCAAACTCAAGCAATCTAGGGAGCTTGTTGCTGCAGCTAGACGCAATGGTAAATGGGTTGTTATCCAGAATCTCAAGGCTGTTATTAGGGATTCTTTCCCCCTTGGGTGGGAATCCAGACACCTTGTGGCCGCCACTAAATGATGTTCTGCCACCTGCAAGTGGTTGTTGTGAGGATGAACTCAGTACTCAATGTGAACTGCTATAATGGTAATGGGTCCTTTTGGTCGTCGCCGGGCTTGCTCCAAGATGCCTTGGGTTCTTCCGACATTCTCTTCCTCACTGAGACACATGAGAGCGGGGTTCGTCCTCTTCCTAGCATTGTAGGCTGTCACTGGTTTTCTGCTTTTAGGATTGAGACTAGGTGCTTTGGGGGTGTCTGTGGTTTGGGTGGGGTTGCCTTCCTTGTCAGGGACCGTCTTCAAAATCAGGTTTCGGTTCTTTTGTCTGATGCCTGGGCTAGATTCATGTGGGTTCAGTTTTGCCGTGCTGCTCCCCGTATTAGAGACATTCATTGTTGTTTGTTACTTTCCTTCGGCCTCCTCTTCTTATGCTATCCGCAATGGTCCTGACGGTGATCCCTACACCAACCTCTACGATAGCATAACTCAATTTTCTACTACAGGGGATATTCTCATCCTCAGGGAGTTCAATGCTTGTACTCAAATTTCTCAGGCTTCCCTCCTTGATCGGGCTGTAGACACTTTGTGCATTGATGATATGGATCCTACCACTTTGAGGCTCCTTAGATCCTCAGATGACGCTTCGGGCCCTTTCACTAAGTATGGCCGACATCTGTAGCACAACGACTCTTTGGATCTGGTGGTCTATAATGGGCTAGCTTTCTTCTCGGGTTCTCACCTCTTCACTTGCAAACCTCATGGTGGCGTCGCTAGTGTGGTTGATTACGCTCTTTACAACTTGTCGTTCGTCCCATCCATTTGCCACTTCTTCATTACCCCATCCCTCTGGCCGATCATTCCCTCAGTCTCTCCATCCTTTGCACCCCCTCCCTTCCTGTCCCCTCCACGTCCGCCCCCTCCAACCCGTCTATCTCCCCTCCCCGTACCTTGTTTTGCTTTGACGAGGGCAACCCTGACCTCATTGTCCATCATCTTAGACAACTTCTTCCTCCTGACTCCCTCTTTTTCCCTCTGGAGTGCGTTTCTACCAAGTTTTCCCGTTTGTCCGCTATTATTTGGGAGGTCGCCGACTTGTCCTTCCCTCATTCCACCACCCCCTCCGGTCCCCCTTCCAGGTCGAAGCACTCTTGTCTTATGAACCATTGGTACGACGAGGATTGTAAGGCCCTCCACCAACTTCTGCGCTTTTCTTTCACCTATCACCACCCTTCCTACCCCTGGCTGAAAACTTCCTATCGCCACCTCCTCCACCCCAAAAAGCGCCTCTTCAGCTCCTAGCATAGAAGTGCCCTTTAGACCTCCTTCTGCTCCCCTAAGACCTTTTGGTGCACTTTCTCCCCTCGCCACTCCCCCCACCCCCTCGATTTAGACAACTTGTTGGTTTCCCATACTTCTGCGCTCTATGACATTCCCAAACAACCCCCCATTTAGACCACCCCCCTCCCTCGTGCCATCTTTTCACTTACACAATTATCATGGAAGCGGTGAGAATCATAAACACTAGCAGGGTTGCTAACGAAGAAGGCTTTCAAGATGAGCTCTTCAAACATGACTTTATCGTATTGGGTACTTACCTTTTCAACCTCGTTAATCAGGTGGTCTGTAAGGGCTTTCCCCCCTCTTGGTCCCACCACATCATTCTTCCAACCATAAGGCGAGCTCTACCTTCGATCGTATAATTATAGGACCATTATGGTCTGCGACACTTTCTCTAAGCTCTATGTCAAGTTCTCAACATTCTCCTCTCCAGGGAGTTGGATCAACATCACATTTGTGCCAGGGGGCAGGCTAGTGTCAGGTAGGATTACCAGACCATGGAACATATTTTGACTCTTTGTGCCATCGTCGAGTAGGCTCGTCATTGCTCCTTGAAGGTTTATTATTACTTTGTGGACTTCTGCAAAGCTTTTGACATGGTTCCATGGTGGGCCCTTTTTTAGAGGCTTCATGACATTGGTATCTCCGAGGTCCTCCTGACCGTCATTATGAGACTTTATGAGAGGGTTTTGGGCTGCCTCAAGACTTCTTGTGGGTTTTCTAGCTTCATTAACAATACCATTGGTGTTAAACAGGGCTGCCCTTGTCCCCTACTTTGTTCGGGATCTACATTGATGAGTTAGAGGAGTTTCTTAATGAGCATTTGTTAGAGGGGGATGGGTACCTTGGGGGATGGGTGCCTTCTCCACCAGGGCCTGATCTCTATCCTTCTTTTCACGGACGACGTTCTTTTGGCCTCCTTTCCTGAGGGCTTGCATAGACAACTCTTCTTTCTATGATTTGAGGCAATTGACAATTAATTTGGGGAAAACGAAGGTGATGGTCTATAATGGTCTTAAGACCTCTCATCTTCTATTTTTCTTTGATTGCTCCAAGATTGAGATTGCCTCTTCTTATACCTACCTGGGGGTTAAGTTCTCTGGTCCTCATTTCAGCTTGAGATCCGCCATCCAACCTCGCATCAACAAGGGGTATGGTTCCTTGGCCTTTCTCGAGAGACATTGCTTTCGACATCACTTCCATGACACCTTTTCCAAGATGACACTATTGAACACTCTCATCCTACCTACTGTTCTTTATGGCTCCATGGTTTGGGGTCTTCTTTATTGGATTCTGATTGGGTTTCTATTGAGCGAGTTCAAATTCTTCTCATTTGGTGCATCATCAGGTGTAAACAATCCACTCCTCACAATATCATTCTGGCTGAGTTTGGTGCTGACCCCTTCAGACTTGAGGCCATATTCGATCTCATTTGGTTTTTGCACCGTCTTTGTGGTTTCCCTAACTCCAGCGTGGGGTGCCACAAGTACCCCTACCTTGCTTATTGCTCCTTAGAGTCTATTGCCTCTTCTACTACCTCGTTTGGTTGGACTTGCAGTTGGTTCGCTGAGGGCCTCGACCCTCCTCGAGTCTTTTGGGATTGAGATTGGTCGTCTCCCCCCTTTCTATTATTCTCTTGATGCCCCTCACCATCTCCTCCCTGCTAGGTAGGAGCTGAACAAGTGTATCGGAACCAACATCTATAGGTAGATCATTCATACCACTTGGGTCAATCCCCATGGGGGCCTTTGCCCTAAGATGGCATTCTATGCGGAGCACTTTCTTGAGTTGCAAGACGGTTTCATTGTTTGTCCTTCTTACATTTCTCGCCATTGGTCACATTCCCTTCAGTTCCCCCTTGCTTCTTTCAGAGTAGGCTCCCATTGACTCCGGGTTGAGACTGATCACCAATTGGACAGAAGTGATAGAGTTTGCCAGCTTTGCAACCTTAGCGAGGTTGAGACAGAGGAGCACTTTAGCTTCTGTTTCCCTATTTACTATGAGATCAGAGGAAGGTTCTACAACCTTTTTAGAGGGACCTAGTCTCTCTCCACCTTTTTCAGGTTCATGGATCAGAGATGCCTTGGTCTCTACCTGTAGGAGGCCGTTAGACCTTGGGATCATTCCCTTCACCAGCTCTCGCGTCCTTAGTCTTGCCAGCTTGTTATCTCCTCCGGATCTCTCCCCACGTGCGACACTATAAGGCACTTGGCTACCTCTCCTAGTCATTCTAAGTTTGTGAGGCCCCGCAAAGGTTACACATAGCGGTACCCCTCTTCCAGTTGGACTTGAAATATCCAGTGTCCTATAGCTCACCCTTCGGTATTAAGGTTCTTTTCTACTGCTTCGATTTCTTAGTGTTGGCTTGGTGGTTTGGGGTTCCCTACTTGCCCCTCCTGCTTCCTTGTTTGTAGTTGTTGCCTTTGTTGTTGTTTGTGCTTTTCTTTGGTCACCATTTGGTGTTCCTATTGGGGGCTGTCCCCTTGTTTGTACTCTTCAGTCCCATTGACCCATTTGTGGTCTTTTGTTGGACATTAATAAATTTATCATCTTATCTTATCTTATCTACATGTTTCACCTCTCCATCCAACAAGGTAGTACACACCTTCTCATAACTTGGGCCGTTAAACCCCTTTGGAGCCTCAATAATTGATCTCACCATTTTTTGCCAATAAGGTAAGCGAACAACATTAAATGCCAATCCATTAGCATATATACATCTAGCCATATCTTGCTTGGCAATCTCTCTACCCTCATCGTAAAATGTCATTTCAAATGGTCCCTTTGCTCTCTCATGTGTCACAGGTTGTTCTTTATATACTAACAAGAATGGATATCCCTGTATAGGATCAAGATTGGAAGGCGATGGAGAGGCCTTTGATCCTTTTTCAGTCTTTAGCAAAGGATGAGCAGTAGCACCTTTAGCTACTTTCCTTGCTACTTCGTCTGCTTTTGCTTTCTCTTCAATATATGCCAATACCTATTCCTCTACAAGAAGGCCTTTCCCTTTTGACTTGCTTGGACAAAAATTGATGCTTTGTTGAGGGATGAAGCACAAATGTGCTTTCATACTAGAGTCTATTGTATGAGCTATTATATTGTGCTTTACAATGAGAAAAAATCCAAGTGAAACTCCTCCACCTAGAAGTCGTACCATTTCTACATATTTCCAAAGATGAGAGTGTTGGTTTGTTTTAAAGCGAGGTTGGCTCTTAGAGCTAGAAGCACTTGCCATTTTAATACCTAACACAAGTAATTCTATAAACAACACGGATAGGCACAAAGCCACAAACCAAAATGAAAAAGCAAAGCAAAACTAGAGAGTTCATTGCAATTGTAAAAAATATGTAAGGAAAAAGAAAAAAACAATAAAAGTTTACCTCTTTTATTTACATTTTTCTCTAATGTCTTTGAGAACAAAGCAACACTTGCGAATGCATAGGAATAGCACAAGAACTAGCTTCGAGCATGTCAATCTTCAACTCTCTTTGTGCAATTGCAAGCAAAGAAGAAAGTTCAACAATGGAGCAAAATGTTTTTGTTTTTCATTCTATTGAATATACATGAAATAGGTTTTAACTTTTTGTTGTTTTTAGTGGTCAAATCAGGGGCGAGGGGTCGAAATAGACTTTTTGCAAAAAACAAATACTTTTCAATCAACGCTGAATTTCTAGGTAGAAATATGCCTGGGTTGGCCAGGGTTCAATAGGGTCGAGTTCATAGTCAGGATCCGATACCTTGCCTGGACCCACAATGAACTAGGTTCGGATTCGGACCCTAATCAAACTAAACCACGACTCGGGTGAAGGACCCAGTAACATTTCTTGAAACCAAAAATTTACGGTCTTCTACAAATTACCATGCTAAGGAAAATGTCCTTTGCTTTAAATCGAATGCCAAGGGTTTGCAAACCCTAGACGTCTCAATGAAAATTGCCCCAGTGACTAGGCGAATCACCTCCTGTATCCCCACACCCTAGGAAATCACCCTCATATCATCACGTTTAGCATGATGAATTCCTCACATCCCTAGCAAGTGTACGACCTGCTTATGAACAGATAAGCGACCAACAATGAGAGGGAAATATGCATTAAAATCTTCAATCTAATATGCTTTGATAATGCCCCCTTCCTAAGCATTGGTAGTTTTTTTTTTTTGAGCCTATTCAATGAGTTCTCATAGCCTAATGAGTTAGGGTTAGGGAACTCATTGAGAGTTTGGTGACCATTTAGTCCAACTAATCCAACACTAGTAAATGTTGCATTGAGCTTAGTTTTTTAAGAACTGGATTATGATTCTTTCCAGAGGGGTTTCAGACAATTTGACCATTTTTACTTTTTTTTAGTAACTGTCTGGACATCGACATGACCAGTTGGCAGTGATACTATTTTGGGATAGTCGGTCATTGTATGAAATAGTATTTTTTTGTGATTAATGTGTCCAAAGGCATTATTTTAAATAACGTGTAATGTCCCCTCCTTAGGCAGTTCAGATGTCAGTGGAGGTTGGCCTATTATATGGGTTCTTGTAGGCCAGTAGAGTGCATAGGGGACCCATATAGGGGTTTGTGGAGCCACATAGGAGCTTTGTGAGCCATCTTGGACAGTTTGGGATAATCTCCTAGATTTTAGGAGGAATCCCTATTTTTTAGGGATTGACTGGGAGTTGACCGAAATGCATCGGGGGAACTCCGAGATTAGTCTAGAGACTTTGGGTGCAGTTCCTATTTTTTAGGGAGGATCCCTCAAACTTAGGAGACTGTCTGTTAGCTTGCAATGTTTAGTCATCATTTGTGGACTGGTGTTAGCAGTCAGAATTCAAATTGGAGTCCAGATGGTGAATTTATAAATAAATTTGGATATATATATATATATTTGATCAATAATCGCTTTTGACTAGAGCTACGATCCAGGGATCACATTTGGGGGATCCCATTCCTGAAGTTACATTAGTGAGGCTGCTGAGGCATTAACGCCTCCTAGATATTTGATACATTCTAGTTGTACCGCCTATATACTACTCCTTATATCTCCGCCCCCCTAATCACTCCATTGGCAGAGTTGGTAGTGTCGCGCCCTCCTTATATCTCCCCGCGCGAAGACCACCTCAGTCAACAAACCCTTCTTATCTCTCCAACGTTGATTGCCTCCTTATGCCTCCTTGCACCTTTGCCACCAAGACGCCTTATGTCTCCCACTCGGTTGGTAGTGTCTTGTGTCTTGCATCTGCGGTGGTCCAACAACTGCTAATTGCTGTTGCTGGTACGAATGCAGCCGTTGCAGGTACAAACACCGCCAGTGTGTAAGCCTCATAGTCCATCGGTTAGTCATGAACGACTGTTTCCTTCGTGTATTGCACATCAAACGTTCAATGAGCAGCAGTGGATGAGAGTTGAACCGGTAACCACCCTTTCAACAGGGGTGCGACTACCGTCACGCTGTGGGGTGAATCCCACGAAATATTAAAATATTTACTTTAATATTTTATTATTAATAAGTCATAAAGTAATAATAGTAATAATAATAATAATAATAATAATAATAAAGAAATAATAAAGTAATAATAAAAATTGTCACCTTGGCACATTTCCTAGGCAATAAGTTACAGGTTGCAATTTAAAAGGTGGTTTTTTATATTTTATGAGCTCATGGCCGATGACTTAAGGAAAATTATGGATTTTAATAAAATTCGTAATATTTAATTGAAAAAGCCAAGTTGCCGATTCGGGTGCAGATGCTGATGCGGGTGCGGATGCCGATGCGGGTGCGTGGATGCGTGAATTTTTTTTTTGGGGGGATGCGGGTGCATTTGGATGCGTGTATATATATAGGTACGTATTCGCTTTCATATAAATTTAATTTTTTTAAAATATATAGATAATAAATTGATTAAATTGTCAAATAATTTAACATTGTTAAATAGATTTGAAATAAAATGATCAAATTTATTATTTACTTAGAAAATAATATTAAATTAAAAAATTAATATAAATATTTTAAATTTATTAAATTAAAATTATTAAAAATAAAATAATATTGTGTTAACTTTTGAATTCATTGTAATACATTTAAAAAACATTATTATATAAATGTATTTAATATTTTAAATTATTTAATTTATTATTGTCTATATAATAAATATGTGATTTATTATTATATATTAAAGTAAATGATAATAATAATAATTTTGAAGTGGCAAAACAATTAAAAAAACATTGAAAAAGTCATTTTTTAAAAGTTTTCTGGGCATGTTGCCCGCAGATGCGCTTGGATGCCCTGTGGGTGCCACCCGGAAGCGCATCCCAGGGGCTCGGATGCTTCTGGATGCTTCCGCATCCCAGGTGCCCAGATGCTTCCAGAAGCATCCGGGCGCCTGGGATGCGCTTCCGAGTGGCACCCACAAGGCATCCGCATCCGCAGGCACCCGCATCAGCATCCAGCCGAAACTGGCATGCATCGGTAACTAAGTCAGAAAAACCCTAGAGAGGTTCGATCTCTTTTGGAGGGAAAGAGAAAAGAATAAAAAAAAGAGTTGGCAACCATTTTTTATCATCACGAAATCATTTCTACTTGGCATTTTTTGAGAAGGTTGAGCTCTGAGCAGGAGTTTATGAGCTGTACAAATCCTCTGAGAACGAAAACTCTCATAAGATTGAATACTTGCAGGTGTGAGAGATCATCTAAGGGTATTCTTTGAGCAGATCGCCATTTCCAGCTTAAGCGAGAAGCAATATTTTGGAAGAGATTGACAGATCAGGTTTATTAAGGGAGATATCAGTTGAAGAATTGCAGATCTGGAGGTTGTGACAGCAAATCACCTTGTCTAATGTCTGCAGAGGTTCGAAAATCAGTAAATTGCAAAGGAAAGTAACTTCTCCACTGGCCGTATGGCTTCAGCAGTGATGTACAAGCCCTCCTGTCTGAACAGTGAATATACACTCATCACAGTGGTAATCAGATCTAAAAGATCAGACTGGAAACATCTACAGAAGGTCGCAAGGGAGAAATTCAGAGTTGCATACATTGGTGACAAAATAGTTGCTGTTATTAGTTTTCAGAATTGTACTTGCCTGGTACAAATATTTTTGCAAACTTACAATCAAATTAAATTCAAATCTTTCCATTTCTTGGCATTAAGTCTGTTGCTTTCTTTTCAGCATTTGTTATTTTTTAGCATTGTATTTTACCGTTCAAAAAACACAAAAAATAAACACACGAAAAAACTCCAAAAAAATCAGAAAAACAAAACAAACCAGACTTTGGCAACAAAAATTAGAATTAGCAAATTCAGATCTGGGGATGGTTATTACATAACGTTAAGAGTATTGGAATTAATTTAAATATTTAACTTAACATTATTTAATTTAACAAAGTGACTTATGTGAGTGCCAAGGGGATATGAGATTTTTTAATTTAATAAAGTGTTTTCTTGGAGTGGCCATTTGGTGATCTTCAAATAAAATAAAATATTGCAAAACCCTAAAAGGGGCATGGGTCTTGGAAGGGAATAAATAGACATTCTTGAGCTCATTTTCAGCATGTATGATTTGGGAATTTGATAACAGAGGATTGAATTTGTTCATCCTTTTGCTTTGTGTGGACAAAAAGGTTCATAAAGAACACCTTCTTTGTTGGTGAAAGATCTAACTTAGGTGATTAATTTGTGGTGTCATTCAGGAATCACATTTGGGCTTTATTGGAGATTGTTTTGGTGGTATCAACAGAAGATTTAAAGTGCAGATTTCAGGAGCAAGGAGAGCAGATTAGATTGAATATTTTAATTCTTATTTCCCTCTCATTGCTGGTCGCTTCTCTTGCCATAAGCAGGCTGTAACTTGCTAGGGATGTGAGAACTTCATAATGTTAGATGCCATGATCTGAGGGTATTTTCCTAGGGTGTGGGTATATTGTAGGTGACTCGCCTAAGCATTGGGGGCAATTTTCATTGAGGAGGAAACATCAAGGGTTTGCAGACCCTTGGGGTAGAGAAGACATTTTCCTTGGGCGTGGGAATTTATAGAAGACCGGCAGTTGCTGGTTTCAGGGAATATTGTTTTCTAGCAACTTCTAGGTTATTCTAAGAGGGTATTGCTATTATTGGTTATATTTCTGTTTTATTTTTTGTGTTAAATCTGAAAAGTAATTCCAGTTGTGTGTATTGCAAGATTTGATCTTTGGGGTGTTATTTCTTTAATATCATTGTTGCAAATCTGTCCATTGCAATATCTATTTAATCAGAAAACTTCCGAAAAATAAAAATAAAATAGTATAAGGGTGTATATTAGACCCTTGGTCTTTCTGATAAGTGGATCTATGGCTATGATTGATTTACTGATTTGGAATCATGGTTTATTGGCTACTAAGGCAATCATAACATGGTACTTTATTATTAATATTAATTATATATGCTCTAATTGATATTAGAGTTATGTCAAGTAAAAATGTCCTTTTGTTGATTTCTATTGGCATTTGAACTAAGTGCCTAGGATTTGGAGCATGTGTAGAATGTTTATTAATGCATAATATACAGAACAATACAGCATATATTCAATGGTACCAACAATACATTTATTACCAATACTAACAGAAAACATAGAATACCATACCATACCAGAATACCAAGATGGCGAGGAAATGTTATTTCTTTATTAATACCAGAACAACCATAAGTTCAACACAAAAAACCAAAGTACTTATATAATAGTCGGTTGGTTGGGGAAACCAACGGACGCATCTCCTCGCTTCTAACTACCCTCCCGACAAAACATAACTAAGTCTAATACAATGTTACTTTATTACGTACTACATATACCCCCCCCCCCCAAAAAAAAAATGTTGTCTTCCAGACGACTGAATTACAAAAAGAAAATCAGACTTCAGAGTTGGGTTGTGAAGACATCCCTAGACTTGGAGCTCGTTCTTGGATGCGTAGGAGATCTCGTTCAACAGCCTTCTGCTTGGCTCGAACTCCTTGGAGCACCCGTAATGCATCCATCTTTTTGGCTTCATGTAAGAACCTATCACAGGTTCTAAACTCTGATTTGTGACGTTTAATTGAACTTGGTGCGTTTTATGTGTCTTTTTCTTTTGAAATACAGATATATATAAATAACCATGATTGCAGCAGAAAGAAGAGAGATTTTTGTTTCTATTAAATTCAATGTTTTCCAATAGAAACCAAATATACTTGGCAGCTATTACAATATAAACCAGAATTCAATAACAAACTGATAACAGTAATTACCATGGAAACAACAGAGTTTTATTTAATACTAAGCTGGCTGAAAGAGTAAGACATAGCGCAGCAGTCTGCCCGAGTTCGGAATGCAATGAAAAAACTTCAGCAGTGGTGAGATAAATCCATGGCGCCTCCTTATTAATTTTCTCTGTGATTTTTTGGGATGTAATAATAAAATTCGCAGCCTCCAGGTGAATAAAAGGGTGCGCTGAATATGAACAAACAGCCTGTGAAAAGAAGACTCCCTGAATGTGCAAATCAGACAATCTGAATGACAACTGTAATCCTCATGATCTTTTCTCGGAATGCAAACACCCTTGGTCTCTGTATGAAACCAACAGGAGCAAAATCGACTGGTATCTCATAGCCTCTAATGCTGATGCACAGGAATCCTCCGCTCCCCTGTACCGATGCCTTCAGATCAGCTGCAGAAGACTTCTGCAGAAAACCCTCACGCCCAGATGTTCTCCAGTGAAAGAAAATTTAAAATCCACAACACCTTGCAAAAGAGAAGGCAAAGCCCTTTTATCTCCAAAAGGTGCGAAATAGGGCAAATTTCCAAATGATGCGTTTTTTTCCAATAGTGCGATTTGTCATTAATAAATTAAATGAACTTTTCATTTAATTTTGTCTTCTCCAAAGTTTGGCGTTAAATATTTATTTGCCTTTATTAATAAAAGTGCCCCCCCCTTATGACACTTAGACCCTCATTTAAGTTATAATCATAAAGTACAATTATAACTTCATATTATAAAGTTTGCCATTAATATTTAATTAAAAATAATCAAATATTAATATCTCTCTCATAAGACATCAGAATCACATGCCGTCAAAACTGGAGACCATGAAATAAACCTCTGCCTCTACACACTCTGACTGGCTAAAAAAAAGTAGGACTACTAAAAATAGTAAGTTTCCACAACGGAGTTCAAAAGATCTCAAACGAAAGCCAATCCAGTCAATCCTAACCTGAAGATGCCAAATCAACCTCCAGGGGGACCCCCTATCCATCCTTATCAGCCTACGAGGGTCAGGAATAGGCTAATCTAAGCATCCATCTGATGTCAACTAGAAGGGGACATCACACTTCAGTTGCTGTTGATTTCTCTTCCAGACCAGCTTGTTCCATCTTCCATTTAGCTTCCCACAGTCTTTTCCTCTTCCCATTCCTTCTTCATTTGGTTTGTCAGGTCCTTTTCTTGCTGAAGTTCCAAGTATGTCCTCCTGAAAGCCACCTCCATTTCTGTAAGTGTGTGCATGAGGGGTGGCTGCTCCTGTACCTGCGCTATGATGCATGGGGCTGTCCAGATTTCAGCTATTTCTCCCTGTTTGTATCCACTCTGCTGGAATAGGCTCCAATCTGTATGGCATTTTCTCTTCATGAATGTTGCCAAGGACTCCGCTGCTCTAACTATGGCTTCCACATTCTGACTCTTGGCCTGTTGTATGATTTCCTTAGTGGTGTGCTCCATAGCTAGCAACTCTTTAAGGAATCTTGTTGCTATATCTTCTAATGAGATCATTTCAGAATAGTTCCCTGTCTTGTTTTGTATTCCTGTTATGTTCTCTTCTTCTATTTCTATGGGCGGTGGCGAGGTTGGTGGTACCATCCCAACTTCCTCAAGCAACCTATCTGCCTCTTCCAGTACTGTGTCCTCCCCAACATCCTGACCCTGTGTATCTTCCTTTTTCTCCACACTCTGAGCAGTCATTTTTTCCGTAGCGTGCACCACCAAGGCAACTGGGTGGTCCACTTCTATACCTTGTGGTGTGTGGAGTCTTATCTTGTGTCCACACGTTGGCTGCCCTTTGAGGTCTATGACCTTGGTAGGAGTTTGCTGGTCTGCAGGAACGAGGTTGGCTACGCCAGGCAAGGAAGTCTTGTGGCTCCCCATTTAGGGATCTTCTGTTGTTCGCTTCCTTCTTCCTCAGTGCTGGGGTTCCCTTTTTCTGTATGGCTGCCCTCCTTGGTGCAGACATCACCACTTCCTTCCATACTGGGAGCGGTATGGATACCTTCCGTACTAGAAATGGTACAAACTCCTTCCGTACTAGGAATGGTACGGACGCCTTCAGTACTAGGAGTGGTACAGACTCCTTCCTCCCTACTGCTGATGGTCTTGTGAATCTATGCGTACTCAGGTACTCTTGGCAATGGGCCTTCCCTTTGTGGTAGAAAAGTAAAATCTCTGGGTGTGCCCTTCAAGTGGCCAAAACGGATTTCCTCCTCTTGGGAGTCTGAAGATGTGTCTGTACTTGCCTCCTCTTCTGAATTGTCCTCTCCAACCTCCTCCTGGCTTGAACCCTCAATAGATGCTGGTTGACATTTTGTTACTGCTTGTCTTGGTCTTTTTTTCCATGGTTCTCCTCCACCTGATCCTGTTCCGAAGGTGTCCAAGTGAAACCAATATGTCATGGCTGGCTTGTAAGGTTCCACCCTGTTGGCTGTAACCAACACTCCTCTATGTTCAGCGACCACCTGTGTGCGAACGGCTTCCAAAAATAATGCTATGGCATGATGAGGCATATAAAATGCCTTATGCTTTAGCTCCATGAATTCGTGTAACCGTTCTGAAAGGAATTGCGCCTAGTTGTACACCTGTCCCCTGTTCAAACCATCCACTACTGGTAACATCCAGAGGGCTATATCTGATGTGCGGCTTCCGGCAGTAAGTTTACTTTTTACCAAGTCCTCAATGCATCGCCATTCTTCATTAGCTATGAAAATTTTCTTTAGGCCCCTACTGTTCTTTTTGTTGAGAATGCTTCCCCAATTCTGTTTGGTGAGATCCTTTCTGCACATTAACTCCAACCACCTCTTCTTTTCCTCCATTGTCATTGGAGTTTTTGTGAGTTCCTGCCCCTGGTTGGGTATTCCAAATACCTTGTTTAATTCCTTGGCAGAGTAGGAAATGGTTACAGTTTGATGGGAGTACCGGATTACAGATTTGTGAGTTTGTCTATCATAACCAACCACCATAGTTCACAATATAGATTCAAATTCTTTTAAATAAAAAATGGGCATGAAAATCATTTTGTCTACCTCTGCTTTGCGTAATGCCTCTTTAAGGGTGTGTTTGTCTTCTACATTCTCCCACCAGGCGCGGCATCCACTTCCTACTACACTCTCAAAACTGATATTGGCAGCCGTAGTCCTTTCCATGATGTTCCCTTTATCCTTCTTGCTTGTCATCTTCTTCACCTTTCTCACCTGTAAGGCTGGATTTTTCTATTTGGAATCAATAATTTTTCCTTTGCTCGGGTTTCCAACACTTATCTTTACCATCTTATGGTCTTTGGCCAACCGTTGTATGCCTTTATTAACTATTTTGCGCCAACCGTTTTGTGTACGACCTCCTTCCTTTGTACGACCAATCAAGAGGCTTCCCAGGCGTACGACCTCCCTGCCAAGCTTGGAGATTACGGGCCCCCACTCCCACACGTCCACTTCCCAGTTCCTGACTCCGTACGGCATACGGTTCTTCTGCAAATCCCTTCCTCCTTCAATCCGTACGACGTATGGCCCACCAGCAGTTCGTACGGCCTCCTTGCTACTAGGCGTACCGCATACGACCTCTCTGCAAGGCTTCGAGTGTACGGGCCCCCACTTCTCCGCGTCCACTCCTCAGCTCCTATCTCCGTACGACGTACGACCCTCCTGCAAATCGTATGCCCAACAATGCCTTCCACCTTTGTACGACCTCCTGTACGGTGCACTTGCAGTCTGTACGCGGGCTGGCCTCCTTTACTTCCCGCCTTCGTACGACCTTCCGTAGGGCCTGCCTGTACTCCGTCCGTGGGCTGGCTTCCTCCTTGTCCGGTGCTTCCGCTCTCCCATGTACGTTCCTTCTTGTCCTGAGCTCGTACGACTTCCAAGCCCGTACCTTCTTCTTCTCGTACTTGTACATCCTCCTGCCCGTACGGTGTGGTGTGAGTTGGGATACCGCACCTAAGTCTTTAATAAGACTCATGGATGTTAGGGTTTGCTTTTATTATTTCTCCCATCGAATTTTTTTTGCTTTTTCTTTTATTTCTTCTATTATTTCTAAGTGACATATGGGGTGTATCTCTTTTTTTTATTATACAACCTTAATTTCGATCCATTCACTAGGTCTTTTAAGGGATTATTATCCAATGTGGATAATTTTATAGCTCCATTATCCCTTACCTCCATAACTCTGTATGGTCCCAACCAGCGTACTTTGAACTTGCCTGGCTTAATTTCATTTTTTCCGTTATACCTCAGTACCAATTGGCCTGGTTTAAAATTCATTTTTTTCAAGTGTTTGTCATGCCAAAATTTCCGTCGCTCTTGTGCCACCTGGGTGGCCCATTGGGCTAGTGTCCTCCTTTCATCCAACTTTATTAAAGCACCGAGTCTTTCTTTTAGACTTTCCGTATCTCCTAATCTCTGTTCAACTGTTATTCTCAAGCTGGGTACTCCATATTCCATAGGCATCACAGCCTCTTGCCCGTACATTAAGTGAAAGGGTGTTTGCCCAGTGGTGGCTTTGTAGGTCGTCCTGTACGCCCACAGAACTGCTGGTAGTCTTTCTCCCCAATCTGCCTTTTCAACTCCACAAGTCTTGTATAGAATTGATACCAATATTTTGTTTGTGGCCTCTGCTTAGCCATTCGCCCTTGGGTAGTATGGATTGGAAAATGAGTGAAAATTTTTGTACTCATTTGTCATTGTTTTGATTGTTTGATTCACGAAATGCACCCTGTCACTCGTGAGCTGTAGTGGTATGTCAAATCTTGTTATTATTTGTTCATAGAGGAATTTTGCAGTACTAAGAGCTGTGTTGTCTGGGATTGCTCGTGCCTCGACCCATTTTGTAAGGTATTCAGTTGCTACCACTATGTATTTGCATATGTGATTATTGCTAGCAGGGAGGGGCCCTACAAAGTCCAACCCCCATCGCTCAAACAATTCTTGTGGTTGGGACGGAAACAACGGCATGAAGTCTCTTTTCAGGGGTTTCCCTGCCCTCTGACACGTATCACAACTCAATACCCATTCCCGAGCATCTGCATACATTGTGGGCCACCAAAGTCCTGCCAACAGTACCTCCCAGGCTGTTGGATCAGGCCCCATATGGCCTCCCGCCAACCCTTCATGTGATTCTCTCAAGACTCCCGAGATTTCTTCCTCCATCACACATCTCTTTAAAATCCCGTCTGGCCCCATCTTGTATAGTAATCCCTCTATTAACTGAAATGTCCCGCTCTTGACTGCAATCTTTCTCCTTTCCGCTACTGGCATTTCTTTTGGAAATGTAGCTATTGACAGGTACTGCCCTATCCCTTCATATCATTGAGGTAGTATAGCAATTTGAAATAGGTGGGCATCAGGAAAATCCTCATTTATTCCACTTCCGAGGGCTTCCCCCGACTTGATTCTTGATAATTGATCTGCAATTACATGACTTTTTCTAGGCCGGACTATGATTTTAAAAGTAAATTCTTGCAGGAGGATCAGCCATCTGCTTACTCTTCCTTGGATTACAAACTTATTCACAAGATACATGAGTGCTTGATGATCAACAAAAAATTTAAAAGGAGTAGCTAATAGGTAATGTCTAAATTTCTGAACTGCATAAACCATACCTAGTGCTTCTCTTTCAGTGGTACTGTAATTCTGCTCTGCTTTTGATAATAGCCTGCTGCTGAAGTACACTGGATGGTCTAGTCCTTCCTTCCCCATTTGTGCCAGGGTGGCTCCTATTGCATAATTAGAAGCGTCCACATGGACGTGAAAGTCCTTGTCCCAATCTGGGTATATGAGAATTGGAGCACCTACTAGTCTCTCCTTTAGTTCCTGGAAGGCCTCTTGTTCCTTCTCCTAGCAAAACCGCTCTCCTTTCCTGGTAAGTTTTTCTAAGGATAGAGATACTCCAGCAAATCCTTTTATAAATCTTCTGTAGTACCCCACATGTCCCAAGAAGGATTTTACCCCAGTAACATCGGATGGAGCTTCCATCTCCAGAATTACCCTGATCTTGTCCGGATCTGTTTTCAATCCTTCCTTGCATACTATATGGCCTAGGAGTCTACCTTTTGGAACCATGAATCTGCATTTTTTTGGATTCAAGGCTAGTCTGGCCCTTCTGCATTGATCCATGCATTCACCAATGATCTTGAGGTGGTGCTCCTTTTCTCTATAAACTGACCAGTCATCCAGAAAAGCTCTGGAGTTCCCCACAGACATGCCATGAAAGATATGTTGTATGATTCTTTGGAAGGTGGCTGGTGCATTGCATAGTCCAAAGGGCATTCTGTTGTAAGCATACACCCCATCTTCCACTACAAATGTGGTTTTTAGCTTATCCTCCTCAGCAATGCTAATCTGGTTATAGCCTGAAAACCCGTCCATGGAGTATATTTCATGGCCGGCTACCTCTTCTAGGATACTATCAGTGAAAGGAATAGGAAAGGGATCTTTTATAGTTACCGTATTCAAGCATTTGACGTCCACACATATCTGGATTTGGATCCCGTCTTTCAGTGATATGACTATAGGGGACACCCAAGCACTGGTTTGTACCTTGAATATGATTCCTGCTTCCAACATTTTTGCGATTTCCTCCTGAACCTTGGTAGCATAGTTCTTGTTCATCCGATAAGGTCGCCTACGCACAGGTCTTGCTCCTGGTATCAACGGTATCTGATGGACACACAACTCTGGTGGTACTCCTTTTAAGTCCTTGTATGTCCATGCGAATACATTCTTGTATTCAAGAAAGATTTTGAGTGCTACTCCCTTCAATACTGGGTCCCAGTGTGCCTTCTGAAGATTTCCTTGGGTTCGTCCTTCTCACCCAGGTTTATTGTTTGCAATTTGGCCTCCTTGTATTCTATCTTTCCATCAAATATGTATGCTGGTTTGTTATTGATGGTTGTTGTGCCCTCCTTGTATTCCCTATACCCCTCTGAGTAACTTTTCTCTACTTCTTGGATTTGCAACATATTGCACTCTGGCTGGAATACCTCATAGTCTCCCATCTGCCAGTGAAATAGGCAGTTGAGGGAACTAGTTTCGTCTTTTGAACATTCCCCTAGCTGGAGCACTCCTTCATCTGGTTCCACTCCTTTGTCTTCTCCCTCTGAGTCAGATGCGAGATCATGACTTACACACTGATTCCTCAGATCTATTGTGTACTTTCTCCCGTCTACCTCTATGGATAGGGTATTCTTTTTCCAATTATGGGTGGCCTTTGCTGCGACCAGCCAGCCTCTCCCTAACAATGCATCGTACCCTTTCTTTTCCAAAGTAATTACCACGAAGTCCAGGAGGAATTGTTGTGTATCGATCATTACCTTCTGTCCCATTAAGGTTCTTATCGGCTTGATTCCATGCTGATCTGCTCCTACCAATTGAAATGTGGGTGACCAAAGGGTGGGTTTCCCTAGTGTCTTCCAAGTCTCCTCCGGTAGGACATTCACACCGGACCCTCCGTCCACAATAGTATTAGATAGTTTGCACCCCATTATCTCCATTTCCACTACTGTAGGTGTCCTCCCTGTACCTATAGTGAATAGAGTATCGGTCTTTTCTGCTGTTTTTTCTTCTTTCTCCTCTCCCTTAAGGGTTTCCTCTTGGCTACTTATTCCTTGTGATATTGCTACCCGTAGCTGAGGTAACATTTCTAATAGATCCACAATTTTCACAGGGATGGTGGTTTCCAGTACTTGTTTCATGATGCTAGGTACTGACCGGTTATTTGGGGATTTAGTGGTACTTCCTCTTCCTCCCTCTGGCATTTTATTTCTAATGTCATTCCTGGCTTCTTGGAACCTTTCTCTCTCTGTAGCTATGTCGGGGTATGCAAGTTGTCTGGTCTGCATTCTTGTGATAGCAAATACTTCCTTCTCAAATTTTGCAATATCAAGCCTGTTCACCCCTTTTTGTCAAGGGCAATTGGCATCCTCATGATTACCCGGTCCACACCATTTACACAACATCCCTTTATTCTGTCCTCCCCCGTTTTGGCAATCCCGCACAAAGTGTCTCCATTCGTTACATCGCCTACATTGAATCATGGGTCTTCCTTTAGAATCATACTGGATTGCTCTCCGAGGTGTGTTGTTATTGCTGTTGTTGTTGCTCGTTGTTGCTCCCTTGTCTATTGTTTCGGTACCCTCTAGGTGAAGCTTCTATATTTGTGTTACGTGGAGGGGTGGCGGGTGGTGTGGATTGTTCTCCTTGGGTGAAGAATACTTGAGCACTCCATGCCTTTAGATTGTAGGGGCAGTCTTTGATTGTGTGGCCTAACACCTTACAGATATCACAGAAAGCTTTGCGCGGGCATGTTCCTTCTGTATGTCCCTCCTTACAATCTGTACACCAGAGTTCCCCTCCCTCTCTTTTTTCTTCCTTACTTCCAGTAACTTCCTTCATCAACCGCATCATGTCTTTTCTCAAGGCTTGGATGGTCTTGGACTCATCCCCACTCTCTTCTGAGCTCTCACTCCCGCTGCCCTGCTTCTTAGCTTTGGAAGTTTTATTTTCACTTTCGATGTCCATTGCTCAGGTGCATGCCTCTCCAAATGATGATGGTGGTACTATCTTCATTTTACGTTTTAAGGACAGGGTTAACCCTTCAATGAACCATCTTTTTTATAATCCGTCAGCAGGTTTGTTATCCAACTTCCCTATCAATTCCTTGAGTCTCCTGGTATAACCCCTAACTGACTCGTTTTTCCCTTGCCTGGTATTATAGATTTTTGTGACTATCTCGTCGTCATCACGTAGGAGTCTGAATTCCTCCTCAAAGGCAGTACAAAGGTCCTTCCATGTGGTTTTCTGGGAAGCATCCAAGTTTGTATACCAATCAATAGCGATCCCTCTCAGTGTGGCAGGGAAGGCTTTTAACCATTCATCTGTATCATTTCTCCATTGGGCTGCCATATGGTGATACACATTTTACAGTGCCGGGCTGGGTCATCCGACCCTTCTCCAGTAAATCTAGGAAGTTTTTGCTTAACTACTGCCATTCTTTTTCCGCTCTTCCCTCCTGCCGGGACGCTCCCTCCTGCCGGGACACTCCCTCCTGTGGGAATGCGCCCTCTAGAACTAGTGCTCTCTCCTTCTCCTTGTGATTCCTTTGTCTGGGCGGAGTGGTGTGCCTCCCGGTACTCTCTTCGAGCAGGGGTTTCAGGATTCTCCCCCCCTTCCTTCAATGTTTTTGAGATGGCCAAGTTGGCTATTCCTTCTATGGTGTTTTCGATCAGGCTTTCCTCAATTTGTCTTTCACTTACAAGCGGCGACGTCTTTCTTCTTGTTGCTGCTGGCCAAGAATCCACGGGGCGGCTTCTTCTTCAGTTTCTTCTTCGGGCCTACGCTTGGGATACTTTTTTGGAAGCAGGGCATGAATTAATTGAGTGGACCAAATGTCTAGTCAGAAGTCGAGGAATTCCTCCAAGTAGATCCTATACCGCTGGTGGTACCGAAGTTTGTCCGTACTGTGCTTATGTGGAACCGTTCTCTCTCGACTTCCCTTCGCACGTACTGGTACTTCCCAGGTCACCACCAGATCTCGTGTCACTTGATCTTCCCTTGGTATTCCCTCCTCTTCTCTATGACCTCCGGGTCTGGACTTAGGCAACGACGCCAAAATGTAGAATGGTTATTAATGCATAATATACAGAACAATACAACATATATTCAATGGTACCAACAATACATTTATTACCAATACTAACAGAAAACACGAAATACCATACAAGAATACCAAGATGGCGAGGAAAATGTTATTTCTTTATTAATGCTAGAAAAACCATAAATCCAACACAATAAACCAAAGTACTTATATAATAGTTGGGTGGTTGGGGAAACCAATGGACGCATCTCCTCGCTTCTAACTACCCTCCCGACAAAACATAACTAAGTCTAATACAATATTACTTTATTACGTACTACAACATGTCAATGAATAAAATTATGCCACCCAACCTCGTTAGACTCATTTTATGTTTGTTTCACATATTTTATCATATATTTTAAATGTAGAGAGGGCAGCTACATCAAGTATCACACATCTACCGATTTAGGGATAAAAACCAATGGATCCAAAGTTCAGAGGACAAAACCCTTTTGGTTCATTGTGAGTATAAATATATGCCACCCAACCTCAAGAGACTCATTCTATGCTTGTTCACATATTTTATCACATGTTTTAAATGTAGAGAGGGCAGCTACATCAAGTATCACACATCTACCAATTTAGGGATAAAAACCCTTGGATCCAAAGTTTAGAGGATAGATCATAGAACCCTTGTGGTTTATTTTGAGTAATTTCATCTAAGGATTGCATTGAATCGAAAGCGTTTTCTATTGGTAAATTGATTTGTGGGGTGGCCGGAGCAGCATTACACAGTAGCATAAATTCTAAATTGGGGAAAGATCTTCCATCAAGTGCTCAAGTTCTAATTAGTTCCACGTTATCATTATTCTATTAATGTATTCCAACAAATTTTAAAATTATTACTTTATTGATGTATTCCACCAAATTTAACCAATAAAATGCAACTCTAGGATTATTGATTAGCGTTTAGTTTGTTAGTACTTAGTAGCATCCTTCATTTGTAGAGCAATCCGCTTCCTTGGTATGACTTGATTTTGAATTCCTTCTCAAAGTGTGAATATTGTCTTTCCTCACATTGTTGTCTTCCAAGTTGCCTTATCCACTTTCTTCAAACTTGAATACCTTGAGTTAGTCCTCTTTATCCTTCTTCATAATCATTATTCCATCATCATCACATGTATCAATCCTTGCATCAAACCTGAGAAAGAAAGAGAAAACACTTTGGATTATGATAGCGAATAAAACCCAAAGTTAATTTCCAGACACACATATGGAATACAAGAGGATTGTGATAAGACAATGAGAGTTCAACTTCTTGCATTCTTGATTCACGTTGAAGAACTCCAAAAGATATTACATGACAATCCTTCTTCAAGGGGTAGTGAAACGAATTGCACTTAAAATATCATCAATATTTCACAAAATTTTGCCTCATAAACCCTTCCAACACCCCTTTCATTCACCTTTTTCCAATAAGCTAAACCTTAATAGAGTCTGATTTTCATCCTTAATGATCTAGAAATGAATAGAGAACTATGGAATTGCACTTGAAAATGATGATACAATTCTGGAAAATGCATTTTTTTAATGAAGGATTTTGCCTAAATCAGAATATGCACTCTTTTCTCCTCCCAAATTTGCACCTCCTTAGGGCTTTAGATCTGACCACCTATAAAAACTTGTCTTCAATCTGCTAAAATTCGCTCTTCTCTGCCTGAATCTGCCTTTAAATTCACCTTTCTGCTGCAATATCACCTTGAAATCTGATGGAAATTCTCACTTTGCTGGGAAATCTTCTTGATGCTGATTAAATTCACACCTCTAGATGAAAATCACACTTCTGCTGGGATTTCGCCTTTAAATCTGATTTACTTTGCACTTGAATGTGTTTGAAAGGATGCTTTGATCTCGTCATATATGGTGCTCAAGTTAGGAATTGCAATTTGCTTGATATGGCCAACCTTATAAGTGTATTTCAAAATTGCATTTCGTTTTCCCCATTTTGCTCAAGTCGGCTAGATAATTGTTAACCCTCCTTAGGCCGAATTTAGATGGTTGCATGGACAAACACATTTTGATGTGGAGAGTTCCGAAGTCAAGGGCGGGTGGACAAGGTAGTCGTTGACACTAGGGCGGATGAGCAGCCTAGTTCTAGACTCAAAAATGGATTTCCACATCTAAACCTTGGATTTTTACTTTTTATTTTTGGAATTCCTAATCTTAATTAAGAATTTTCACACTTGAATTTGGAATTACTTTTTTAAAATTATGAATTGTCATCTTTTATCTACACCTTATCCAAGGATTTTCCTTTTTATTTCATTTTTCTCAAATTTTGGATTTTAAGTTTCAATTGCTCCTTGGACGGAAATTTGACCTAGTCTTGGATTCTTGGGTGGAAATTTGCTAGTGACAAGGATGTTTGGGTAGAAACATGAGGTCGTCAAGGATTTTCTTCACTCCATTTTTCTTTTTAAAACTTCATTTGATCCCTAGGGCAAAATCAATCCTATCATGGATTTTCAAGTGGAACATTCACCTTTGCATGGATTTTCAAGTGGAAAATCAATTGATGCATGGAATTGTTGTGCGGAAATTTGCCTTTGACCTAGATTTCTTAGTGGAAAATTGACTTTGAACTGGATTGTGAAGTGGAAAATCGATCTTGAGCCGGATTGTGAAGTGAAAATCTGATCTTGAGCTGGATTGTGAAGTGTAAAATTGATCTTGTCAAGGAATTCTTGGTGGAAATTCAGTCTAGACAAGGATTTCTTTGGATTTTCTTGCAAAGCATAGAATTTCAATCATGAACTTGGAACTTTCGAGGGGCAATTCTACCTTGATAAGGATTTTTCATGGGATTTCAACTTTATCTAAGGATTTTTTAGAATTTTCGTTATTTTCCCTTCTCACTCTTGGAATTCCCCTTTTGATCTCATCTTTCATTTTTTTCAAGTATTGAATTATCTTTGTTATTTCCACATTGCAATTTCATAAATTTCATCCTTGACTCATGCTTACACAAGATTTTTGTTTTTCACTTTCATTCCTTGACTCATTCCTAAACATGACAAAACTAAATTCTTCTCATCCTAAGGCCAGATTCTATGAAATCATTGCCAAACCTACGAAAACTAAACTAAACCTAGCTAGCGGAAAAAAATGAGGGGTCTGCATTTGTAATGGGGCGTGTGTCTACAACAAGGTTCTTCTCGTGATCCAAAAAAACACATCTTTGTAAATGTTTGCCCTGTAGGGTGAGTATTTAGAACATAACAGAATGCAAGTAAAATGCAACAGTACACATATGCACAATGTATAGAGAACTCACAGATATATTCATTGATCACAACATTACAATCTATCTCTAGAACAACCACAACAATATTACCATACCAACATTCTATCATTCTTGAAGATATTACAATGCTATTTATATGGGTGTCGATCGACTGCGAGTGCCAACCGTTGGCAACCATTGGGCAACTGTTGACCCTTCGACAACAACTAACAACTACTAATTATCCCGACAACATCATCCCCCCCCCAAAAAAAGAAAGTTGTCTTCGGACGACACAACAAAATGGGGAATACAACGATACACAAAAGAAATCAAGGGGCTGGGGGCCTAGAGAGCCTCCCTGATGAGGAAGGCGCATGTGGTGTAGATGCCGCCAGATGCTCTCTTAACTGCTCGACCTGCTCAGTCCGTTGCTGCAGATCCCTCTCGGCTAACAATTATCTCTCCCCGACGGTCTTCACCATAAACATTGTCTCCATAACTTCCTTGTGCTTCTTATCAGTCTCCTCCAGTGTTGCAATGAGGCAAGTCTCCACTGCTGCCCACTCAACCTTCTCGCAATCCAACTGCTCCTCTAAGGCTGCCATTTTAGCCCTTTGTTGAACTAGCTCATCCTCTACCATCCAAAATCGAGTGGCTAACTCTTCCCAAGCTACAATAGCTTCCACCCGCTCGGCCTCAGCCCTTACTGTTGAATGTTGGGCCCTCCTGAGCTCATAATGCCCATCTCGAAATACTCGCTCAACTCTCTTGTGAAAGGAGTGGGTCCTACTCTCCCCTATTGGCTCCTGAAGCCTCGAATCCTCCAACATGGCAAGCATCTCCGTAGCAGGCCATCCCTGGGAGTCGAAACATCGCACAAACTCCTCAGCACAATCCCTTTGTAGCAAATGCGAGTAGGCGCTCCACTGCTTGAACCGCCCTCCCGTGGGTCTGTTCCTGTACCGAGGCCACCATCCTCCGCAGACTTGCCTCCATATCTACCAAAAACCTCTTGATGGCGCCCAACTCACCATGAGTCTTGGACATCACATTCTGAATGTGTGCAGGAGCCTTGCCCTTAGACTCCTCTCCTAGTGCAACCATGTCATGCGGAGGGTGCAACTCTAACTCCCTCAGGTGGGTACTTCCTTCATCCAAATGAACAATATCAACAATGTCATGTTGTGGCAATTGCTCTTGCTGCTGTAGTGAAAGAGGTGCAAATCCAATTGGTGTTGTGGGAGTCACCTGATAGGGGTTCAACCAAGCATCCATAGTCGCATTCAGAGTCTCCAACTGCTTCTCTAGAACATTCCCCGGGGTCTCCGACTCCACTGCCGAAACTTTGGGCATCTCCTAAGTGCTTGCTGGTTGCTCCATAGCCTCAACTGCTAACTCCTCCATGACCTCAACTGCTGGCTGCTCCATGGCTTCAACTGATGGCTCCACGGGCTCAACTACTCTATTCGCAGTAGGATGTCAAGGTGGGTGGTGCCTGTAACTGTCCTAACCCTGGCACAGGTATGGCTCCCACAGTCACACCAGAAGTAGTAGGTGGAATCGACTGACTGCCTACATGGAGTAGGGATGGAGCAAAGACAACTTGCATACCTACTGGTGGAGGTTCAGCTGAGGGTGTGACACCACCCAATGGTATAGAGGTACTCGATGGCACAACACAATCCGATGGTGCGACTCCTACAATATTGTCGGCTCCCTCCTTTCCGTCCAAAGCATCTCCCTCAGTACGACCACTCGCCCCCCTCGGTTCACCATACAGAAAGGATCATTTCCTCTGCTAACCCTTGAAGAGGTATCCTCAAACTCCTCTTCGTTGGTGTCGCCCTCCTCAACTGACTCCATCTTAGTCTCTGATGCAACTACTTGGTGCCTACGCTTCCTACTAGGTTGAGCATCGTTGCCGACTATGAAATTGTCCAAGTGTGTCTAGTAAAATATGGGTGGTCGGGAAGGGTGCACACGACCCTGTGGCTACAGTTGGCCATACTGGTCAGGAGGCACCTGCGTTCGCCCACTATCCAAGAAAAGCCCAATAGCTCAATAACGTGATAAGGCATGTAGAAGGTTTTGTGTTGCAATGTCAAAAACTCATGAATCCACTTCGATAGCATGGATGCCCAATTGTACATTGTGCCATTGCGTAAGCCATTCATCAAAACAAGCAACAACACTGCGGTATCTAAAGCTCGACTAGCTCCTGTCAACCGACTCTTCATGACGTCCAACAAACATTGCCACTCCTTGTAATGAGCCCAACCTGGCTCTGCCTACAAATCTATTTGATTTTGCCACGCATAACAATTTTCTAGCAACAACAATAATTATCTAGCAACAAATTTCCTTTATTCATATACTCAATTTCAATTCTACTTTTCTGAGCCAACACATACAAAATGATCTATTTAATAATCTTCTGGAAGAGAGAATTCAGAATTATCCGACATTACGGATTTTGACTATTATTTCAAATCAAATACAACAACAATGTATTTGGTGAATACCGTGGGATCCATGCTGCAGATGTCCATGTGTTTTGCTAACATTACCAAGCTACCTCCACGCGAATCCTACCCGCAGCCTCAAGAAGTAATTCCTTACTCGCAACTAATGATGCAAGTCACGTGGTAAGGCTCTAATCACCCAACCCACGTGCATATGTGGCCAATGAACAAGCTCCCGCGTCAAGCAATGATGCGGCTTGTTTTTAAACCCCACGTCCACTCACATCTGCCGCGATACAATCTTTGTAGCCAGCCGTGGTTCTGGACTCCCGAAAATGTTCACTCCTTCAACACATATATTACTCCAGCAATTGAATACATTTTCCAGGCAAGTCTCAGTTGACTCGAGATTCTGGAAAGTCTTCTCTTTCCCAACAGCAAATCGACCTCTTCAAGCAGGCCACAATTCAATGATGATTCAATTTTCAGAATTGAATCCTTCCTCCAGTCACAGGCAAAATAGTATGAAGGAGAAGAATTGGTTATACTTCAGCAACCAATTAATGATTAGCTCTAGTAGAATCAGTCTACTAGAAAACTAATTTTACCCTTTTACTTCAGCAAGGGCACAAATTTCAAATATCCAGGAACAATTCCCAAGACCAATTTTAATAAAAACATTCGATGATCAGCACTAAGAATGGATCCGTATTTATAACTCTTACGACGCCATAGTTTCCAAAAGGATATATCAGTTAACCAGTCTCCGGAATAGCAACTTCCAAATTATTATAATAATAAAGTATTATTATAATAATATGACTTTATTATTAATTAATAACATATCGTTATTAATTAACATTAGTTAATTGACCAATATGCACTCCAGTGATAAAATCTGCATCCACTGCTGATCCTGCCAAACTGACGGAGCCATCCACTGCATTGCCAAAAATAGCAAATGCCAAAAATAGAATTACTATAAATAGTAAGTCCCCAACCAAGGAATTGTAAAAACTGAACATTGTCTGGAAAACTGACCCCTGCCGATATTGCCCCAACCAGAAAGGGAAACTGACCAAACTGACTTACTAAAAATAGTAAGTCCAGATTTACTAAAAATAGCAAATCTGCCAACTGGGACCCACAAAACCGGGCATCAGCTCACGAGGGTCACGATGATGAGTTGACCAAGCCACTCTGCCACTACCTGCTAAAAAAGGGGGTCATCACAGTCCACCCTCCCCAAGATTGCTTGTCCCCAAGCAATCCCTAAGCAACTGTACATCACAATCCACTTGGATCCCAAGGGTGAGCCTGTGTAATATCACTGTCGCGCACAATTTGCCCCTGTAGCACCAACACCCAAATCACTGACATCAAGGACAACATCGTCCGGAAACTAACTGTAGGTGCCGATGGGAGAAACAACTCAGTGGAACTCAGCCCAACTGTAACACCAACTCTGCCTATACCTGAATCCCTTCCACCGAAACCAACCTCTGATAAACTGTCCCGGGTGTATCGACACTGCAAGTGCTCCAAGTTGCAACTGCCAATTCCATCTACGAAGGATGGTACTAACCCTTCCCACAATGGATGGTATGAGACTAGAACCAACCCACATCGATGTAAATCCTTCGCCTGTGGGTCGAAAGTAAAATGATGAGCACACCTCACCGTATAATGCCCATAGAAAGCCCCAATCTCCATCAAAGGCTCATCACTACCAAACTGGGAATCAGGAGATGGCTCCAATCTTTGACTCCGCCTAACTACAGGCTGGGTCGGATCCTGGGCAATCTCCTCAACAAACCCAACCATAAAATCCCTGTTGGGAAACATTGTAGCCAATGTCTCCACAATACGTCCCACTAAGCGTCGTATAGCGCAACAACCTCGAATGAGAGTACCCTCGGATACTCGGTACGAACTCCCCTGCAAGTTTGCACTCTCAAGAAGATACTCCATAAATGTCTCGGTACATTAAAAATTATATGTGGAAGCGTCAACTTGCTTCCCTGCAACCCACAGCTGATCTTCCTACAAATGTGGCATTGCCAATTGTATACTGCCACCAACTGTATGTAATGTGGTAATAGATTCGCTTCCCGCAGCAGGAAGCAAATCACTGTGAGAGCTCGTCTCCACTGATGCTCTCACCTCCTCTATACGTGCTGTGCCCAAATCTTGGATGGATGTGTCTGCCACATCATTACGTCCCTCATCCCCAACCGTAGAAGCCAACTCACCACCAACCACCTCAATGTGCAACTGAACTAGGTTTGGGGCTGGTGTAGACCAAACATGTTCCAACTCTACGGTCACCTCCAATCGTGACTGTGACTCCTGTAAAGCCAACTGGGTGCACTGCAGTGAGTCCATGGTCACCTCAAGCTCCTGGGTAAGCTCAACCACCACCTCCTCTTTCCCTAACAATGTCTCATAACAGGTACTCCCCCACTCTCGAAGGTAATCCCTGTCAACAACTAACTGCATGTAATTATGCTTCAAGACCCTAACAGCCTCTCGAAGCGCATGTATCTCTGCTAGAGAAAGACTACTATCACCGTGCTCATCTGACATAGGAGCACCCCAACCAGATGCGGCTAACATCTGACGGATCGCATCAAAATGCTCAACAACTGAAGAGATGTCCCTGTCACTCACCTTCAGTTGACTAGACACATGATGCCCCTGTAAGCCTTGCCTCCTATGCAAGCTCTCCGTCCCACTAACTGCACTGTGATAGGAGACTGAATCAAAACTGCTCGCCCCATGTGTGCTGCTGTCCTCGCACACATCTGCAATTGCGATCCAACTTGTCGGTACCTCAACCAACACCTTAGAAGAAATGGAAACCCTCGTAGGATTGCCAATAACAGAGAGTCCCTGTGAGTCCTGATCCGGGGACCCATCCAAGAGCTCCTCAAAGTCATAGCCCAATATCTGATAAGGAATGTCGTCCCCTATGCAGCCTATATCATCATTTGATAAATCATCCGAAGTGTTCACACTCGCTGCATCTACATCCCCTAACAGGTGCTCAATTGCTATCTTCTGGCTCTGTGTATTTGAATCGATGTCAGGATGTGAATCAATAACTCCCGAAAAAGAGTTGACATCTGCCAACTCAGCTGTAACACCCTGATCATTAATATCACGACAAGGTAGCTCCATGCTCTCGCCTATCCCACCTAAGAGGGGTGCTGCCTCTTGCTCCGGAGCTACACTATGACAGCTGACATATAAATCTCCGACGACAATTCCCTCCTCGAGAGAATTTGGACCATCAGAGGCAATTACTGTAGCATCTGTCTCTGTACCAACTGCAGCAACTACTCGGTAAGCCTCAACCTGCGGAAGTTCAGTGCTGTCGTCTACCACGAGTACGGACACGTCCACCTGTCTATGCGTGGAGTGTCTATCATCAGATACATGAGTAGGTGACGTACTATATACTGGTGGATCTACATCTCGGACACCTGTCGGGGAAAGCTCAAGCCTCCTACCCTGCAATCTCGATGACGACCTACAGAAAGCAAAAACCATGTACCTTGCTGCCCTATCTACTGTCTCTGGATCTGACAGACTTGCCACCATCCTCTGCTAATGAAGCCTAAGTCACTATTTAATGTATCTATCCTGTCATTACTCCCTGTACAGCTACCCCGACTCTCGGAGTTAAGCCGCCTGTATCTATCCATAGCCAAAATGCACGAGTGCTGATCACTCTAAATATAACAGTAGATCTGCATAAATAAATATTTTCCTACCCCACAGGATGGCAAGAAAATGGCTCTGATACCACTGTAATGAGCCCAACCTGGCTCTGCCTACAAATCTATTTGATTTTGCCATGCATAACAATTTTCTAGCAACAACAATAATTATTATCTAGCAACAAATTTCCTTTATTCATATACTCAATTTCAATTCTACTTTTCTGAGCCAGCACATACAAAATGATCTATTTAATAATCTTCTGGAAGAGAGAATTCAAAATTATTCGGCATTACGGATTTTGACTATTATTTCAAATCAAATACAACAATGTATTTGGTAAATACCGTGGGATCCATGCTGCAAATGTCCATGTGTTTTGCTAACGTTACCAAGCTGCCTCCACGCGAATCCTACCCGCAGTCTCAAGAAGTAACCCGCAGCCTCAAGAAGTAATTCCTTACCCACAGCTAATGATGCAAGTCACGTGGTAAGGCTCTAATCACCCAGCCCACGTGCGTATGTGACCAATGAACAAGCTCCCGCGTCAAGCAATGATGCGGCTTGTTTTTAAACCCCACGTCCACTCACATCTGCCGTGATACAATCTTTGCAGCCAGCCGTGGTTTTGGACTCCCGAAAATGTTCACTCCTTCAACACATATTACTCTAGCAATTGAATACATTTTCCAGGCAAGTCTTAGTTGACTCGAAATTCTGGAAAGTCTTCTCTTTCCCAACAGCAAATCGACCTCTTCAAGCAGGCCACAGTTCAATGATGATTCAATTTTCAGAATTGAATCCTTCCTCCAGTCACAGGCAAAACAGTACGAAGGAGATGAATTGGTTATACTTCAACAACCAATTAATGATTAGCTCCAGCAGAATTAGTCTACTAGAAAACTAATTTGACCCTTTTACTTCAGCAAGGGCACAAATTTCAAATATCCAGGAACAATTCCCTAGACCAATTTTAATAAAAACATTCGATGATCAGCACTAAGAATGGATCTGTATTTATAACTCTTCGGACGCCATAGTTTCCAAATGGATATATCAATTAACCAGTCTCCGGAATAACAACTTCTAAATTATTATAATAATAAAGTATTATTATAATAATATGACTTTATTATTAATTAATAACATATCGTTATTAGTTAACATTAGTTAATTGACCAATATGCACTCCAGTGATAAAATCTGCATCCACTGCTGATCCTGCCAAACTGACGGAGCCATCCACTGCATTGCCGAAAATAGCAAATGCCAAAAATAGACTTACTATAAATAGTAAGTCCCCAACCAAGGAATTGTACAAACTGAACATTGTCTGGAAAACTGACCCCTGCCGATATTGCCCTTGCCAGAAAGGGAAACTGACCAAACTGACTTACTAAAAATAGTAAGTCCAGACTTACTAAAAATAGCAAATCTGCCAATTGGGACCCTCAAAGCCGGGCATCAGCTCACGAGGGTCACGATGATGCGCTGACCAAGCCATTGCCACTACCTACTAAAAAGGGGGGTCATCACACTCCCCAAGTGTAAGAAATGATTTCTTCAGGCCACACCCCTTGCTTGCCTGCGCCACACTCTCCCACTCGGCCGGTGTCAAATCGCCTTGGCAGACAAAACGTAGGAGGTTCTGCTTCTACTCGACAATCATCTTCGTGGTTGGTTTATCAAATTTCGGCCCTGTCCCGGAATGTTGAACACCCAAGTGAATGCACGGGCTTAAAATGAAACTGTGATTGTGCACCGCTGGTACTCAAAGACAAATTCTTGGTTGTCTGTCATATGTAGCAATCATGGCTCTGAGGGGTGTCTTGAACTCCTGAATGTGGAATACTGGCATTTGAATGGTTGAGTGCACTCCTGCGCACCGAAGGACTTCTTTGATTAGGTGGTTGTCTGTTGTCTCTTGCCACTGTGTACGACATTCAGTGCTGCTCAAACCCTCGAATGCAATGGTGTCGTCTGTCACCTCGTGGTCATTCTTCTGAGCTTGAACCTTGGGATGTATTTTCCTTCCCTTCACGTCTATCCTGTATCCATCTTGCCTGCAACTCTTATTCCAGATGGTAGTGTTCGACCAATCTTCCCTTTGTCCATCACAATAGGTGCATTTTGTGATTCTGACACATTCCCTAGTTGCAATAATTGGTTCCTTGGTAACTGTTGCAACTGTTTTTGTCAGTCTTGTTTCGCTTTTCCGCCAAGCTCCATTTACCCTCTTATTGCCGGGCAAAGTCAATAAATACAATGTCAAGGGTGTTCTTGCTAGGTTGTACAATCTTATGTACCGTATTGTCATTGTTCTCCTGCCGTTCGGTTTCAACCCGTATGGACTCTGTGTACGACCTCTGCTCTGTGTGACTGCTCGTCCTTACCGTACGACCTTTGTCCCGACAACAAGATTCAGTACGACTCGTCTCAAGTGCGACTTCCCTACTCGCACGACACTTGACTGTGCGGTTGCTCAGTACGACTTTGGTCTCTGCGGCTTCCCAACTCTTATGGTGACTATGCTGCCTCCGTACGGATTTTACTCTTGCATTTGTGTGCGTAGTTTCCCCCGTCTACTCTGCTGATTGTCTTTTATAGGGTCGTACGGTCTTTTTTGATCTTTTTGATTGTTGTACGTTTTTAATTAACGTACGGGTTTTTATTGCCGTATGGGTCTTTTTGATACCGTACGGTCTTTTTACCTCGTACGGTGATTGCTCGTACAATGAGTTCTCTGTTTTTAATTTTAATTTTAAATAAAAAAAATTAATTACCTGTTTAAATCATCCGGTCTGGTTTGGCCTTCCCGCCGAAAATCTGTCGTCCCGTTGCCTCTTTTGTGATATAGCTTCAATTTCGACCCATTCACTGGTTCTTGGACTGGTTGACCATCCAGGTTGATAACTTTATCGCTCTATTTTCCTCGTCTTCCCGAATTTTATAAGGACCGAGCCATTGTACTTTAAACTTACCCGACTTTATTTTGTTGCGACCATTATACTTGAAAAGTAAAACCAATTGACCTGGGCTGAAATTCATACGTTGAATGTGTTTATCATGCCACAATTTGCGAGGTTGTTGGATTGCCTCCGTCACCCACTAAGCCATCATTTTTTGCTCATCCAGCTTGCCCAATGTGTACAACCTTTCCCTCAAGCTTTCCATATTGCCAAGCCAATTCTTGATGGCTATACGCAGACTAGATACCATGAACTCGACAGGTACAATTGCTTCCTAGCCATACATCAGCTGGAAGGGTGTGTGGCCTGATGTGACCTTATATGTGGTTAGGTAGGCCCATAGTACAGATGGAAGCCTTTCCTCCCAATCCTCCTGTTCAACACCACATGACTACTATACGACCGAGACCTGTATCTTATTCGTAGCTTCTACTTGCATGTTCTCTCTTGGGTAATAAGGGCTTGACAAGGAGTGGAAGATTTTGAACTCGGTTGTCAGGAGTTTAACCACATGGTTCACAAAATGTCCTCGTTCGCTCGTCAGTTGGATCGGAATGCCATACCTGGTGATGGTTTGCTCATATATAA
Organism: Thuja plicata; assembly: GCA_018584345.1. Taxonomy (NCBI): domain Eukaryota; kingdom Viridiplantae; phylum Streptophyta; class Pinopsida; order Cupressales; family Cupressaceae; genus Thuja; species Thuja plicata. Next base: position 2,334,556 of record MU223972.1, on the reverse strand, counting down.
ACCTTGTCGTGCTCAAGGCTGAATTATCCGATAGTGCTCGTGCTTTGACCCACTTAGTCAGATACTCTTTCGCCACAATGATATACTGACACCTCCGCGCACAACTCGCCTTTAGTGGCCCTATAAAGACCAATCCCCACTGCTCAAACAACTCTTGTGCATGCGAGGGGTTTAGGGGCATAAAGTCCCTCTTAAGTGGTTTGCCTGCCCTTTGATTAGTGTCAAACCCTACGACCCATTCATGAGCATCATTGTATAGTGTGGGCCACCATAATCCTGCGAGCAACACCTTTCGAGTCGTGGTGTCTGGTCCTATGTGGCCTCCTGCGGGTCCTTCGTGTGCCTCTCTCAGATCCCTTGGAATCTCTTCCCCAATTACACATCTCAAAACTTGATCGGGTCCCATTTTATACAGCAACCCGTTAATCAACTCAAATGTCTGACTTCTGAGGACCAACTTCCTTCTCTCTCCTTGCGGCATGTCCCTTGGGAACCGCGAAGTCGACAGATACTCCCTGATGCTAGTATACCATGACAGTAGTGCAGCTATCTGGAAAAGGTGAGCATCAGGGAAGTCATCGTTCACTCTTGGTGGTTGTTCAGACTTGATCTGTGAGGTTGATCAACAATTACATGGTTTCTTCCTAGCCATACAATGACTGTAAAGGTAAACTCCTAGAATAGGAGTAGCCACCTGCTTACCCTCCCTTGAATGATGGTTTTATTCACCGGGTACATTAATGCTTGGTTGCCCACATAGAATGTGAACGAAGTTGCCAGTAGATAGTGCTGGAACTTCTACACAGTGTAGACCATCCTTAGGGATTCCTTCTCTGTCGTACTATAGTTTCTTTCCGCTTTTGATAACAATTGACTCGCGAAGTAGATGGGGTGATCTAACCCATATTCTCCCACCTATGCCAGTATGGCACCGATAGCATAATTGGATGCGTCCACATGTACGTGGAACTCTTTGTCCCAATTCAAGTATGTCAGGATAGGTGCAACCACCAGCCTTGTCTTGAGTTCCTCGAAGGCCTCTTCTTGTGCCGTCTCCTATGCATATGACTCTCCCTTCTATGTCAGCTTGTCGAGAGGGTAGGAAATTTGGGCGAAGTTCTTGATGAACTTCCGGTGATAGCCTATGTGTCCGAGAAATGACTTGACTCCTATTACATCCATCGGGGGTTCCATCTCGATGATTACTCTCACCTTGTCCGGATCTGTCTTCAATTCGGCCTTGCACACAATATGGCCGAACAATTTCCCCTAAGACACCATAAACTGACATTACTTTGGATTCAATGCTAGCCGGGCTTTCCGACACTGTTCCATGCATTTCCTTAAGGCCACCAAGTGGGTGTCTTGTCCATTGTAGATGAACCAGTCGTCTAAAAACGCCTTGAAGTTTTCCACAAACATCTTGTTGAAGATATGCATGATTATCCTTTGGAAGGTGGCGAGAGTGTTGCACAACCCGTATGACATTTAGTTGTAAGCATATACGTCGTCTTCAAGCACAAATGTAGTTTTCAACTTGTCCTCTTTTGCAATAGAGATTTGGTTGTACCCTGAAAATCTGTCCATGAAGGAGTACATTTCGTTTCCTGCCACCTCGAGGATACTATTCGTGAAGGGTACCGGGAATGGGTCCTTGATGGTGACCGCATTCAGACACCAAAAGTCCACACAAATACGAATTTGATTCGCCTCCTTTTTAAATGATATCACAATAGGTGAGACCCACTCACTTGTCTGCACCCCAAATATGATGCCTGCTTCCAGCATCCGTTCTATCTCATCATTCACTTTCGCCTCATAATTCTTGTTCATACTGGACGACCTCTTTTGTATCGGCTGGGCTCGTGGTATGAGTGGAATCCCGTGAATGCATAGCTTCGGGGGTACCTCCTTTAAGTCCTTGTACATCCAAGCAAATACATCCTTATAATCCATAAAAATCTTGAAAGATGCTTCCTTCAACACTAGATTCTAGGTGTCACTGACTAGTATATTCCTCGAACTCGCTTCGTCACCCAGGTTTGTCTCCTTAAGTTTAGGATCCTTGTACCGTATCGGTTTGTCCTTGTCAAATTGGTGGGCAAGAGTCTCATTAACTTGGGCCACTCCTTTATACTCTCCATACTTAGGCGAAAACATGCCTTTTTCCCTTGACTCTTCTTCTACCTGCAACATATTACATTCCAGATGGAAGAGCTTGTAATCCTCCATTTGCCAGTGGAAGAGCCCGTTCAACGAGCCTGCCTCATCTTCCGAATAGCCTTCCAATTCCAGAATGCCTTCATCATTCGACTCCATCTGCCATCTGCCTTCATCTATTCCAGTGTGCTCTCCCTCCAACTCTGATTCCGAGGAGGATGCCAACTCCTCACTCACCACTTATGTTCTAGGTCAATAACAAACTTCTGCCCTCCACTCTCCATGGATAATGTATTTTGCTTCCAATTGTGGTTTACTTTCGCAGTGATGAGCCACCCTCTCCTGAGGATCGCATCGTAGCCTCTCTTCTTTAGGGGAATTACTACAAAATCTAGAATGAAAGGTTGTGTACCAATAGTTACCTTTTGTGCCGTTAGGGTTCCGATTGGCTTGATGCTATGTTGGTCGACACCCACCAGATTGAATGTCGATGGCCACAGTGTCAACTTCCCCAATTTCTTCCATGTTTCCTCTTGTAGTACGTTCACCCTTGATCTTCCATCTACAATGGTGTCGGTGAGGATTGTGCCCAATATACCCATTTCCACTATCACAGGTTGCCTTCCACTGTTCACCGCTAGTAACATTGGATCCGCCGAAGAGTTGACTAGAATCTCTGTATGGGGTGTTGCTACATTTATGGTGCTTATGATAGTCGCTCTCAGTCGTGGCATAGTCCCCAGAAGGTCTTTAATCTTTATTGGCATTTTTGTCTGCAACACTTGTCTGAGGACATTATGCTCGGACTCTGGAAGTAGCATATTGTCAGTGTCATTTGTTTATGTTCGCTCCTCCATCATTTCCCTCTCAACGTCGGCCTCAGCTTCCCGTAACCTCTCCTTTTTGGTATGGGGGTCTAGGTACGTCGCTTTCTTCGCTTGTGCTATTATGATTGCCAACACCCCTTCTTCGCTCAACTTGTCAATATTCAACAGGTTTACTCCCGACTTCGGATAGTTCCTGTCCTCGTGGTCGCCGGGACCACACCATCGATGCAGATGCTTTGGATTCTCCTCCTTCGGGCAATCTCAGGCGAAGTGTCCTCATTGGTTGTAGGCCCGACGTTGAATTATTGGTCGGCCTTTGGCGTCGTACTGTATTCGACTTTGGTTGTTATTATTATTTTTACCACCTCTTCGGTTATTCTAGTAGCCACCGGACGATGCAGTTGTATTGGCTAATTGTTGCAGGGTGGCTTCTGCTGCCTCGACCATCAATGGTTGCTCTTGTGCGAAGAGCACTTGTGCACTTGTGGTCTTCATATTGTATGGGCACTCCTTGGCGGAGTGTCCCAATACTAGAAAAATGTCACAAATTGCCTTTTTAGGACACTTGCCTTTCGTGTGACCTTCCTTGCAGCCTGCGCACCACAATTCGCCTTCACTCTTGCTATTACCCCCCTTCATGGCCTTGAATTCTTTCATCATTCGGTGCATGTCCTTTTGTAATGCTTGCACCTTCTTGCTCACTTCCTCATCGTTGTTTCTCCCTTCCGAAGAGTCATCATCTTCCAACGGGTTCTTATTCCACGACGTCTTGTTTTCACTTTCTATATCCATGGCCCGATTGTAAGTATCCTCATATGACATCGGGGAACAACTTTCATCTTCTTTCTCAAGGAGGATTTCAATCCCTCCACAAACCAAAGTTTCTTCAGTCCATCTGCCGGCTGATTCTCCATTTTCTTGAGCAGCTCCTTGAGTCACCGATTGTATGTTCTCACACTTTCATGCTTGCTTTGCTTCGTTATGTATATCTTTGCTACAATGTCGTTATCATTCCAAAGTAGTTTGAACTTGCCTCAAATACCTTCGTCAAGTCAGACCATGTGACCACCTTGGTTTTGTCTACTTCAGAGAACCAGTCTATTGTCACCCCGCATAGTGTTGCGGGAAATTGTACCACCCACTCATCCTGGTTGGTCTTCCCATTGGCCGACCAGATTGTTTCACATGTCCTACAGTGTCGCACGGGATCCTTCGTTCCACTCCCTGTGAACTTTGGCAACTTCTGATTTTTTGATATTGTGGTGGTTCCCTATGACCCGCTTTATTTACTCGCTCTGGTTGGAATTGCTCCCAAGTTCGGTGCACTAGACCCGAACATATAGTTTTGACTACAACGCCCTGATGTCCTCTTGACACTCTCGATCGAACCTGTATCCTCTATGCGTTTGTCTTCGGTGTGCTCCACACTCTGTGTCCTTCCGGTATCTGATTCCCTTGACTCCCTTTGGTATGGAATCTCTCGTCCCACTCCTCGACAGTCCCTACTTTCTTGTAATGCGAGTGTCAGGTGCCCTAGACAATGCTAGGTGTTTTTGATCAACTCAGATACTTCGTCACCTTTAGCCAATCCCCTACTAGTATACCCTTCGACACTTTGGTCCACTTCGTGTCCTTCGACACTTTCCTGGTTCCCTTTAGGTAACCCCTCCGCGTTCCCGCGATCCCCTTCAGTTAATCCTTCTGCAATTCTCCGTAGCCACAGTCTCCGCTCTGGTTGCTCTACCAACCTTAATGCTCTTTGGAGAGCTTCGTACTCGTCCTCTTGTCCCTTCGGAACACGCTTCCTATATTTATTCAAAGTCAGTGACATCAATTACCTCCTTCGTATGGATTGAGGATGCGTTGCTGTAATGAGCCTGCCTGGCTCTTCTTTGAAATCTCAACCGAATTCACTTCACAAATAATATAAACTAGATTTCTCTTTTGAAAAGACAACTATATAACTTTTTTGGAATTCTCAAATACATAAATGTAGAACATCATCCATGAAATAAAAATACTTATAATACTCTTAACGCCAAGTTTCGGATTCACTTAGGGAATTTAAATTGAATTTGCATTTCTAAACACAAGAAATAAATACCAACCACAATCATTGAAGCCACGTCGTCTAAGGCAAAGCATTAACAATGTTTAACGCTGAATGCTGCTACAGCAGCCAAGACATTAATGCCAAGTACTGAAGATAGAGTTGCTCGTTGAAGATTGTACACCTCCACAAGCACCGACGGCTGTAAATAAGACGGCTAACACATGGCAAACAGCAGCTGGTAATTAGATACTCTCACATCACCTTGTTACCAAACATCTTCAGCCAAGAACCAAGCTAATCATTCAACCTTCAAACAGCTCCACCAATTACTACAGCAACCCCACTGAAAACGGCCCTAATCAACACAATTTCAACAGCATTCAAACGCTGATCCAAAGTGTACAGAATCTGAGATAAATCGTTCTCAGCTAGCATATGACTTCCAACCCTTCAAACGTCTCCAACAGACCAGACATCACCAACACAACAAATGTAATGATCAATAGATACAATCAATTCTAGAATAAATTCACACCATAAGTGTGCATAAACCAAACTCCAGAACCCCTCTCTTAAATACAGAAGAAGCACAGTAGAGAGGTAATGTAATTACAATTTGTTATACTTCAGCAACAAATTGCAATACGAATTCAGTATCAAACCCTTATACCTCAGCAAGGGATTTGATTTACAAATCAAAACTTCTCCTCAGAGAAAACAAACAAAATATAATATAATCAAATAATCAGATGCCTTTTTCTCATCAAATGGGTTCATATTTATAATCCTCCATTGACAAAAGTTTCCCAAATAAATTCCACTCAACACAACTCTTTTTTACCAACTTACTTTAAAAACATTATTATAATAAAGTATCATTATAATAATGTGACTTAGGCTTATAATCAATTAAATAAATGGCCCCTTCCAATGATGACTCAACACTCAACTTAAGTGAAATTATAAAGTTAATTTATAACTTTGTAATAAGCCATTTAATGATTTAATAATAATTTGGCCACTAAAATTTAATAACTCCTAAAATACTCATCATTTTAATATGCCGTTTGAAATAGGAGTCGCACCTATTATTTCTCCATGTGGTCAAATACACTTTCCAAAAATAGAAAGGGTCCATCTCAATCAACACCCGACTTACCACAAATAGTAAGCACACAAAACTAAGCTCAAACGAAGTCCAATTTGAGCCAAACGAAGACCAACCTGTAACTTACTGAATCGTGGGGAAAGACCCTCCCAAGCCAAGTCTGTGTCTCAGAAGATCCTCTATCCGCAATAATTAGCCTACGAGAATCACAATAATAGGCTAATCTCTTAAACTCAGATGCTGACAAAAACGGGGACATTACAGTTGCCATCGACAACTCTCGTCATGCTCCCCCTCTTCCCTTTGGGTCCTCTCCTCGTATCGTTGTAATATCTGTTGGCGGCGATCCTCCCGATTTTCCTCTTCTCGTAGGTTGTGGAGAGCAATAAAGTGTTGTGCTAAAAGCCTTGACAAGTGGCACATAAGACGATCCATTGCTGCACTTACCCCGAGCGTATCCCAGACCACACTCTTGGGAACTTCTTCGTGTTCTACCTCCCTTCGGACGTAAGTCCCGATGGATGCCTTCAGTATATTTGAACAATCCTCCGTCAATGCTCTTTCCCCTTCGAATTCTTCGTCACTGGTGACTTGTTCGCTTGCTGGCTGGCCCATTATAGGGTTCTCGCCATGTCATACGTCTACTGTCCCCTTTGGTAGTTCATTCTCCCAGATTTGTTCAGGCAACAACGCCAAATGTTTGCCCCTAAGGGTGAGTATTCAGATCATAACATAGTCCAAGTAAAATGCAACAGTACACATATGCACAATGTATAGAGAACTCACAAATATAGTCATTGATCACAGAATTACAATGTATCTCCAAAACAACCACAACAATATTACCATACCAACATTCTAACATTCTCGAAGATAAGTACAATGCTATATATAAGGGTGTTGACCGGCTGTGAGTGCCAACCGTTGGCAACTGTCGGTCAACTGCCGACCCCTCAACAACAACAAACAGCTACTAATTATCCCGACAATATTCTTCCCACACTTTTACCTGGAATAAAAAGGTGTGCATTAACTCTCTAGTAATGCTGCCATACCATTCTACACCACAAAAGTTGCATTTCCACTTGTACCACCACTTAACCCCGACCTGCTTGGTAGTAATATTTTTGTTGCAAATTATTTGAGATTACAATCAAACAGACCCTTTGCATACTTTGCCAACAATGCAGAGGGGCATTCTATACTACCCGATTTGCTTGCCATGGAACTAGTTTGGGCTATAGGATCAGCCCCATGGTCACCCCCCTTTGGTTCATATTCAGATTCAGTTTCACTCTGAGATTGAACGTAACCTCATCCTCATGTCATGAGAGCTCATTGTGACAACGCAATAAACAATATAAATTCTGTATGTGCCTACTTTCAGCCTAGTTTAGTGAGAACTAAAAATAATGAATCATTTGATGTTGAATCAGATTTTGAAAATGAAACTTACAAAAAAGAACAAAAAAAAAGGAAAAACAGTCATAGAAACCTACCTTGTGCTTAGTAAATCCATCCAAGTTGGTGTAGAAACCACTTCTTCTTTTCTTGCTCCTTATCACCCCTCTTGTGCTTGCAAAAACTTGATTCCTCTCTGTCACTCTTCCACTCTTTTCTCTCTTCTTCACCTAGCTGTTGTAAAAATCAGAAAACCAACTGACACAATGAGAGGATTGTTGTGTTTTGTAGTGGAAAGAGGGCATAGATGGGGCCTACATGCCTTTAGGGCTCAACCCTAGGCACTAAAACCATTTTTTTTAAATCACTTTTTTCTGTCCCTAGCTTGGAAGACTTCCCGACATCCTCGGGATGAGCAAGGGACATCCCAACGTCCCTGGAGACGTCTTGGCATCTCGGTGTCTCAAGGACATTTCGACGCAATGGACGGCGTTGAAATGCACTTGCATCATTTTAGAAAGCAGTAATCAACATGTTTTATGATTTAGCCCATGATGGCATGGAAGTTTACATGGATGATTTCATCACACATGGCAACACTTATGTGGAAGCATTAGCAAATCTAGAAAAAGTATTGTGGAGGTGTCTAGATCATAATTTGTTACTCAATAATGAAAAAGGCTACATGATGATGGAAGAAGGCATAGTTTTGTGACATCATATTTCCAAATAAGGTGTATAGGTAGCTCCCACCAAAGTTGAAATGATTACAAATTTGTCCGTAACACCATCAAGCAAATGGATTAGAAGTTTCATGGGCCATTCAGGCTGTTATAGAAGTTTTGTTAAAAATTTCAACAAAATTGCAACACCCCCATTTGTTTTGCTGACCAAAGGCTTAGAATTTGCATGGACTACAACATATCAGGAAGCTTTTCAAACACTTGAGATTCGTAAAAAAAGGCACTTGTTCTTTGGGGACCAAATGGGAGTCTTCCATTTTACATGTACACCGATGCTTCTGATCATGCCATGGGAGCATTTTTAGGACAAAAGGAAGGAGTGGTAGATTATGCCCTTTACTATGTTAGCAAGAATTTTCAAGCAACTAAGCTAAATTATAGTCACTAAAAAATAAATGCTTGCAGTAATTTATGTCATTAATAAGTTTGTACACTATAGCATAGGGTATCAAGTCTTTGTATATACTTATCATGCGACTATTAGATATCTCATGAATGAACCTTTGTTAGTGGAAGATTACTTAGATGGTTATTGCTCTTGCAAGAATTCAATATAACAATAGTGGACAATCCTGGTAAAGCTAATGTTGTAGCAGATTTCTTGTCTAGGTTAACCACTATTGTATCTAAGTCTGTTATTGATGATTCTTTTCTGGATTAACATTTATTTTCTTTAACAATTCAGCCACCATGGTATGCTGACATTATTTATTATCTAGTATCAGTAAAGACATCTCCACATTTCTCACCAAGGAAAAAGCATTAACTTGTTGAGAAGAGCTTTCCTTTTTCTTTGATATCTAGCTGCCTATTTATACTGGCCCTAATAATGTCACAAGGAGATGTGTGAATGAAGATGAGATATATCATATCTTGCATGCTTGTCATGATGAACCCTGTGGAGGGCACTTTGCTGGAAAAAAGGATTGCATTGAAGATACTGAACACAGGCTACTATTGGCCTACTTTGCACAAGGATTCAGTCAAATACATCGGGTGTTGTGCTAGGTGTCATAGGATGGGCAGACCCACTCGTAATGATGAAATGCCCTCGCAGACACAATTAGTATAATCATCATTTGATAGTGGGGGCTTTGACTTTGTAGGATCCATTGATCCTCCTAACAACAAAGAGCATATACTAATTTGCACTGATTATCTTACTAAATGGGCGGAAGTCCATGCAATGTAATATGCTCGTGATAATAAAGTTGTAAAGGTTCTCTCTGAAGAAATCTTTACTAGATATGGTGCGCCTTGGGAGATTATTTTTTTAATTGGTAATAGTAATATATTTTATTAATGAAGAGTATTGAACTGTACAATGAGTAATTACATCGAAAGCTTGGCAAAAGAATACCCCTGAATGATGTCACCCGATCACCACCCGACCACCACCCTTGTGCCACCAAACCCCCGCCCACGACCAGATATCGGGCACCTGCAAACAAACAAACTCCAAAAGACAAAAGCCCAACCCTACAAACCACCCCCAAAACAAACCAGAACACACAGAACCACCCCTTGACTAGGAATACATCAAAAAAGCCCTTCATTTACAAAAGACCAAAATGTTTTCTGCATCCAAGCCTGAACCAAGGCCAAACAACCCAGACCCAAACCTCCCCCCTACCTCGACATCCTATGCAGCCGCCACCTTCTTCGTCCTCAAGCGTTGTTTCTTTGATGCAGACCTTGCCTTGTTTGTTCTTCACCACCAAAGCCTGGCATGACGAGGACTCCCATCAACAAAGGAAAAGCTTCAACGCTTCCCAACCAGAGAGCGCCACAATTCCGAGTTCGTCTCTATCCACACCATTAGGTCAGTGGATAAAAGGAATCAATTCATAGACTTTTGCCGCACTTGGGTTTGCAATGCCCTCGCAGACATCAAACCCAACACCCACTATGGTCCATTCCAATACCGATTCCAACCCGAATAACAAATCCGCCTCCACGATAGACTGCATAACCCATCTAATCACCTCCACCCTCTCGGCTATTTCCAGTATTTGTCAGAACCATGAAAATTGCATCCATATTCATTTGATATGTGTGTTTGGCGTTAACAAACTCCACTCCAAGAAATTCCATCAATGCATCAACAAAATCTGTATCCCCATAATTGAATACCCTCTTCAGACGTTGGACTGAAATTGGTCCAAAAAATGCAGCTTGTTGCCGAGTAGAGAGCATCGTGAATGTTGCTTTCGTCGCCACTGCCTTACGCAGTAGAAAACAAACACCATCACAGGAAAAAATGAACACCTGCCATCCTTATAACAACCCTTAGAGACCCCCATCCCATCAAAACATTCCTTGCTACAATCATTAATGACATTGTCAGCCAACCTTACATGGATGATGTCACACCTCAGGTTGTAGATTTCAAAATTCCTCCATCTGTACCTCCCTTTCATTATGAAACACTATTGCCTATTTTGATAAGGTGTCAGCCACCTCATTCTCCGCACGTGGTACATGGCTGACATAGAACCCTTCAAAATTAGCTAGTTCTTTTTGGATTGCCCACACATACTTCTGTAGATGTCAAGCTTGCACTTTCCCAGTGATGATAGCATTTATGATGATGGGAGAATCACCTCCAGGTGGTTGCTCGGCGCCCCCATACTTTTGCCAAGCCTTACAGCACTAAGAGCTGCAATCACTTCAGTGACACTATTAGTTCCATGCCTCAGGAGATTATTAATGATTAAGACCCTCAATCTACCTCAACACTAATACAAGCATTAGTGAATGAGTATAACATAAGGCACAAGAAGTCCACTCTCTATCATCCCCAATCGAATGGCCAAGTAGAGGTGACAAACAGAGAAACTGAGGCCATCTTGACTTAAACAATAGCCTTCCACGGGAAATATTGGGTATCCAAGCTTCCAAAAGTTGTGTGAGCATACAAGACTCCATGGAAAAAGCAATTGGGCTCACACCATATGGCATAAGACATTAATGATAGCATTAGAATTGGGGATGGATTTATCAAAGGCCCAAAAGCACAAAATTTTGCAATTGAATGCCCTAGATGAACTCAGAAAGGAAGCACTACACCATGTTGAATTGGTCGAAAATTAGAGAATTAAGAGGCATGCCGAATAACTTCAGTAAGATGATTGGGCTTTATTATATGTGATTCCATTATAAAGATCGTAAAGGGAAAGTGTAGATCTAGTGGTTAGGGCCCTCTGAAATTAATAAAGCCCATCCCAATGACGTTGTCAAGCTAACTATCATTGACCCAATCAAGTTCTCCTTGTTGGTCAATTGTCATTGCCTTCGGTTATATAAATGGCCAATGAATGAAGAATATTTCATGAAACAATTGGTAACCCTGCCAGCCACAAATGAGCCTGGAGCCTATGTGGGCCTGAACATGACAGCTTAGGCCATGATGCCTTCCAAGTATCATTTTTCTATCTCTTTTCATAATAAAGTTCCTCAGCATAGTCGTCATTGGATTGTCCATTCATCATAATAAACAGTCACTTCCACATACATTGCCGCTTACCACACAACAATAGCCAAGATACTCACAGGACGTGTGCATACAGCAATAAACAACAAGACATGTTCAACAGTTCAACTTATCATACATCATCACATTTGCCATGCCATCTTATACACCATCACCAATTGCTACATCACATCACTCAATCAAATTCATTATTGACCATCTTTCCACCTTTCAACCATGTCTACCTCTGCAGCTTGAGATATCACTTCAATTCTTCAACATAATGATGTCATTTATTAATCACGAGACATCATGCCGCATGCCGCAAATCTTGTCATTGTTGTTGTGAATGGTATGCAACATTTTCTCAACGATCTTCCACATTTTTTTCTCAAGCATTTATTTAATAGTTGCTGCTCTATTTTATTTCTATCACATTAGTAATTATGTTAAAAGTGCTTATTCAAATAATCCCTTTCCTCCAACCTCGCTTGTCTATTCAGCATGTGTGGCTACATGTCCATTTTAAGTTGGGCGGGGGGGGGGGGGGGGGGGGGGGGNGGGGTGGAGGGATAGTTTAAGCTAAAAAGACCATGGCCAAATTTTCAAACTACTAGTCAAATTCTTGGAAATCGGCCACCTTTTTAAATTTTGCCACTACACTCCATGATTATTCCAGTACTTTCTAAGTACATCTTTATGACAATTCCCATCATAACCTGGCAGTTTTGTTTCTGCTATGGATAACCCAAAAGAGAAATAGAGCTGGATTTTGGATTCACAATCATAAGAGTGCGGCGAAAGAAGCACAGAGAAAGCAAAATAAAAACAAAGAAAGTGTAGACAGAGAAAAGAAAAGAGCAGCGAATTTGGAAAATGGGTCCTGACCTGGTCAGATTAGAGCCAGTAGATCGTGTAGTCATCCTGAATGATGCAAAATGCATGCCAGAATTTGAGAATGCAGGATGGTTGGATTATTTCCAATGACTAATAGGATATGATATGAAGTCTCCAGCTAATTTGCAGACACTGCAGGATAATGTAGCCATAGTGAAGGGTATCCAAGTTGAAGTAATAGTGCCAGTTGTAGCAGAAGCTACAGGATTACCGATGGAGGGAGAGGGTTTTCCAGAACATCACGAGGCCAATTTCGCTCATGTAGAATTCACTGTGCCAAAAGATCCACCACTGGAGTCCTCTCAAGGCACCAAGCGTCTCTCTCTTCCATGGAAATGCGCTTGTGTAGCCATTTATGTTATCAAATATCTTATTTGTGAAGGGAGGCATTATTCGTTGTACTCAACCCATGTTAAGCTACTAGGCCACCTGAAACATTGCTGGCATGTCAATGTCCCAGACCATCTTCACCACCTCTCTCGAATGGCCGCCAAATTCAAGAAAGGTAAGGCCATTGCACTTTCTTACCATTGCTTAATCCAACCACTGGTGAAGAGGAGTTTACATATTCAATTTCCAAATATGTATTGGGAAATTTTTTTAGCAATTAAGAAAGTTAGGAATGTTAACGTGGGACTTCGGGGACAACCCTCAACATTCAATGACACTGCAAGAATGAGTGTCCGAGGGATAGAACTGAAGAAAGGACAATGTGGCAATAAATCTGAAGCATCTCATTCCTGAGTGGCAACCCTTGAACAGTTAGACTAGTCCGAATCTATGACTTCTCCTAGCGAGAAAGAGCCCATTGAAACCTCAAAATCTATCCCAGCAGCTTAAACAAGAAGCCAAAAACTTGCTCAGAGTCTCTAGCAAGATAGGAAAGAAAAGAAGAAAGATTCTTCCCCTGTTTCAGGAAAGAAAAGGAAGATACAAATTCTTCTCGTCTCAGGGAAGAAAATAAAACTAATCCCTTCCCCTATTTTAAAAAAAAAGGAAAGAAAATCAGTCTCTTCCCTTGTTTTAGAAAAAGAAAAAAAACTAGTATTTCCCCTGCCAAAGGGAAGAAGAGGAAATTTATCCCTGCTACTAGAGCAAGAGGAAATTTATCCCTGCTACTAGAGCAAGTGAAAAGAAAAAAAGAAAAAGGCTTCCCTTAAAACTCCTAGGAAGTCCCATTGTTTGAAGAAAAGGGGAACATCCAATAAAATTACACCTCCTGGTCAAACACCATTTGTCTTTAACTTAGAAATTAGCTCTAAAATAGAAGACTCGTTTAGGCAATGTGAGCTTCCTCTGAAGGTTGAGGTAACCACTTCATCTGATACTAATATGCATTCATTTGATTAGATGATTCCTGATTGGCTTGAGGGAGAGAAGTCACAAGAGATTGAGCAGATAGATAGGCAACTAGAGGTAGAGCATGCAACAAAAATTCAGGCTTGAAAGATTAGCAAATATGGCTGCTAGGGAATCAAGAGAGAATGTCAGGGAGAAACAAGGAAGAGTTACCTCTTATATTCCACCTACTTTCTTCTGGACAACAGTCACCTGCAATTGTGGAACCAAGTCCACAACTAAGGTTGCAGAACAAAAGTGGAAAATTGCAACAAAAATCTGATGAGGAGATCTAGAAAAAAGATAGTGAGGTTAACCAATTGAAGAGTAAAGTAGACCAAATGGCTTCCATGGTGCCATACCTCATACATTGCAGGCCATTCGCAAGAGTCTACTCTTTGTTTTTGTGAGAACTAGTTCTCAGTTTCCAATTTATGTAGTTGTACTGTGATTTTCTTTTTTCCCTAGCAACCCCTAGGCAATTCTTTGATATTTTTTAGTCATCTACCCTAGAACTGCGGACTTCTCTCTGAGTTCTATTTAGACAATTATGCAGCGTCACATGTCACAGAATGGAATCCCCTCATTTATGTCGCTGATTTAAATCGAGAACATTGTCTTCCTTCATCCAAAATGAAGCTAACAAGGGACAACAAATGAGAGATTACAAAGAATTGGAGAAATCAGTGACCCTACACTTTAGGCCAGGGTCAAATAACCCAGATCATATCATGAACACTTGGATTATAATTATGAGCAGACCAAACATTCAAAAGGAAGTAATGACAGCAAGCTGGGGCAGTCACATTATGTTGGGGCGATTAGCACAGACAATAGGAGTAGTACTTTTGGGATTTCTTGCATCAAGATGGCAAGAGTTAACAGATGAATTGAAAAGAAAGGAGCAACATTCCTTATAACAACCATGTAGCCATCCAAAGAGCCTGTAGATACATGAGACTTTCCTGGGAGCATGATGCATAGTTTATACCATTTTTATTGCAGCCATCACTACCATGGTGGTCTGTTCCACATAGGCAAGGGGGTATACCATACAATGGAGAAGCAGAGGACGCCAAGTGGACCAGGGTTGAGAAAGGAAGAGGATTCTATTGGAACCCACTAACTCGGCATATAGGGATCACTACCCCAGGGGACTTTAGATAGCTGGCTTTAATTCAAAACCAGATGCATCCTTCTGCTTGAGGACAAGCAGGAACTTAAGCTGGGGGAATGATGGGCCTATTTAGTAATGAGCCTGAATTGCTTTGCTGAGAATTGATAGATTTTGCAACCACAAAATAATAAACTTTGCAAGAAAGTATCACTTTATTTATATAATGAATTTCAAATTGTGATTTTCAATCCATAGCCATAATCATTTCCACCGTATTTATTATTAATAGATTGTGGAAAATACATTCATTAATTATTCAACAAATGCAATAATGAGATGGAACCTGATATTTGCCAATATAGATGTCTGATGTTGTGATGACAGCCAACCAACATCCACGTTCCTCACTGTAATATAGTTACAGGCACGCGAATTATCCCATATTAGTCACGCGGTCTGCATTTATCCCTAAATTTGATACTCCAGCACGCAAGAACAGAAAACTCCACGTGCGGCCAGCAGTGAGCACTCCAATGTCAATATATTCTCTGCCCAGAAACGGCAGACTCCTCCCCTCTCAAATGCAGCTTCCTCAGACTTAATCTTTCAGGCAGGACTCAGTTCAATGATAATAATATCAGAAATAATTACACCTTCAGTGTGTAATTGAACCCTTCAGTAAACTCCAAACAACAATGATGAAACTCAACATAAATTCCCTCTCATAGCCATAGATTCAACAGTAGAGAGATCATCCAATTGTTTACCTTAGCACAATTGCAGCAGTGAAGAACTCAGAAACCCTAGTCCAAGGCTCAAGAAGAAATATTATAAAATGTTCAATTGATAATGAATGAATGCCTTGCCTATTGCTTTTATAATTAAAAAGTGTCTTCTCTCACACACTTTTCACTTGAAGCACTTTTAGACTTAGGCACATATTGAGTAATATAATTTATTAACTCATTGGCTCCAAAAATGACCTTTTCATCAATATCATGAAATTATGACACGCAAGGTCCCTGTTTCTTGTGCCCAAGATTTAAAACTTTTCATCCCAGTTCTGACGAGCTATAACAATAAGGTGCCCAACATATAATACCAACAATAATGGCAACCTTAGCAAATTTAACTAAATAATAATAATTCACCCGTCTTGCGAAAACAATTGAAGAAGCATCAGAATCGAAATCTGTTTGCATTGGAGTGATTCTGATGATAAAAGATGATGAACGAACCTCACGGGGTGACTTACTAAAAATAGACGCTCTCTCCAAGATTCTTGGAGCCCAAACCGGAAGCTAGAAATGAAAATTGAGAGCATCATTCACTCCTCTAACTCATCTGAGCTCATTAGAACTATCCATTGACTTACTATAAATAGTAAGTTCACACCGATGACCCTCTAAACACCTCGCCAGACCATGGGGATCGCAATAATGACTTGGCACCATCCATTCAATGACCCTGCTAAAAATGGGGACATTACAGTCCTCCCTACCCAAGATTGCTTTTCCCCAAGCAATCACAGGAACAAGAAACATCACAATCCACCTGGATCCCACGGAAAACTGTAAGCCATGCCCCTGGCGCAAAGTGCAAGCTCCTGTAGCATCCTCTGAAAAACAGACGGGATGACTCTGTAAAAAGATCCATAACAACCACTCACCCACACTCCCATACTGAAACTATCTCTGCTTGGATCCCACGAGAAATGAAACTCAGGACCATCAAAAACCAAGATGTATGGGTGACTCAGATCACATACACACTGAACTCCCCCTGCACACCCAACTGAAACACCAACTCTGTCAATGCTCGCGTCCCTGTCTAACTGACACTCACAGCCAACCACACTGTGGATATGATAACAAGCATAGGTACCTGAGTCACTACCACCAAATCCAAAATCGGCAAAACCGACCTGGGCATGAAGATACTGCAAGTGATATAACTTGCAGCTGCTGATTCCATCTGCAAAAGATGGTACTAACCTATCCCACAATGGATGGTATGAAACTGGAGCCAACCCACCACGATGAAAAACCAAATCCTCTGCCTGTGGGTCGAAAGAAGAATGATGAGCACACCTCATAGTATAATGCCGATAGAAAGCCCCAATCTCCGTCAGTGGCTCATCACTACCAAACTGGGAATTAGGAGATGGCTCCAATCTCTGACTCCGCCTAACTGCAGGCTGGGTAGGATCTTGGGCAACCCTCTCAGCAAACCCAACCACAAAATCCCTGTTGGGAAGCATTGTAGCTAAGGTATCTACAATCTTCCCCACCAAATGTCGTATAGCGCAAGAGCCTCTAATGAGAGTGCCCTCAGATACTCGGTACGAACTCCCCTGCAAATCTGCACTCTCAAGTAGATACTCCATGAATGACTCAGTGCGGTAAAAATTCTACGCGGAAGTGTCAACCTGCTCCCCTGCAACCCACAGTTGATCCTCCTGCAAATGTGGCACTGCCAACTGTCTACTGCCACTAGCTGTATGAAATGTGGTAATAGATTCGCTTCCAGCAGCAGGAAGCAAATCACCATGAGAGCTCGTCCCCACTGATGCCCTCACCTCCCCTGTACCTACTGCACCCATAACTCGGACGGATGTGTCAGCCACATCATCACATCCCACATCTCCAACCGTAGAAGCAAACTCACCACCAACCACCTCAATGTGCAACTGAATTGGGTCTGGGGTTGGTGTGGACCGAATATGGTCCAACTCTACGGTCACCTCCTCCAATCATGACTGTGACTCTTGGAAAGCCAACTGGGTACACTGCAGTGAGTCCACAGTCACCTCAAGCTCCTGGGTAAGCTCAACCACCTCCTCTTTCCCTAACAATGTCTCATAACAGGTACCACCCCACTCCAGAAGGTAATCCCTGTCAGCAACTAACTATGTATAATTATGCTTCAAGACCCTGACAGCCTCTCGAAGCGCATGAACCTCTGCTAGGGAAAGGCTACTATCACCGTGCTGATCTGACATAGGAGCACCCCAACCAGATGCGGCTAACATCTGACAAATCGCATCAAAATACTCAACAATTGAAGAGATGTCTCTGTTATTCACCTTTAGTTGACTAGACACATGATGCCTCTATAAGCCCCGCCTGCTATGCAAGCTCTGTCCCATTAACTGCACTGTGATAGGAGACTGAATCAAAACTGCTCGCCCCATGTGTGCTACTGTCCTCGCACACATCTGCAACTGCGATACAACTCGTCGGTACCTCAACCAACACCTCAAAAGAAGCGGAAACCCTAGTAGTATCGCCAATAACAGAGATTTCCTATGAGTCCTGATCCTGGGACCCATCCAAAAGCACCTCAGAGTCGTCGCCCAATATTTGATAAGGAATGTCATACCCCATGCAGCCTATGTTATCAAAAGTGTCCATACTCACTGCATCTACATCCCCTAACAGATGCTCAACTGCTATCTCCTGACTCTGCACATGAATCAATGTCAGGTTGTGAATC
This sequence comes from Thuja plicata, assembly GCA_018584345.1. Taxonomy (NCBI): domain Eukaryota; kingdom Viridiplantae; phylum Streptophyta; class Pinopsida; order Cupressales; family Cupressaceae; genus Thuja; species Thuja plicata. The sequence continues at coordinate 2,315,945 of MU223972.1, read as the reverse complement.
AATAACTCCCGAACATGAACCGACATCTGGCGACTTAGCTGTAACACCTTGATCATCAATACCACAACAAGGTAGCTCCATGCTCTTGCCTATCCCACCTGAGAGAGGTATAGCCTCTCGCTCCGGAGCTACACTACGACCGCTGACATATAAATCTCCAATAACAATTCCCTCCTCGAGAGAATCTGGACCATCAGAGGCAACTCCTGTATCAACTGTCTCTGCACCAACTGTAGCAACAACTCGGGAAGCCTCAACCTGTTGAAGCTCAGTACTACAGTCTACCACTAGTATTGACACGTCCACATGTATATGTGTGGAGTGCCTATCATCAGATCCATGAGTAGGTGTCGTACATACTGGTACATCTCCATCTCGGACACTTGTCGGGGAAAACTCAAACCTCCTACCCTGCGATCTCGATGCCGGCCTACTGAAGGCATAAACCATATATCTTGCTACCCTATCTACTGTCTCTGGATCCGACAGTCTTGCCGCCATCCTCTGCTGATGAAGCCTAAGTCTCTCCATACTCTCCATTAATGTATTTATTTTATTACATTTTCCCGCACTACTATGCCGGCTCTCAGAGCTAAGCCGCTTGTATCTATCCATAGCTCAAAATATGTGAGAGTGTTGATCACTCTAAATATAATAGCAGATCTACATAAATAATAAATTTCCTACACCATAGGGTGGCAGGAAACCGCTCTGATACCACTGTAATGAGCCTGAATTGCTCTGCTGAGAATTGATAGATTTTGCAACCACAAAATAATAAACTTTGCAAGAAAGTATCCGTTTATTTATATAATCAATTTCAAATTGTGATTTTCAATCCACAGCCATAATCATTCCCAACATATTGATTATTAATAGATTCTGGGAAATACATTCATTAATTATTCAGCAAATGCAATAATGAGATGGAACCTGATATTTGCCAATATAGACGTCTGATGTTGTGATGACAGCCAACCAACATCCATGTTCCTCACTGTAATACAGTTACAGGCACGCGAATTATCCCAGACTAGTCATGCGGCCTGCATTTATCCTTGAATTTGATACTCTAGCACGCAAGAACAGAAAACTCCACGTGCGGCCAACAATGAGCACTCCAACGTCAATATATTCTCTGCCCAGAAACGGCAGACTTCTCCCCTCTCAAATGCAGCTTCCTTAGACTTAATCGATCCACTCCAGAATGAGTTTGCAATTTGAAACAACTCTCAAACTCTTGCAATTAAACGTCCTCTTTCAAGTAGGACTCAGTTCAATGATAATAATATCAGAAATAATTACACCTTCAGTGTGTAATTGAACCCTTCAGTAAACTCCAAACAACAATGATGAAACTCATCATAAATTCCCTCTCATAGCCACAGATTCAACAGTAGAGAGATCATGCAATTGTTAACCTCAACACAATTGCAGCAGTGAAGAACTCAGAAACCCTAGTCCAAGGCTCAAGAAGAAATATTATAAAATGTTCAATTGATAATGAATGAATGCCTTGCTTATTTCTTTTATAATTAAAAAGTGTCTTCTCACGCACTTTTCACTTGAAGCACTTTTAGACTTAGGCACATATTGAGTAATATAATTTATTAACTCATTTGGCTCCAAAAATGATCTTTTCATCAATATCATGAAATTATGACACGCAAGGTCCTTGTTTCTTGTGCCCAAGATTTAAATCTTTTCATCCCGGTTGCGACGAGCTATAACACTAAGGTGCCCAACATATAATGCCAACAATAATGGCAACCTTTAGCAAATTTAATTAAATAATAATAATAATTCACCCGTCTTGCTAAAACAACTGAAGAAGCATCAAAATCGAAATCTGTCTGCACTGGAGTGATTCTGATGATAAAAGATAATGAACAAACTTGACAGGGTGACATACTAAAAATAGACGCTCTCTCCAAGATTCATGGAGCCCAAACCGGAAGCCAAAAATGAAAACTGAGAGCATCATTCACTCCTCTAACTCATCTGAGCTCATCAGAACTATCCATTGACTTACTATAAATAGTAAGTTCACACCAATGACCCTCTAAACACCTCGCCAGAGCACGAGGATCGCAATAATGACCTGGCACCATCCATTCAATGACCTTGCTAAAAATGGGGACATTACATATTTTATTCTCTTTTATTAGTTTTTTAATCCTCAATTTCCTCTAAAATTTATAACTTTCACATAGAAACTTCAATACTTTCGCAAGTTTAAGACTATTTGATTAGTACTAAACACATTAACTCATGGATGTTAGATATAATACATGTGCATGATTATTGATTAAAATGTGAATGAATGATGTGATTGTCACGACGAGAAAGTTTCTAGAAGTGTAATATGTTGAAATGATCATACAAAAAAAAACAGCTATTCTACTAAGAAAATAAAAACTAATGGACAACGTACAAGAAATAAAATTATCTTATAAATATATATATTCTTTTTTTTTAAAGCACAAACAAAAGTATAGAAGTAACAAAGAAATGCAACATTGCTGAAGAATAAGAACTACATGCTGGTAAGATGAAGAGAAAAACTTTATGAGAAAAGAAATAAGAAAGGAAAGCTTGTTGTTTTAATACTCATGCTGGAAATAGAACCAACTGCTTGTCTTTCCCATCCTCAGCGTACTGCGGACACTTGGGGAAAAAGCATCACTGGGGCGTTTAACCACCCAACCATGGATCGAAGCTTGACCCCCTTGCTCACTTCTACTGAAGCGGTCCAGCCCTCCGCAAAGGGCGTAACATGGTTACTAAGCCTTCCTGGAACTGGTGAAGGAACCTACACTCTTAGTCGACCAACACCTTATAGCAGTTGCCAACTTGGTGACGACTCTCTGACTAGGGTGTATCTGATTACCTTGCAAGCTGACTTTTCTATCCTAGCGCACCTTGGCCAAGGTTTTTGTAAAAACATAGGATCAATTGTCAAACTTTCACCCTATCCGGCTCAATTAGACAACTCACTAGAAGTTACTAAGCTGGGATGACCAGAGGTAGACCTCCTACTATCTTTAATTGTTTAAACATTAACAACCAAATCAGGGCAAAAAGGAAACAAAGGTGGAGGCTAACTTAGGATAGCTGAAGAAGAGTCAACACTACCAGTGAGCCACATCATGACCATGTGGTTCTTTTTCGTGGTATTAGCTGTCAATACTTTGACTTAATCAGCTCACTGGCCTTGCCGGCACCACTCCAACTATCCTAGCTCTCCACGCGGCTCTCATTTGAAAGGGAAAAATTAGCGTTAGGAAAAACAGTGTGAAACCATATTCTCATTGTTTTCCCAGCCTCAGCATTTCATGCAGGGATATGTACCACTCTAAAATCATTACAAGATCCAAGAAAATTTCGTTCTAGTGTATCCAAGAAGTATGCTTAACCCTCTCTTCGTGATTTTTAAAAAGACAGAATATAAAAGATGACAAGGAAAGAATGACGTCCGCTGAGACTCTCTTTCTTATAGAAATAAATAAAAAGAAAGAAGAGTAATCACGAAGTTCTTAAATCGATATACACTTTCTGTTCCTTTAACAATTAGCAAAAATGTTCTTTAGTTTCAAAAGTTCTCCCATTTAATATCAGCTGCAACTAAGTCAAAATCATGCTTACGTTCCTCACAACATTCCCAATGAAAGGAAGTATAACTAAATGGAAACATGAAAGGAAAAGAAGAGGTGAAGTAGGGAGCTGTACACATTGGCCTGAAAATTCCCTTAGCTGGACGTTTAGAACTCAGTTATTTCCTTCTTTCCTCGCTCTTTCCGCTTTTCCTTCTCTTCGTGCATTCTTCTGTGTGCCTCTCGAATGAATCCCCAACAACCGTTTCTTTCCTTTTTAATCCCACCAAGGTTCCAAAATAAAACTGTTTTCTTTTTCATCCATGGTTCAACGGGAGGCAACATATCAATCCCCCGCCATGCGTTCTGATTTGTATGCTACTAATAATGTTTAAAATCCTCTCCAATCCATGACTATGGAATAATAAAAAAACAAACATATAAAACATAAGCAAGCACCGTTCTATACCAAGGTGTGAATTCCTCTCTCCCACCATCGACTAGAGACCATGCAACGTCCACGGCGGCAACAGTCATGGATAAATTATAATCCAAGATTAAATGAACCTTGATTTAATAAACAAAAAGACTTGCGTCATTGTATCCAAGGTATCAATTCCATTATTTCATGATGCCGATTGCCCATTAATAAAAGGAAGATAATGATCATAATTTATATCACATATCACTTATAAATACAAATACAGAAAGTTTCTTCATTATATTTATGTATATATATACTCAACATGTGTTATTGCCACGTGCGTTTACATATTTGTAAATATAATTAAAATAACGTTAACGTGTTCATACTTATAAATGACATGTTAAAGAAAAAATTGTAATAAAAATCATAATGTCCCCTTTACGATTGATTAAAGAAAAACGTTCAAGACTAAAGCAAGGTGAGTCATCTCCTAATGACTTGACCAAGGTGTGAACTTAGGATACAAGAACAACCAACTCCTGACTAGGTAACAAGGACCAAGGTAACGAACTTCCTAAGACTCTAGGATGATGTTAAGAATCTAGGTACTACTCACCAATTCCAGGCAAACTACTTAGTAACCATGTTGCGCCCCCCTTTTCCTGGTGATACTTTTTCCCCTTTTTGTCGGGTTCTGCTTCTCCTGCATCCACTTGATAAAACACAAATCGTCAGAACATAATCATCATTTGATAAGCAAATCGACAAAACAATAATCAAGGTTACTTGGTTGATGTGCTATCTATGGCGTAACATGTACATTCCCTCTCATGCACATAATTAACGAATTAATCCTAATTGTTAGTATAACAAAAGCCATCCAAGCAATTATTATCACTGAAATGAATATAAAACCATCTAGGGCATCATTTACCACTGTAATGAATACAAAACCGTCTAGGTCGTCATTTACCACTGTAATGATTATAAAACCATCTAGGGCATCATTTACCACTGTAATGAATATAAAACCATCTAGGGCATTGTTTACCACTGTAATGAATATAAAACCATCTAGGGCATCATTTACCACTGTAATGAATATAAAACAATAGAAGTTACAAGGGGGTTCAGGAGGGATGTAACAGGAAGGCAAACATATTGCGGCAAAAATGGTCAAAAACATCATGTAGATTTCTTGCATCCCAATGACTGCAGAAGCAACAGGTGTTCTTGTAGCTGAGTACCACGGGTCACAGTGATGGGCATTACAAGTGCTGAGGTGTCCACCAAAGCAGCAACATGGGACTTCTAGCATCAATAGATATCTTCAGCACCTCACCTCACCTCAACATGGGACTTTTCTTTAAGTTGTGTCTCCGAGTTAAATAATCCTCTTCCTATATGTTAGAGGAATGATTGACAGATGAATTTCAGTTTATTAGAGCAAGGAAAAGCTTATAAATGCAATGTAGAAGATTATCTAAGGATATTCTATTCTATGATATCTGCTTCTGTCTTTAGTAATGAATATTTTTTTGTTTCCAATCATCTTTGTGAATACACATATGAGAGTATTCTTGGAATAGTAACTGTGTTAAACTATTAGTTTAGTGAGTACACATACCTAGGCCAGGGCTGACTTGAGATGAGGTGCCACTCTGTAGTTCATTTTTTAGCATTTTTAAACTTTAGGTTTTTAATTAGTTCTAAAAGTTCCATACTTATCATTCCTGCAGCAATTGATTAAAAATGCACTCTGAATGTTTTAGCTGCAATTTTTGATTGGCTCTTTACTTTTTCTGATGATTATTCTTAGCTATGAATACTATTTACCTACAACTGAAATTACAATTCAGCAGGACTGTATTTTCTTTTCGGTAAGTTACTTAACTCTTAAACTAAACACAACCTAGGGATCTCATAGTGTACACATAGTACTGGCTCCATCTCAAGTTTAAGAATCTAGTTGATGATTTGATATACCCTATGCTAGTTGATGGTTGCTTACTATATAATGATCTCATTGCTAAGTTGCAGAGCTGAACCATTTAGCCTGAATCATTAGTTAGAATAGGGAACCATACAACCATTTTGAGAATCAATATTTTTGTAGTTACTTTTGTTAAGTAGGAGATATTTTCCACAGCAAGTCAAATTGTGATATTGCTATCAGGATTCAACTGTGTAGTTTTTTAGTCAAACTCATTGACTCAAAAAACTCCACAGTTGAATCCTGATAGCAATATCAGTTACTTTTGTGGGGAGTGGGGCTATGTAGGGTATATATATGTAGTATCAAGTGTAGTTGTACAGCCATAAAACTTGGGTAAGTGGGTATTGTAGTTTATTTTCGTGTTATATATGAAAAAGGTAAATAAATAAATAAATACATAAAAATATAACATACATTTGTGAATTACAAAGAAAATTGCAACATAGAATTTTTTTAAGTTAAATAATTGTGCCAAGGCTCCAAGAACAACCAAAATTTCATGTTGCATTGGACAACAGACTGTAAATTTTACAATATTAGACTCATCAATCTTATTATATAAAATGACAAAACTAAAAATGATATATCCAAAATCTGTGGTTCCATCCACCGTGTGAGTTAGCAAAACTAGATCAACAATATAAAAGCAGAAGACTATAGAATGGACAAAATTATATATGCAATAGCAGAATCATGGGGTGAAAAGCTTGTGTTAAAGTGCCTAAAATTGTTCCCACGAATTCCCTTTATGGAAAATTTCAGAAGGCAACAACGAAAATAAAAGTGCCTGAAATGGAGATAAATGTGGTTTTTACAAATCATTTTTGGGGTAGAGGATTGATATTTATTATCGTTACTTTTGTGCTTTTTTTGATAATCATAATTTCTGTTTCCCTCTTATTACTATGGTTATCATAGTGTGTAATTGAGGGAAATTATTTTTGAGCAAAAATGCACCCCGTCCTCACACAAATGGAATGTCAAGTGGTACTCAGGGCGAAGTTCTCATGGACACAATGCTGTTGTGTTCTGGTTACCTTTGGATTTCTATGGGGTACATGCACTAGGACCCTAGTATATTCACAATGGCCATGTAGAATTTTTTAATGCTTATTTATTTGATTTTACTATTGTACTGCATTTACTTTCCATATGATAATTTCATATTTCTTGTTTGGTTGAAACTTGAAATAACCAAAAGAGAAACCATCTTCAGCCTAGATTTAGTAAGTGAAGGTTGTTTCTTCAATTAAGCTATATCATTAAATGTTTTAATCATTGATGGTCTTTGTGCAGTGCCTCAAGCATATGCACCTTGTATGATTGCTTGTTTATGTATTGTCACTGGTATTGTACTTACAATGATGTTTTGTATTGCTATTGATGTACTTTTTTATGAGGTTTTGTATTTGCATTTGGTATCCAACTTTTTATTATGAGATGCATACATTGTGACTTCAAATGTTTGGACTATTACAATGTTTCAGCTTCATTGTTTTCACTATATCTGTTATGTGCGATTTGATCATGTTATTTCGGTTCAGCATTATGTTTGTGGTGATTATTATTTATGCATTGTGTTATCTAGATCATGTGGCTTTAGTATGATATATGTTGCTCTGTGGCTATTTTGTATGGAGCATGTATGCTTGATGTTTAATTGAGTGTCAGGCATAGGTTTTACCTCAATGGTGGTTAATTGAAGATAGTTAATTTGGGAAATATGTTGTATGAACCTCCTTGTCTCACTTGATTGAAGTTGGGAGATGTATTTTGTGTGACCCTTGTGAAACCATGATTGGAATTGATTTCAATTTTGAATCCATGTGTTGTGAATAAACTTGTGAAGGAACTTGAAACAAATCTATCTGAAGACAATTAATAAAATAAAACCAACTAAATTTGCCTAAAAAATAGGATCTCATCCATTGCCTAAAAAGAGAACTCTAGAAATAGTTATTGCCCGATATAATTTCATTAAGAGTAGCAATTTGAACATGAGCATCCTTAAAGATTTTGAAAACACTTGTCATCTGAAAACCACCAAATCTTTCGAAGAGTTCCAGAACCCTAACTGTCAAACCATTGACAGCTTGATCAATCCAACATTAGTTACTTGAAACTGATGTATTTGAGAGTTTTGAGAAGACAGAAAAGTCACAGCTGAAATCTTTTGAATATGGGTATAACCAAAAGTTTAAAACGTGAGGCCAAGAATTTATGACATTGGCAATATTCCCACAGAAACTATCATAAAGAATCTGCCATGAGAAATGGTTGCTAGCTGCCATGAAACTCCGAATGAAATATGCTGATATGCATTTGAAAATAGGGGCATAGTGAAAATTTTGTAAGGTGTCATCATTCATGAAAATTTTGTAAGGTGTCATAATTCATTCATGAACAATGGCCGTCTTTGGCACTGAATTTTTTTTTTCCTTTTAAACTTTAGGAGGGTTGAAAACCCTGACATATCAGCAAACCCTACCTGACACAAACTGTCCAGACATGTTTTCCTTCTAATTTGACTGCTACAGACTGCCATGATACATATAGGTGCCCATCCTCAAATGTTTTCTACCACTTAAAGAACCATCTAGACTGCTCAAGTGCCTATTTCGAGTATTCTTGTCATTTAACATCTCATAATACCTTCTAGGTCTGCCTGACACTTCTATCTACCATTTAGCCTATTATACATCACTGTCTAGGCAGAAGTTTCTGTCGCTTTAGTCCCTTTGGTAGAAATATTCGATGGTTGAATCCTCACTATAGCGTGCATAGGCTTTTTAGCAGAGATTTCTGTTACGTTAGCCACCTTTTCTTCAAGGAGGAACTTCCAGGCAGAGATTACATACAATGTCGCCATTTTTACCACTTAAAACTCAGGCAGTATTACAGTGTAAAATGCTAGAAGCAAGAGCAGATAGATTTTAATGAATTGCTTGATATTCACAATGAGCAAGATCGCTCATAAATAATACAAGAGGTATATACAAATTAGCAAGTTTCCAAATATGGAACTGTTGAAGTAAACTGTGGATAGAAAGGAAAGATTCCTAAATAGTAGACTTGAGC